>NW_019059724.1:1206886-1227446 GCF_000696155.1 Zootermopsis nevadensis | reverse complement strand
GGGAGATAGGAGTTGAAGGAGACTGGATTTTGTTGACCCAGGACAGAGTCCGGTGGAGGGCTTTGGTTAATTCGGTGATGAACCTCCGGGTTCCGTAAGCCACCTAGTTAGTTAGTTAGTTAGTAGTAAGATATGTAAGATAAATCAAAACTTAATCCATTCATTTATGGTTTTATTTCGTTATAAATAGTCGTCACAACTAAACGAATAACAGAATCATCTTTGGGATTACACGGCATAAAATATCTCAACTTGAAAGCCAAAGTTCATGGTATATGAAAAAATAATCCTAACATCCAGAATTTCACTGTCATACCAACTTCAACCAGGTGACCCGTAAAAACACTGAAATTCGTTGTTATGCAATGTCCTGGACTTCTCAGTTACTATCCTTCTCTGAGCATTTTATTATCAAACACTCGCAACTTGTGTTCTTGACAGGAGACCAGGCTTCAAACCCACGCGGAACACGAGGGAACATTTTGCATCAGAAGTAAGGCACACGCGGTTATTCACGGCTTTCTACGGAAGCGAAACACAACGGAATACGCTTTCTGTGCTTTTGGTGCTGAAAGCGTCCCAATAAAATATTTAAGAGACAAGCCTGCTCCCAAACGATAACATATGTGCTCTTCGCCGTCATAATAGCCATTGATAATGCATGATACTTTACAGCGGCCACGCAAAGTAGGCACAGTGGCGGATTTAAAGTATGAAGCTTTGGTAAGTTTAATTATGCCATGACTGAGTCTCACTTGTAAGACTTAATGCATTCAGTACTGACATCACTAACAGACGTATAATAGTAATATTAGTAACTACAATTTCATGTATTAGGGTCATTTCTTGAACAGATAAGCGTCGCTCAGCTCGTAAGAAATTGACCACCGATGGTTAACTAACTACCATGTCTTTCAGTATTCGCCAATAGAACCTATCCTGAGTCAGGTGAGTTTAATGAACATCCTCGCGTATTATTTCTTCAGTAACCGTCTCAGATGTACTTTACGATTTATCGTAAGCGTTGTGGGCCGTCTTGTGTTGTGTCTTTCAGCCGAAGAGGTCGTGCTGCTATCTGCGGACTTATATAAACACAGTTTTGGCCATATAAATAACCCAAGAAATAATAAACGGATTTTCATCAAATTTAGTATGAAGACCGGAGCCTCGTCCACAGCATATCTTTAAACTTTCAACAGTTGCTAATACCAACTCGATGGCTGAGCATAGTCGTGAAGTAAGACTTTGAGGACGCCAAGACACATGATCCTCTTAGCATATCGGATGACGTAAACGTCGAAACTCTCTGTTATGTAATTTTCTCAAGTATCTTATTACTTTATATTTCTAACATTCTTCATTTCACATTAAAAATTACAATAAAAAAATGTGTTTTGCATCTGCCTGCATTCCACAGTTTCTTCAAGTCCTAATTATTTAGTCTTCACTATATATTTATGTGATTATTTTAAAAGCAAAGATTTCGAAGCTCTTTGTAAGTCACTGTTTCACTCCCATGCTGTTTCTTGTTCATCTTATATTATCATAAGCATCACTTGACATTAATTTAATCTACTGTCTTCAGCCTCCCACCAAGGGCTACTGTATCACATCACGGACTGCAGTGCTGGGACGAGTCCGTTTTGTATTTCTTTCCCGATAGTCTTTGCGCGTATTAACACGACTGGAATCAAACGTTGATTGATAATCTCTCATCTGTTCAATGAACGCCCTACGTTTTATTAAACCGGAAGATTCATCTTCAACTTGGTCTCCCGAGTTGCCTTTTTCCTCAAAATTTTCTAATAAGTTCTCGTCTCCCACATGCGTAATAAAAGTGATAGTGGAACCACGGTTCCGGAGAATTTGACGTAAATACGTCTATACGGAAAGAAAGTTCATATATTGTTTCCTAGGTAACAACAATGCTGAGTAAACAGATGAGGTTTCCTAAGTAACATAACAATGAAGTTACACTTTTTCGTAACAATTTTTCGTAACACTTTTTCGTAATACATTTTTGCCGAATAACACTGACCCTAAAATATAGACGTATTTACGTCAAAAATCATGTTAAATCGTCCACGTCCCAGGTAACATTCACGGTGAGAGGTTGCTACGCTCCCCATTCAAATAGCAATCAAAATGTGTTTCTTCCTGGCAGTATCAGACGCAGATCACGCATCGGTGAGACCGTCAAGGCATGGTAAATTTCCTTTAACCAATATGCCTGCTCTCCTGCGTCATTTTAAAATTAGAAACATGGCTACTAGAAGACTGAAGTGGGACGGGAAGGGAACACATTTTCTTCTCTTTTTTATGAGCAACGTTTTCTTTCTATCTTACTTGCTATCGCCTTGGGCGATAAATTTCATGCCATTTTTTTTACACTTCTTCGCAATCAAGGTTCGTCCTCTTCCCCCCACCCCTACATCTTACTCCAGTCCACCTCTGTACCAAGAAATAGAGCAAGGAAGTTGGAAGAGTGACAAAAGATGAGAAAGTGTAGACAATAAAAAAATGTGTTTTGCATCTGCCTGCATTCCACAGTTTCTTCAAGTCCTAATTATTTAGTCTTCACTATATATTTATGTGATTATTTTAAAAGCAAAGATTTCGAAGCTCTTTGTAAGTCACTGTTTCACTCCCATGCTGTTTCTTGTTCATCTTATATTATCATAAGCATCACTTGACATTAATTTAATCTACTGTCTTCAGCCTCCCACCAAGGGCTACTGTATCACATCACGGACTGCAGTGCTGGGACGAGTCCGTTTTGTATTTCTTTCCCGATAGTCTTTGCGCGTATTAACACGACTGGAATCAAACGTTGATTGATAATCTCTCATCTGTTCAATGAACGCCCTACGTTTTATTAAACCGGAAGATTCATCTTCAACTTGGTCTCCCGAGTTGCCTTTTTCCTCAAAATTTTCTAATAAGTTCTCGTCTCCCACATGCGTAATAAAAGTGATAGTGGAACCACGGTTCCGGAGAATTTGACGTAAATACGTCTATACGGAAAGAAAGTTCATATATTGTTTCCTAGGTAACAACAATGCTGAGTAAACAGATGAGGTTTCCTAAGTAACATAACAATGAAGTTACACTTTTTCGTAACAATTTTTCGTAACACTTTTTCGTAATACATTTTTGCCGAATAACACTGACCCTAAAATATAGACGTATTTACGTCAAAAATCATGTTAAATCGTCCACGTCCCAGGTAACATTCACGGTGAGAGGTTGCTACGCTCCCCATTCAAATAGCAATCAAAATGTGTTTCTTCCTGGCAGTATCAGACGCAGATCACGCATCGGTGAGACCGTCAAGGCATGGTAAATTTCCTTTAACCAATATGCCTGCTCTCCTGCGTCATTTTAAAATTAGAAACATGGCTACTAGAAGACTGAAGTGGGACGGGAAGGGAACACATTTTCTTCTCTTTTTTATGAGCAACGTTTTCTTTCTATCTTACTTGCTATCGCCTTGGGCGATAAATTTCATGCCATTTTTTTTACACTTCTTCGCAATCAAGGTTCGTCCTCTTCCCCCCACCCCTACATCTTACTCCAGTCCACCTCTGTACCAAGAAATAGAGCAAGGAAGTTGGAAGAGTGACAAAAGATGAGAAAGTGTAGAGAAAGATAGGAAATGAGAAAAAAAAATATATAAAAATTTTGCTCGGTCCTTCACGTTTATTTTTCATCTGCGACGAGTAACGATTAAAATAACTATAAATAATTGTAATGAAGATTACTTTTCGATAAGGAATAATTAAAATTTCTGTCGCTGTAACCCAGCTCCTTCCTTTCCCTTTCCCCTTCTTTGGTCCTGCGCCGTTTCTAGCCCAACTCTTCTGCCCACTATCCTTTTTATATAAAAAGGGTTTTCCGGATCCCCGTCCAACCCGAAAAAAGATAAAGTTGAAGAAGGCTATGCGCTTTGCATGGATGAGAGCGGAAAACATAATTTAGCCAGGGACTCTCTCGCCGATAACGCTAATTAAAAATTACTGAAGTTTAAAGGGGTAGAACGATGTGGTACAGAGGGTGGAGATGTGGAATGGCGTGGGGGTAGGAGTGCATGGATAGGAATTGATGTAACGAAATCATTCTACTCTTGATTAAAGGTTTCTCACCGTGGAGGAATTTGTTCTGTATTTTTACCACATTCATCACACCCTTACCCCTCCGGTACACAGTTACCTTCAAACTGTAAGCATTTTTCTTTCTCGGGCAAATTTTAATTTTCGGAGAGCCTCAAAATCTCCTCCGATACTTCGCAATTTAGTGCAAAAGTGTCATATATAATAGAGAAAAGTGAACGTTACAAGTCTGTTACGGTCGGAAAAGCTTATAAAAACACAACTTAATGAACAGACGATGCAAATATTATTTAAAATTTCTATTCAATATCGCCAAATTTTACTCATTTATTGCCCTGATCAGTTTTCATTCATTACGTTTGTTGCTTGGATTCTATGCAGGAAAGGGTCATATATGAAGGACTTGTGTAAAACGTATAAAATGCATTAATTGAAGAAATAATAGTTAACTTGGAGTTGGAGACATTGACAACGAAGAAAGAATAATTACTTTGTGAGTAGCAGGATTTTTGTTAAATATGTAATTTTGAATTAATATTTGAATATGGTACTAATGATGCTGTTTCGTTTGACCAATATATGTTTCCTAAGAAGAAATAGCGTAATGAAAAATGCAGCACAATTGTGCCCCGTCCCAGAAATGCGTCTCTTCTTTATATGTCGAAATGTCAGAATTAAACCCTCTAAACGGACAGACAAACCATAACTAATGTCAGACACAAATCTGTTTGGGAGATACATGAAACAGAATAATTACATGTTGCATAATTTTAACTTTTTGCACAAAAGTGAAGTAAGTAACCGTTTCAGGTCGGCAGATCACTGGCTGAGAAATACTGAATTACATAAATCTGTGATCATCGCGACGGAACTTCGAGTTTCACAGGATCAGGGAAGGGCTTGACTCATTTAGTAATGGCCAAGTATACAATAAAATTGTGTTCCACAAGCTTAGTAGTTGCTTAATTTACTTAAAGACGCCCACCGAAATTGAAGGAAATCTTTGTCTGATTAACAAGGTAAAGAGAACAGCCCCGATAAACTATGCAAATTCGATCACTTGAAATCTTATGACACATGAACTGGTTACCTGTACTTTAAACATAAAACCTGAAGATATAATTTCTTTATATTATTCATGCCACTGCATTTGTACGTAAGGGCTTGAAATACGATGCAATCGTCAGGGATACTTCGATATAAACTTAGTGAAAAATATGTAGTTTTATTTGTAACTAAATAATTAGTTATGTTACGAAGATATTTTAACTTTTAGCTGTGTAATTGGTTAAAATTAAAACAAATTATACTAACTAGCGAAGTTTTAGGTAACAAATAATTTACCTATATAGTTCAAACAACACTATATTTAATACAATGCACACAATTAAATTACGATATCTTCATAAAATTCGCAAACATATAAAAAAATCGATGTTCCTTACGTTTTGTTATAACCGTGAAGATATCAGACTGAAAGTCAGGACATGTCGGGCTTATACGTCACACGTAATTCATTTTATCTCAAGCACTTCGAGTTGAGGGGTTTAACCATTAGTAGTTGAAGGATAATTTGGGACATAACAAGACTTCTGTAACGTTTACACTAAAATTAGTCTGAATATGACTGGCATGTGGATGTTGCAGCGTATAGTATGCTAGCCTTGCTCGGCGCTGTGAAAATCTAAAAAATTATCTAAAATTAATATATTTATAACGTTTAAAAAATATACTGTAGAGTTCCTTTCATTGGGGCCATCGTTTAATCGGGGAAGCATTTTTATTGGGGGGGGGGCAAATCTTATATAACAAACCTTTCTAACACTTTACGTAGAACTTCGTATAATTGGGGCAGCCTCTTAATTGGGTCAAAGTGTTCTAGTCCCGATGTGTCACAATTAATCGGAATCCACTGTATCCAAGAATTCTTTTCAGATATTTGACTTTGGTATCGAAATGCAAACGGCTGTCAGCAATCTTCCGATGTACCCTATGGACTGATCTGCCTTACCAAGACGCCAAGACGTCCTGTTTACACACGCGTGTCTTGAACGTAAAAACCAACGAAATTAAGATATCCACTGCGGTATAAGAAAATATAAAATAATCATGAAATCATGAACTAATAAAATAAAGTGCTGTCTTTCTTTCCCCCCCCCCCTCCGAAAGCATTATAAGAGAAACACCATGAAAGCCGGCGGCAAGAGAAAGTGAGAAATTGTTCTGATTAGTGCTGCTCTCTAGCGGTCCTCACGAGAAATTGTATAGACCAGTTTTTTTGCCTTGTTCATCTGCAACCAGCATTACAAAACACAGGAATGGCTCTCAAGCATAAGAAGACAATGGCACGCACCAGACCAAGTGAGACGGAGTTTATGAGGAACTCTAATTAAACTAGGCAGGTTACTAAAAGTGGTCACCTTAGCTGGCGATCCAAGCAATGCCAACAGTCTGATCTATAACTGGTCCACCCAGACTCCTATCCAACGGGTACCGGGGGTCCTTTGCCCGGGGGTTAGCGCGGCCAGAGCGTGATACTGATCACTCACCCCAATCTAGTGCCTATGTTAAGAACGAGTAGGAGCTGTACCGTCTCCATGTGGGATGATGAGAGATAATCAGATTTCAATATAGTGGACCAACGTGTCAGAACACAGAGAATCTTACACTACAACAAGTCGATGTCAAGACTTCGAGACAGAACGGGGACATGTCTACTGACTGACGTTTCTATGGAAACTGATCAAAATGTAGAGAAAAGGAAGGAGACGAAACATTAAAAGACAAAAACCTGTTGAGTAAAACACATAGCATGTGGAATGTGAATAGAAGGTGATAACCGATAATTATTGCTCTAACTAGCAGCCAATCACGATCATTTCAAAATCATTTACCTCCGTGGACGGCAACCATTCTGGGAATATATTAACGTAACAATTTATTAATTTTAAATTAATTTTCCAGAAGCTACTATAGGGACATGGTTTAACACTGAGTCGTGGGCAGATGACCTCTAACGTGATGTAAAATTACAACAGGTGAGGATAATAATAACAAAAAAATGCCCGGGATATATTGCAAGGATGAGAGAAATATAAAAGTAAGAAACTTAATGATTTCTGTATTAATTGAAACTGTAGAGACTGCCTTTAAGATGTCAAGGATGACAAAGGAATGTGCATATAAAGTATTAATTTCTTTTTCTGGACAATAGCGATGTTGAAGATGGAAATTTCAAATAGTTTAATCCCGTACCCAATTATCGTGAGACTTAATTCGTTGTCACACGTTCCTTCTCGATCCCTTCCCCCCATTTCCCTCAGCCATCCAAACGGCAGGTCAGGCTTCAGTGACCGAGCTGTATATTGTTTCGGCTGTTTTTAAAAAGAATACTCTCCAGGACGGCATGAAGACAAATACATTCAAAGTTTGTGGACCGTGGTCTCGTCCCACCCTCTTAGAGCGACGAACCAAACCATCCAACACCCCCAACCCCCCTCTGTACAAGTGAACCTAACAACAGCTACGCCATCTATTCTCCGCTTTTACTACTAACACCAACACTGCTACCCCTTTCTAGAAATTCCCTGGTCGCCCTTTGGTCCTGTTCACCTCTTCCCATCCTCCGGACCTCATTTCCTATTATACGAACTTGGATTCCTTCTCTGGTGCGCATGTGCTTAACTTTATATGGGCAAAGTGAATAAATTTAACGGCATTGAAAATCAGTGGAAATCACCAACCATATCGGGCTTCTAAAACCTTGTATAGTCAAAGTTTCCGCGGGGTCTAATGTAGACTAACCCCACTCCCTAGTATTAAGGTTTATGTTAGTGCTTTAGTTACTGTTACCAGCTAGTGTGTGGTCAGTGTCTACTCCAGCCTCTGATTTCACCTGAACTAACCCCCCCCCCCCCCCCCCTCCTGACTAACTCTTCAACTTCCCTTAGTACAGTCTTAGTCTGGGGAAAGCCCAAGGGACCTTAACCTTTTACAGCCTAATGTTATCTACGTAAAAACAACAAAATATTAGTTTTTTATTTATGGATTTTGTTTTGATCTCATTATAACCTTGCGCACGATTAACCACTTGAGTTTTCTTTTAAGAGATTAGTGACTGTAAAGCCATGTTTTTTCCGTAAGTCACTTTTCCCTATCTTTCTAATAGTTTAACCATCTTCTGTAAAAATCAAGCATATTCAGACTGGGATGTGTCATAGTTTACGACAAAATTTCCTTATGCTATCTCCACGTCAGTCAATCCGTGGCACTGTTCAATATCGCATGAATCTTACAGAATCTATCCAGTGTTTTCATTAATTAATTCTCATCTTGGTTAACACAAAAAACTCCAGCTCGAAGGTTTAAATGAAACTGTCTAATTAAGCTTATGTTCCAGAAAAAACACTTTGAACTTTTAACCAGATTATATATTGTTTAATTTTAACCGTCTAATCACAATAAAATATTTTATTGTGATTAGACGGTTAAAATTAAACAATTATAATCATCACAATATGACGCAACATTATCATCTCAGATTATATATATAATAACTAGATTTCCCGTGGTTTCCCCCAGTCTCCCAAGGCAATTGCTTCAGTAACATTGTAATATTAGTCATATTCACCCCTTCCAAATCCGCACCAATTCATTATTCATTATCATCTGCCTATCTCACCGATGTTATAGGACCACTGAAATTTAAAAAAAAAGTGTCTTCAAGACGTCTGATGTTTTGAAGATGGCTAAATCTTATACGATGTCTGATCTAGTAATCGAGATAGCTAAACATGTATTTTCTCAGTTACCTTTTGCGAACCTCACGGTCGCAATCTTCAATCGCCCTAGCTGCACAGGCAAGGCCGTAGTCTAGGCAACACGGAGTTTTCCTCCGGGGGCTTCCCCGGTTTCTCCGTGGCATCCCAACAATTACTCCATTCACACACAGAAGAAGGCAATGGCAAACCATTTCTGGATCATCTGCCAAGAACGTATATGAACAGGTCCCAGTCCGAGAAAAGGATGGAAGGATCCTGTTCATATGGACCTGTCGTCAGACACAACACTAAATAAAATAAATAAATTTACCAAAACCCGCGATTAGCACCTGTTCTGAGTCAGTTGAATCCAGTTTAGGCCCTGACATACACTTTCCTTAATATGGTAATTTGGCCTGAAGTACCAATATTACCAACGCCTTATAACACTCAAAACGATCATGCGACATATGACCATTTTCCACGGAACAGTACATTCACTGAAATGAGTGCGTCGGTAAAGGACAGTAGCAGCCATATTATAGCCGACTGTATGACGTATGGACATGTTTCACAGCTGTTACGTCATGCATAACCTTTGTGATGAATTGCTGCAGTAACAGAGCTGGCCCCATGAAACAGATGATGATTATCCTGTTGTGTGGCAGTAGAATTTACAGACTTGCCAATAAGGTAATGATACCGGTATTGTCCACTGAGGTTAGTCTTAACTGCACCGAATACTTTTTTAAAAAAATTTTACTGCTATGCATAGAGAGGTTGTTTTGTTTATAATTTGAGCGTTGCTGTTCGCACTATTTGGATAATATTTTTCTTAAAACACATGAACATTAATAAGATGATATAGTTGCGTCATATTGTGAAATTTAATTAATTATTCGTTTTTTGTCCGTCTAATCACAATTCATATTTAAAATTTACAGTTAAGATAATTAAAATATCATTTTATGTTCCTCATCGAACAATCGATGTTCCAATTGTAAAATCGATTGTTCGATGAGGAACATAAAACGATATTTTAATTATCTTAATTGTAAATTTTAAATACGAATTGTGATTAGACGGACAAAAACCGAATAATGAACATTAATGTTATTCAAAATAAAGCTTTTGCTCATTGAATTTGTATTTGTCGAAATCTTCAGCCGGTATCTCCATGGCAACGTAATGTTCATTTTGTCTTGAGACGTGATGTTCTATTGACAGTGAAGATATTATATAACAAATTCACAAATCGTTCGCTTTTTTGTGACGAAACAGTGATTTTGGTGATGTTTTGTCATCCACCACACTGCTTCTAAACGGGATATCTCGTATGTAACACGAAATGTCTTAAGGACTTCCACATGCGCAGAGCTACGAGAGTAGTTTGGTTCAGAAGCGATCTTTGTGAAAGGATTTTTTTTTAAAAATGTGGAAAGCCAATACGATTATAGATAACAGACTTCCTTCTAATTTCCCACCTGCCCATTCTTTATCTGTCACGTGACTAAAACTAGAGACACCTATATTTTACACAATAATTGTCCTTTTTTCGGGCAATCTGATATTTATAATGCAATTAGCGTCCTCAAACTGCTACATTTTAAATCATGAACTAGCAATCCTAACGTTACGTTCATGGAGACTACAATGTAAGTTATCTAAGTCGTTGTCATCGGAATATTCTGTGCTCCATTGTTTCCTGTTAAATTCCAGATGATAGAGCTTAGAAAAAATCCTCTCGTTTCTAACATTTGACTAGGACATTTGTTAATTTAGACTTTCGCGTTTTCCAAGAAGAGAAAATATTCACAAGTAACAAAGAAAATTATGTATTATTCCATACGACATTTGAAACAGTGAAGCTACGTATTTATTTCATTTCAATAAAGTTATCATGTACTGGGAATAGCCATGAGATATTAATAAGCAGCATTTTTCCTTTACAGATTTAATAATGGTGATAGCCATAATATGAATGTATTCGGCACAGAATTTGAGGCATTGTTTGTAAAGGGATTGCAGGCTTATTGTTGGCTACGCTAAGTCCTATTTTCGCCTTAGTTTGGTTTAATTCCTGTAAAAAATTGTCAGTATTCAGCTGACGCGAATTTTTGGTTTGATTTCATAATTTATAACTCACATATGACTCAATCAAGTTCCTATATTATTATAATTACTAAAAATAAACACTTTTCGCGTTTATTTTATGTGCGTATAGAGTAGTATCACAGAAGGTATAAGAATGTTCACAGTCTCCACAGAAATTCATAACATGATTATAAATGTACCTCAACTTCCTTTCTGAATGTTTTTTTTTCTCTATTAAATGTATCAGAGCGGAAGTAAGATTCCAACCCCTGAGTTTTAGAATTTCTTAAGAGATGGCGAAATTATATTCTTACCTCATCAACGTACTTATATATGCATGGGTGACGATGAAGGGCCTAAATATAGGACATACAAGGAATTATAAATATATCTTAAAATAAAAGAGACATATTTTGAAATGATTTACGCTTTCAGCCTTTTGTAATTATTATTAACCTCAGTAATGCTCTCCCTAGAGGCGAGGGTCTTAACTAAAGTTGAGTTTTAATAATCATACTGCCTACATTAAAAAACACCCTGGTGTCTGGTGAGATATTTGCGAATGTGCGAGAAGCAAACAAATGTTCGACTGTTTTCTAAGAAGAGAAATCTATTCCACACTGAAAAGTAACGTTTGGTAACGCAAAGTTTTGTTTTCAGAGCGACAGAAAAAGGTATATGAAGAAACTCGTAATTGATGAAAGACTCTCGGGTTAACAAGCCGCGTCAGGTGGCTGAATGGTACATAAACCATATCTTCCGCCAACGTTTCGAGAGCAATCTCTCTGCCCTCATCGTCAGGGCAGCTGCGTAACAAACTGGTCCTCTGTAGCGCGCTCGCCGATGGGAACTTTCCAGATATGGTTTATTCGGCCACCCGACAGTCTTTCATCAACTTCAGTCGCCGAGGAAGCTTCACTTTAAACTCTAATCCTTTAGTTAGAAAACAAACATCTGAATCCGAACCTCAAAACACCCGTAACTAAGAAACAAATGCTAATTCGATGATGCCGGCTGGCACACTGATTCACTATAAATGTAGGCCGCACCCCCTAGCGGCAGAAGCTCGTACTACATCCGGTTCGCCCTCTATTGACACAGTCTGTAAACTTTCCGATCGCACCTCGTAGTTACTGGTAATGACATTTTAAAATACTGTAAATTCGTCCCAAGAAACAACAACCGATCCCTTTCACATAACGTAGCGAAACGTCCGTGTTTCTACTGATACATTCATGACATAAAATATTCTGTACTAATATAAGGAAATGATTTAATAATTGGTTATATTTGAGACAGAGTTGTGGTAACTCTTACCGTCTCGTTGCCCAATGTTATATTCAAAGCGTGGTGCAGAAAACTGTGTGATGTTATACAGTAAACCAACGAAACAGCTGTGGACACAGACATTTTTCATACACGATTGGGCCGCTGCAGATGAAAGACGGATAAATGGAAACCAAGTCGGATTTTATGTTCTCATGGCGGTGAGTCTGAAGATGGCTGTCTTTTAGTTTTCAGCGCCCGCTTAGTCTGGTAGAAATTTACCAGCGTTTTAGAAGTCCTTCGCCCTGAAGATAGCGACAAAAGGAGCCTCTGAAGCGCTGGTAAACTTCTAACAGACTCCATTTTGATATAATATTCCTAATACCCCCTTCTCCTTACATCAACCTCCTAAAATATTGGTCTTTTCATAAAGAAAAATCCGGTGTTCTTTTATTTCATACGTTACTCCTAAGTGCGTTACCTATTTAAAGAAATAGACAAATATTCTCAAATGAAAAACTGCCTAAAACGACGTAAGTCATTTGTCACTATTAAAATGTTCGTCGATATTCGAAGTGGTAACCTCCTAAATTAGATTTTCTGCGTAACCGCTGAGTGAACCTTCCAGCCAGTGGCTTTTTGACGTCTATATTTTAGGGTCAGTGTCATTCGGCAAAAATGTGTTACGAAAAAGTGTAACGAAAAAGGGAAACGAAAAAGTGTAACTTCATTGTTATGTTACCAAGGAAACGTCATCTGTTTATCAACAAATAAACAACAATGGTTACCTAAGGAGCATGTATTTACTCGGAATTTTTGTTACCTATAAAACATTACATTACATTAAGCTACCACAGACCCATCTTAAGCGTAACTAATTCAAGTTAAGCATAGGAAACGTCATCTGTTTACTCAGCACTGTTCTTACCTATAAAACATTACCTTACCTTACCTTACCTTACATTACATTACATTTCATTACATTACTTTACATTACATTCAGCTACCACAGACCCATCTTAAGCGTAACTAATTCAAGTTAAATAAGCAATGTCTTAATCAAACTTATCTCAATTGTAAAGCATGTATAAAGGAAATATTTAGAATAAAGCCAATATATAAACTTCCTTTCCGTATAGACGTATTTACGTCAAATTCTGTGCTGTAAGAACGTCTTTTCTCTGTTTGAAACTTGGCCACGTATTGAGACACTGCCTTGGGTTTCTTCCTGTACCTTTTCGCTTTGATGCGCGGGCAACCTGTTTCCATTCAAGAGTGTGTCCGGCTCGCGATGCCAGCTGGGGGGAAGAGCAGTGTAGGGTTGCTCCACGACCCAGTGGACAGGCACAGAATCTGGCTACCGGCAATGGAAGGGATCCTTGTTGCTCGTCGAAATGCCCAATCATTTCACACACTTTGCATCTTACTTCAAGGTTGATGCAAAATAACTCTAGGCTTGAGCTACGTCACAATAGAGAAGAAGGGACGAAAGAAAGAGTTGGGGGGGGGGGGGTATTCTGCCTTAGTATGGAAACAGAAGTAGAAACATAACTTCACTTCAAATTTCAATATAATTTTGATTCAATGAACCAAAGAGACCATAAGTCGCAACATAGGCACATGCCTTAACGAGTTATTTCCACAGCCTAAACGTAATAATTTCAAGTCAAATGTTGTACAAGAAAGGGATGGGATATCTCTTCATATGCGCTGTCGCTTCGTGGTCTTCCCCAGTCTCCCACGTACGTGTAATGGTAAACAAAGGTCGGAGTTATTTTGCGTCCAGTGTACACAAGTGATTAAGACACCTAATATTTTGAAAACCTGTAAAGTGTTCTGAGATTATTTCGTCATACCTCTTGGTCTCACTTAATTCTTATGTAATACTTCTCAATTATTATGTTTAAATCAGAAAACACATAAACATATGGTCCAGTATTTCCGCTGTAACCCACAACTAATCTAAATGATTCCAAGGTCAAAAAATGAATGTAACTCACTTTCTTTCCTAATCAGCTGGTCGCAGGGATGTTTCCTTATTTGTATGAGGATGCAGGTTCATTGCTCAGATCGGGCCAGATATCTGTCTTGTAGCTGTTGATGTGGTTATGCTAAATATAACGGTGAAAAACCGGAATTATTATTATCTTTAACAAGGAGTATATTTTGCTTAGGCATTTTATCTAACCCATTTACTTGTAATGAACAGTTGAACTGAGGAAATTATTGTATTTTTAATTTTTTTCTGGTTTTTGATGTTTATTGCTTTTATTTAGTATTAATGTTTTCTTTAGTATGTTACCTATTTATTCTTTTATAATTGAACTGATTTGAATTTAATTATTATATTACTTAGGCATATTATTTAGCTCATTTACCTGTGAATTATTATGCAATAAATGAATTCAATTGAATTATTATCATTAATTAATATGGCACATTTATATAATGTTTTACTTTTATTATTACTATATTTTATCCTGTACTGTTGTTAGTGTTTGGCTGTTGTCAAGCACTTAAATAGATTAATTGAACTATTATTATTAAAATCAATATTTTTATTAAGGCTTTGACGGGGATGTTCTTTTGTTAAATCTTATGTGGTACCGCCTGATTCGACTTCTAATGGTTAAGTGAAGTGTTTTCTTCGCGGTACGGTCTGAATTCGTAAATATTATGAAGACGAGCTTCGGCTTCAAAGGGTTAACCAGCTGATTTTCGTAATGGTGAGGTGTAGTGTTTTCTTCGCGGTACGGACTGAATTCATAAATAATATTTAGACGATCTTCGGCTTCAAAGGGTTAATAATTATAATTATTTTTAAATAGTCACAAGCAATTATTTTACCAATCTTAACAAATTCTGTAGTTAATCGCAAATAAATTACAATGTTTTAACGAGGCATCTGACGGTTTAAATGTTTTGACAGACGAAGAATTAACTGCAACGTGAACGAGATTAGGCAGCTGAAGCGACATTCTCAGTGCTGGGCTGCAAGGCTGTAATCTGAAACGCTATAGGCTTGTAATCTTCACAAATTTGAGACACCAACGGAAATCGTTCTACTTCCATGACTCATATCGGTTTCCTCACTTGGGTTTCGTTCGCTAGTTTTACCAGATCCCCGCTCCTTCTGTTAGCCGCGTACATTACGTTTCCAGCAGACGTGTGCCTACGTCTCGGATGTCCTGCAAATATCGGATGCCAATTCTTCAAGGTAGCTGAGTTTCAACATGTTTCTTTTGAAAGGTATGGCGAGAGATTTTTACGCTGGGATAAGCAAGAAACCCTAAACACCTGTAACCGGAAATACGACATCGGAGATTCAGCATCTTTTTAAACTGCAGAGACAATGTCAAATTCACGAGGATATATATTAATTTTATTGGTCTCGGGATTTGCTTGCTGAAGTACGTCACAATTCCATCGAATTACTGTCTAGCGATTACTTACGCCTGGTGTTTGGGAGAAAATCATGCCTTTCGTGGCTTAGGTGTGTCTTTATTTCTATCAGTCATTAAAGAAAAGCGCTGGTCCTTATTGAAATGGGCTGTAACCGATATATTTCACAATTTTCCCAACTCATCCTCCAACATTATCGTGTAATACGACGCTATCCTTGACAGATTGAACTCACTGCACGCAGCAAAGTCCTCCTTCATAAGCGTTCAGTTGAAATTAAACACATTTTATGTTAATTATAATGTTCACAAGAGCCCTCTACTGGTCCCTATCCTGAGACAGCAATACCAGTCCATTTCTTCAGACGCTAGTTGTTAAAGTATAGTTATAATATTCTTCACCCATCTACGATGTGTTCTTCCAGGGTGATCTAACTTTGAGCCATTTCGAACAAAATTTTGTATTTCTAATATATATATATTATTTTATTTATTTTAATTTGATTTCTGTTTTTTATTTTGTACCTTGTAATTTATTTTATTTGTATTATATTAGTGTTCTACATTTATACTAGTGTTTACCTAAGTATATTATTTTCTTTTTATTAAAATTTTATCTCTGTATTAGTGTTTGCCTGTCATAGGCCCTATGCTGTTGGCAAACACTCAACAAAGCAACAGAGGAATTGAACTATTATTATTATTATTATTCAATAAATGAATTGAATTATTATTATATTTTATCTTGTACTCTGGTTTAGTACTTGGCTGTTGTCAAGCTCTTAAATAAATGAATTGAATATATATATATATATATATATATATACACACATTTTTCTCTCATTCTGCTTAATTGTACCATGCTAATAACGTTTGCCGAGGAAAAACACAAATTACTAAATTTCTCACTATATAATTTACTCTGTTCTCTTCTGATTGTGCAATGTATTGTGCCTAAGGTCTCGGGTTTGTTCTCTAGGGCACTGTTTTGTGAAGTTAGTCACAAAAACAATACATTCATGTTATACAAACAAACAAACAAACGGTGCAAACGTAAAAATGGTAAGAAGCGTAGTTATTAGGTGGTGGTGGTGTTCATAACTGTATTCGGGAGATGTTCGTTTTATACATCTCTGCCGGATGTCCAGTTAACCGGACAGAGATGTTTGTTTCCGTACGCCTGTGAATCATATGATAGAACTTCTAAATAGACCACACCGCCTTCGTTTAATCCTTATCTACTTAGGTTTGACGACCATCCTGCAGCCTCGTTAGTGTTCTGGGTTGTGGTTAATGTATTTCTGTAATTTTCGATCTTGCATAGTCAACAAAGTTTACTGTAATTGTGTAAGCAAAGGAGAATTCACTGAACGTGAACAAGATATCATTTCCTCGTGGGTGGTAGGCACTAATTCAGTCTGACGCTTTCGATAGAAATATCTGCAGGTGCAATGCTTTTGCTTATCTAATATAACCGTCATAATAATAGAATTTGGTCCCCTCATTGACAATTACACACAAATGAACATCATATTATAATGTCTGTGCTTGTGAAAGGGAAGGATTGATGGGTGATGGGACTAACATCTAGTCTAAATTCATTGCGGAATGCTTCCAAACATAATAATGCGAATTCAGTAAACTTTTGCTCAAAATCAGATAGGGGAATTAGGCCTAAAATTAAAAATGAAAATTAAGTGTTTTCATGTCATGTATTCTACCGCCGTGTGACTAAAGTACAAATTCAACGTGATTGTGCTTCCCAATGACATACGAATTCAGGAAGCTTGATGACAACAGAATCTAGTAACATTTTAATGAAAACGTGAAGAACTACACAAATAAATGAACGAGGACTCTACCCTCGTAGAACAGGTAGAGGAATTAACGACGTACATGAAAACCAGAGATTGAATGTGTTCGAATATTAAGTTATTCAGATTATAAGCTGGTACAGTACATATTATTCCTCCTTTGAATCTGACAGCACTTGCTTGTCTGTAAATAAGTGTGTGATTTTACTTCCAGAACATAATAGGTTCAAATTACAAACACTAGGTCACAGGCAAGGAAATGTAAGAGGTTATTAACAAGTGTAAAACGAAGCCATAAGAAGTCCTACAACATCTGAAATTAACACACCGCTTAAATATTTACGTAAAAAGATAAAATATCTGTTGGAGACTGTTGATACTGGCTTGTCCATGAATTTATAAAATGTATTGCCACTGTTCGTCTCAATGCCGAACTTACTAGTTGGTAGACGACAACGTTTCTGCAGAACATCCGACTTCCGTTTTCAGGGCTGAACTTCAACCCCAGAGGTGATGGCAGCTTGTTCCTCCGAAACGTTATCATCTAACTACAAGTCCATGTATGACGTTTCTTCTCAAAAAAGGAACATCGACATATTAACAGTTGTAACTTTAAATGACAAAGTATCTATCTTTTAATCGCGAAGTCACAACGGATGTGTTATACAGCCACAAAACATGCATTTGTTTTGAACACATTTAGAAAAGTTCACAAGTTCACAATGAATTCCACTATCCTATTGTCAAACATAAAATGAAGCGTAGTTGTTTTGAAACGAAATCAATACACATGTGTGCAGCAGATAAGAACTTGGACGCACGTCTCTGGAGTGTGAGGAAGCTGGCTCCATGATAAGTCTCTTCGCTTTTCAAATAACACTTGTCTCTCTTTGTATACATACGGCTTCAGTAGCCAACACGGATAGTCGCCGTCATTTGTTACGACTGACGCCTGCCGATCGAACAATTGAATCATTTCATGCCATTGATCGATTCTGTAACCTGTCCACTCCTGACTGCCTTTGCCGTCGGTCGTTTGCAATAAATCAGTTTATGAGAGGGAACACGGGGTTATACCAAACACCCGCCCATTAATGTCTGCTGGTAACACTGTGTGGACTTTCCGGTAATGATAATCTGCGAGTGTTTGCGAGTCTGCTACATTGAATTGTTGGGACATTACAGATAGCTGATGGCATTATATTGCCATCGCAGTAGTAAATCTTTCTTTTTTGTATTGATTATTACATGAGCGTAATACGTCGTGAAAGAGAGAGTAGGTGAAAGGAGAAATGTGAAAAGTCGAAGATTAAGAAATTAAAGATGAGCGGGCTGATCTATCTCGTCTGCCCACACGGGATATGCGAAATTCACTCATTTTAAATTGTAAAACCTGAAGAAGGATTGTGCTTGGAAGACGCAAGTTTAAAAACTAAAAATATTTTAAATAAAAGAGTATATGATGCTATGGATTAGATTCAAATGGTTGCGGATAGATTCCAGTGGTTGTCTCTTCTGTAATTTTTTTAAAATAAAAATAGGCTTCGTGAAGGGGATGTAATTTTGTGATCAGCTGAGCGATATCATCTGCCAAAGAAAAATGTTGGTGAATGAGGTAGAAGTTTCGCTGCTGTATTTTACACTAGACAGATTCCAGAGGACCGGTTTGGCTTTAGTTTCAGAAATGAAATCTTTGTTAATAATTGATTCCATATTGGTGAGCTTTTAATGAATACCAAGTGGCGACTTAAAAGCAGCTCTTGTAAATATGTTCGTTTAAAACAACTTACGGTCTGCCTCATGGTGTCAGCTCAAACATTGACAGGGACAACACTGAAGTGACCCCCGGCGGCACGAGTCAAATTAATTTTCCTCAAGACTCAACACTTAACTAAACAATTCGGTGAAGTATATGCGGAGGAAGATATGATTATGTTATAAGCCTACTTTTTCTTACAAATACAAGAAATGCAAAGTAATAGTATTAAACGAGGAAGACATTAATAACATAAATAAAAATTATGGAACATAATTTATCAGTGAAATGGTGAATCCAATGTTAGGCTTATATGCATCGATAACAAATGCTACATGGAAAAATGACATGCCATCATTTTGGGGGGGGGGTGCAAATTGCAGGAAATATCTCGCTTTGTAGTTCGAATGCATGCTAACAAATAGGATCACTGAAACGCCATATGCATCAGCATTGAAAATCACAGGTTCCCCACACTGCTACAGCGACCTGTAATTATTATTACTACTGCAGCAGGAAGGGGGTTATGATCGTCTACCGACACCCCCCTTCCCCCCCGCAATGCCGACGGTTTCTCTCAACAATTCATCCACATCTATGCCGTTTCTCTGCCTGCCTCTGATCAACCATCCATCCTAGTATCCAGCGGTCTGCCCGTCTCTCTAATCAGTAATCACATTGAATACAATATGGTGACAGTATCATAGGTGATCGCTTACTCTCACACCCTCATAACTCTGTGAACTAACCCCCACCACATCCTCACACAAACAAACGCACACACACACACCACCTATCAAGGCCCCTTTCCAGCCGACCATATATGCTACCCACAATGTTACAATTTGTTGATATAATTATTATCCTCCACCCCCTCTCTCTCTCTCTCCACACATTCCAAATTTACCCCTGCATCCATCTGTGTTGTCGTAACATCTGTCAATAGGAACAGCACAACTCTGGTCATAGTTGATGATGTATGAGCAACACTGCAGTCATGGCAATTGCTATTCATAATGCTGTTGAAACTGTAGCCAGAGCTATCTATCACTCAGGGGGGTCACTTCGGTCCAGGATTACTAGTACCTGGTGTGCGTATTGCCCTGCGCCCGTCGTAACATCCGACAGACAGACTGACATACTCTTTCGTCGGTTGACAACAGATAACTGACACGAACAGAACAGCCAGCCAAGATATCTGCCTTCTGACACCTTCCATGATAATAACGAATATTATTGTCAAAGAACATCCGACAGTCCTGCTGGCCTTGTAATCCTGGGGTCTCGGGTTCGATTCCCGGCAGTGCCCGAATTTATAACTTGTGTTGGGCAAGGCCGTGGTCTAGGCAACACGGAGTTT
>NW_019059724.1:1179978-1206649 GCF_000696155.1 Zootermopsis nevadensis | reverse complement strand
CTCCGTGGCGTCCCAACAATTACTCCATTCACACCCAGAAGAAGGCAATGGCAAACCACTTCTGGATCATCTGCCAAGAACGTATATGAACAGGTCCCAGTCCGAGAAAAGGATGGAAGGATCCTGTTCATATGGACCTGTCGTCACACAGAACACTAAAAAAACAAACACTCGATGAATAATAGTACTAGACAAATTCATGCCAGTTTAAATTATCGAAATGTCATACCTCAGCTAGTTCTTCTCTGGTTTAAACGAATCAAGTTCCAAGCCCTCATATCCTGCTCCTTCGCGATCCGTTTCAATATTGCCCTTCCATCTACGCCTAGTTCTCGCAAGTGGTCTCTTCCCGTTACGTTTTTCGAATAAATTGTTTTTATGAATTCGTTCACTAAACTTTTATTTACTGACAACCAAATACTTAAGAGAACCACAGAACAACTTATATAGTAGACAACACAATAAAATGAAAACATGTGAAGGTTTTCACTTAAAACAAAAATATTTACGTTTAGAAAGAAAATTTTTTTGGAAAGAAAGTTGTTTTTCATAACAGAAAGCTTAAAAAATCGAGGAATTTCTATTATTTACCTTGTATTAAACCTAGATGCTGTGGGAGATATAATGAAGGTAATACAAACAGAGTGCAAATATGCAAATTTTCAGTCAAAATTGTCTTTTTTCAGCTCTTCCTTCACTTGTTCATTCTTTTTAACTCCAAAAAATATTCTCGCCGCGATATTTTAGACACTTTACGGAGCCTACTACATGCGTGCTTCAATTTGTGCGTAGGTGACACGCACATTTTGAATACTGTTTTCCAATCTGACTCCTCAAAACACGTTTATTTCAAACGAATCTACTCGATGTTGGGTGATCATTCTTCCTTTTAGCTTCAGGTCTGCGAGCCATAAACCGGTGACAGGTAATAGGTCTTGCATTTCTGTGTGCAGCGAAACGGAGATCATTTGTCTACAATGTGGTTATGTATTATAATGCAATAGTATGCCCGTCCCTCTATAATGCTGATCGCTCCTGTTTGTCAACTCACGTCTTCCTACTGTCCGTCCATCCGTCCGTCCACTTGCCCGTCCGTCCATCCATTCGCACCACTACCATCTCCATCCGACAATAATAATGACTACATCGACATAACTCATGGCCGATTCCTCTACTCCACCCTTACCCACGCTTTATCATGTCTCCATAATATGTATCCATTCGTTTCAGTACAACCGACTGTATATTGCGTGGCATACCAACGTCTGCGCCATGGTACATACCCTGCCACATGGTAATGGCCCCAGAATACACCTCAAGGAAACAATTTTCGTGGCTTATTTAGCAAAGCTGCGTCAATTATATAGGTTTTATAAATGTTAACAGGTATCTGGAAAAAAATTAATACGGAGAAAACCTCATAGTTTCATCATCGTTTTGTAAGGAATATTATGAGATGGTAAAGTTGCGTCATATTGTGATATAATAAATATATATTGTTTAAATCTTGTCCGTCTAATCATAATAAATTCTTATTAAATATTAAAATATTACATTAATTAACATTTAAAATATATAAAATATTAAATGATGTTCTTTATCGAAATATTCGATTTACATTAGACCATCATTTTTTTTCACGACATGTTTCAGATACAAGATATATGGGGAAAATCTAACACGTATGGATTAATCCAAGATGCGATGATATTATTAAATGGATCAAATTAATATAAGTTAAAAAAATACCAATTAGATAAGCTGCCAGGTACACAAAATTAAACGTTGAAATTTTAAATGACCCACTGCTGTTTACATTTGCTTTAATAAAATGAACTGCGTATTTGACTACTGAAATATGGATTTCCACATGAAAGTTATGGATATAACTTAAAATTCCATCATTCATATGATGATAGAGTCAAATTTCGGTTCCATGTGCTATTATTATTTCCTATTCGCGAATCCATTGTTCCAAATATAAACCCCGAAAAATGCTCACCTGTCTGAACTTTTTCAGTCTACACACTGAAATGTCTGAACAGTCTCTTGAAATAGATCAGTGTCACTTGTTTATATATTCACTATTCTTTATTAATTCTAATCATTTTAGTCTCATTCCTTGCTATATCCCATAAAAACGTAATCCTTTAAGCCGAGAGAGAGAGAGAAATAAAGACAGTAGAAGATTAGAATTTGCAAAGAGAAAATTTTTGGGGGAGAATTGAGACACACTTCGATTTCTGAGAGGGGAGGAGAAATAGCACGTTATAATTAGAAGGTTCCCAGGCAATGTCCGCTCGTCCTTCTGGTAAGCATAAACTAAGAGTGAAGACGTTAGGGCGATAATTAGCGACAGTTTGATGGCAAGCACGACGGAAATTTTGAATTGCATATTAGAAAATTCTGAACCTATAATTTAGAAATTTAATTCGTAATTTAGCGGCATCCGCTGAAAGGGGGATGTTTAAATGATATTTCGGAATTCAGTCCGTACCGCAGAGAAAACACAACTTTTTACCATTACAAATATCAGCCAGTTAATGATGTTTCAGTATATAATAGCTGTTTACGTTGATGATATCAAACCCGTAAATATAAAATACAGGATTGCAGATTGTTTAAGAGAGAGTGATATGTAGTAGCTACTGAATTAAATGGTGGGAGGGGTGTCAGGTAAATATTTAGACTTAAGAGAGAGAAATACGAAAATGAAGGCAAATAATAACGGGGACTTTAGCAGTTCGTATGATTCACCCGATATTTTCGGAGTGATTAAATAAATAAAGTTGCAGAGAATCAGGACTTGCGGTACATAAGAGGATTAATGAAAAATCAATACAAGATTTTTTTCGGGGAACCTGAAAGAAAAATATTTGAGAGCAAGGCGTATGAGGGTTATGGATCTAGTTCAGGATAGTGTCTAAGGGCTAGAAGTAAACGCGTAGTAATAAACCCGCATGATTTGACGCTTCCACGGCGACTGAGCTTAACGAAATCTTCTCCGACTACCATCAGCGTCAGGTTAAAAACAATTAAGTAATCCACAAGTTTGTTTCAGAAATCTACTGAATCATATGATGCGAACAGTGCTTGGAACACGTGTGTCACAATGATCGCACAGAACTGTACTGCTGTTTCGTGGGGGTGGAAAGATGTTACATGATTTAATAAAAACTCATCCTGATGGAATTGGTGTTGTTTTATAGATGTCATCGAGGAACAGAGGTGATGTTAGCGGTGTTAAAACACAGCGGACCGACAGCTAGGTTTACATTTCGTTACTCTGAAAGCTTTTGATGGTGAAACTGATGTCGGGTTGTTATGATTGAGGTTGTAGGATTATTAGTTGATGTCACTTTTTTATTATGCACCTATGTCTTTTTGTACGTAGAGAACTTTTTGTATGTATAGCTCTGTGTTGCTCCCTCGTTATGAATGAATGTATGGATAGGGTTGGTTTGCTGATTTCCTCCCTCTATCCATCTAATTCCCCTCTCCTCCCATCCTTTGTCTCACCAAGTACCTCAAAATACGGAGAAGGTAAATAAACTACAGGTAGTGCCTCAAATATCGATACAAATTCTTCAGATACCTGATTCTTAACCTTTAATTTGGAGAAAACAGGGTGGGGTGGGGAAGACAACAGTTTGTTTTACCACGGAAACAAAATTGGCCCTATAGTATAATTATTGTTAATGTTGTGGTTTCTATTCGAGTATGTCACAGGACGTTTAAAAATGCCACAGAATTTTAAGGAATCTTCATTATGGTCTAAGAAACGGAAATGGTTCATAATACTTCAAATCGGATTGTAAGTTAACCAAATAAATTTTATAAAAAATATAATTCGCGAGTGCGTACTAGATTAAATTGATACAGTATACGTTATTATGGTGGGATTTTGTTAAGAAGGTAACGAAACCTTAAGTTCCATAAATATGGTGGATATTTTAGGGGCTGCGCGGCATATTAGCCATTCTCATCGGAGTTGTAATTATTTACAAAATAAATTAATTACATATTTGTGATATGCAGACGTTTAACAAACATATACCAAACCCTTTGAAATATGACAAGTTCAAAATTTGTAGAAGTGAATTATTATTAGATTAAAAAGAAGATATTTTCAAGAAATATTTGTGTAATAAACAATGCAATATGAAATGCATAAATATTATATAATTTATGATGTAATCAAAATGTAATAAAACTTAGCGCAATATAATTTAATGTAAAGGTACCAGGTTTCAGCCTAAAAATGGCAACTGAAAGCACACGTTACATATTAAACTCCTTTAAGCAAATCTAAGTTAAAATATTATGGTTCAGATAAGACAGGCCGACAAACATCTTTTTTACACACGTACACACACGCGCGCAAACTTCACGATTGTTTTATTCATCATTACAGAAAAAATTATTTTGTATTGTTATAGAAACAGACACATGAAAAAAATTATACCTTATAAACTTCTATAATTTGCAGATACCCGAGAAAAACTGTTAATTCAAAGCCAACGTCTGCGTTTAAAATCAAAACTTTGAACTTGCATTGGTAGTAAGGAAATTGTGGTTCCAGAAAGCATTGAATGCACAAGATTATTTTTACGTAATTTACATGAAATCTGTTTTATCATTTCAAACTTTAACCTGCTGTTTAATATTAGCTGCAATTATTATACACGGTTATTAAGCTTAATTATTTGGCTACATACCAATTCAAATTAAATAGTTATAATCATCCACAGTTTTGAGCGAGATTAATTTAAAACTCTACCATAGCACGGTCCGATTCACTCTGATTAAGTTGAGAGTATGGGGGGGGGGGTGGTCAAAGTATAAGTTTCATGAGGTCAGTATATTAAATGTATTTTTTGTTACACTTTTAAACCCTCCACAGAACAGAAGCTTGAATGTTAAGAAGTTTAATATTTTATCATATCATCCGCAAAAAAGTGGTTTCTTGTCATTTGTATGGATACAGTTGTCTGGTTCTAATTTTTGTAATATTCTCTTGATACACAGTTTTACTGAAATTTGGTCGCAGTATTTAATATGTCAGAATCCATGAAATATGTAAATGTATTAATTTTCGCACTCAAATATTCTTCCTCTTACATGAAAGAAGACAACGAAATTATTTTTCGAAATTTTTCGTCTTCTCAAAACTGTTATTATTCGACGCATTTCGAGTTACGATATTAATTTCTTCTTTTGTTTTACTATCCTCTGCAAATTTTCTGCGTTCTCAGGACAGTAAGACAAACTAAACTGAATTTTTCTCTACTTGTGACGTCAACAAAACTTCAAAAGTTTAAGGTTTACATGCGTCATGTTTGTGTTTTAATTTTAACATTTAAATTTTAAATTTTAACATCCAAATAAAGTTTTGTGTATTGACCTGAATTTTATTATATATTTTAAGACTTCAAAAGTTAATTACCTTGACGACGTTGATGGTAATGCTTCTATTAGTAGTGCCTTTGGGAAGTTATTCAGAGAAGGTTCGAGGCCTGTAGTTTTTAAAATTTATGGTTGAGTAAGTTGAGAGTATATTTTGCAATTGCAAGACTTGCATGGAGACGATGATAAATTGACACACTGCTAGTAGAGCAATGAGCTGCAAATTGTCAAGACTGTTGGGCCGAAACCTACTCTTCAATATCTCTAACTAGGCTTCGAGCTTTGTATATACAGTAGTACGTTTTCCCTAAGTAAATTAATATACAAATAAAACAAACAGATATTAGTGAATTTTAGTTCCAGAATTTCGCTATTCTAACAATATTTTAAGACCTGTCAAGTCCTTTGTTAAGTAGCTTATTTATTTTTCCTTCTTACTTCGTTAGAATGTTATCAAACTCCTGAAAATTTATTTTATATATATTTACATATATATTAACCTTCGACTTATGCTTCCGAAATTAAAACTATTACTTTTATTATTATCGAAATGAATATAATTATTGTATTATATTTAATTCTGTACTGTTGTTCAGTGCTTGACTGTTATTGGCTGTTGTCAAGCACTTAAATAAATGAATTGAATTGAATTATTCCCATTATTATTTGCTTACTGATGTCACTCAGCTTTTTAAACAATAATCATTGTTTTTTATTGTTTATTTAGTAAAACATTTTATCTTTTATGTTGTTTGTTCAAAATATAATTATTATTTTACTTATGCATAATATTTAGCTCTTTTGCTTATTAATTATTTTGTAATAAATTAATATTGTACATTTATATATTCAGTTCATTGTTTGTTTGCTTTTGTATTGTAATGTTTGTATTGTTGTTCAGTGCTTGGTTGTTATTGGCCTTTATGGCTGTTGTCAAGCACTTTAATAAATGAATTGAATTGAATTGAAAATACCGTTCGCATTTACAGAAAGTACAGGCCACTTATGTTTCTGTTTCTGAAGTACAAGACGCGATTGAGAAGCTCTCGATATATAATTTTTGATGGTTTTGGGACAGACCTGAATTCCGAAAGCGGAAATCGCTGGAGTGGACATCGGTCTTGGAGAACACACTGTGTCTACTACACGTACGCGTACTATAAATGTAGGTGGGTGGACTGCGTGTGGCAAGGTATAGCCACAACGACGATAGAGTAATTAATCTACTTTTAACGCATACATTCCCCTTACCTCCTCTACTCTGTGTATGTCACCTCACCGCTGCCTACCCACCAACAACCTCTCTTGAAACCTACCACAGCCCCATTATGACGTCAAAATGGCTTTACTATTACCTTTGTAGATCAGTACGCTATCTACATATGTGGGTATTAAACACTCCCCCTCCACAAGCCCCTCACTTGCTCACTTTCAAGCCAGACTTTTTTTTTTATTATTTAATTAACATACATACATTTTAATGAATATAGAGACAGAGTCATGGGTGGATATTTTTTAATATAAAAAGGTCGTACTTCATAATCACTAATGTTCCTTTTTGCCCTGCAGATATTTTTTACCCGGTGATTCTAATATGAATGTATGAACGTGTTGGAGATGATGTTTGCAACTGTGTGATTATCAAAAGTAGATGGCGGTTGTGCTTGTTGGAAAAATAGAGGGATTCATTTAGCTCATATAATATTTTATCCGTCTCCTTTTACTTTTAATCCTGCTTGGTTTTGTCACTCGTTAGGTTCTCGGTACGATTTGGTAGATCCCCGAGTCCCATCATAAAAATTAAAATGATGGTATAAAGATATTACTATTAAGGGCAAATGCTGTGCCAGTACGAAATTTGATCAATTATTTGGCTAAATACAAATACTTCAACGGCTATGACTGAGTTGTTCTGTACACACGACCTTCCGATAGTTATAGATTTTGTGCAGAATCTACTTTAATTTTTTAATACTGAATTACAGCAGAATAAAAATAAACGTTGCCTAAATTAAACAAAGTATTTAACTTTCGTTAAAATGCAATACAAAGAAACAGTAAACAAATTTGTTACTATTTTATAATAAGATTAGAAACTTCTATAGGTATGACGCATTTGTCGAGCTGGAACGACCGATTGGTCACTTAAATTCTACATCAGAAGTACAAGTTGTTGCTGATTCTCGACTCTACAGCCCAGTTGTGAATTTTCGCCGTGCTAGTACCCATTGAATATTAAAATAACAAAAATGTATAACCGAAATATTCGGAGTAATAGCAGAAAAGGAAAAGTTAAAACAGAATATTCTGATATAAACTGCGGTTCTAAAATAATTTTGTCTACAACTGCAATTTAGGGAAAATTTAATATTACTTTAAAACCTAGAAATATATTTTCAAACCTCCATTGGCTGGGTCCCGAAATTATAATCAACAATTTTAACGAAACCAGACAATGAAAGGTGTACTTAGTTTATAACAAAAAAGACTGTAATGGTAATCAGTTGTTTCTTTTAAATATAATGCATAAGTTGTCCCAATAACTAGTGAGGAAAAGTAAATCTCTTATGTTTATAAACGAAATGACTAGGTTAATAGCCAATTAGACAGTAACCCTGATATTATAAAATGAAAAATTAACAGAATTTGTGTGAAGAATACATGACCAACCAAAATTTTACAAGTTATTGTAAAGTATGAAAATGCCCCTTACATAATTACACAGAGGAATCGAGAATATGTACTGACAACAAACAATTTTATATTGACGGAAAGTGTCGGCTGATAACCACCAGAAGCGATCATCGGAAAATTTGAAACATAAACACTCAATCTGCTGATGTTTGTAAAAGTAGAATGGATCCATTTGGAACGCAAATGTTGCTCTGAGCGAGATCATTAAAACACGACGTAGCTTAAATTGAACTTCATATAATTTTATAACAGTAATAAGAGTCAGAGAGGAGGCCATTACAGCAGTCGTAATTAACATAACTACTCGACAGAAATGTGAATTCAAACTAACTTCTAAAATTATTTAATTATTTTCAATAATTTTATTTCATGTGCAAAATAATTTTTCCTTACAAGTAAACTTTAGTTAACTCTAATATATATATATATATACACGCACGCACTCTTTAGTCACTAACGAATCATATATTTGTTTAATCAGATAAAATGACATGGAAAATATCAATCAGTGCTCCGCTACGCAGGAAGTTTAATAGTTTGTCAGCACGAAACACCCAATACGAATCAGGACATAAAATATAACTTCATGTAGATTCAGAGCCATCTCCTGTCGCAAGGTCAATATTACGAATCTGCAGAGCACGTGGTTCTGCTATTTTGACATAACGGTTTGAAGACATGCGTAAAAGTTGAATTATGGTACGTGGTTCCTTAAATAAATTATTAGCAGTGAATCGCAATAATAAGTATGAAGATTTATCAAAAGGTTGAAAATACGGCTGACTCGAAGGGCAACGCGCAGAACATCGGTCAGGCCATTAAAATCATTGAAAGTGAATTTGTTGTACAACGGGCATCAAGAATATCTGTCGAACACGTCAGGGAAAACATGCGAAGTCCTTTTAAGAAAAGCAACACTTGAACGCTCTTCCTAGGTATGTTCATTTTTACATTTTACATTCCATTTTTATTTATTTTTACCTTATTACATTTTGTCTTCTATACTATTTCTTTCAAGTTCAGTAATAATTAAAAATATTAAAAAATATTTAAATTATTTACGTTACAGGCCAATGTTAAACCACTATCACTTCAAAATATACCCTCACTCCAATGAATTTGGAAGTAAACATCATCAGAAGTTACACAACAACAGTAATTAAGTTTTAGTTTATAAGATTATAATTTTTAACTTTTAACTTTACACCTGAAGATGGTTCAATGTAACCGAAACATGTAGTAAAAAGTTGTACCAAATATATAAATGATATTTTAATATCTTATGTATAAATTTTATTTATATACAATTGTGATTAGACGGAAAAAAACACGAATAATTAAAAACATATTAAATTCATTATTTCATATTCTAAGCTAAGCATGGTTGTAATAGACTGCAGAATTTTGACGGAGAAGCCTTTTATAAAACTGCTTATTAGAAGACCGATAAGCAGATAGAATACACCATTAATATCATAAGGAAGCAGGTTGTGGGGATTGAACTGGCTCAGAATCATGTCCAATGATAGGTTTTCATTGTATAATGAGACTTCATGATTCACAGAGATATTCTACTAGGACTGTCGTTATGACACCCGTATTAAAATCAATCACATTACTAATCTGAATGTACTATCTTCATAATAACTCATCGTATACGTTAGCAGCCATTTTAAAGCATTAAAACCATGTACTAAACATCGAATGGTCTATACAATACGTTTTATTATAATGTATGTAATGTAATAAATATATTTTTTAAAAGTTTATTTATTTAAATCTTACAATTATTTCGTTTTAGAAGGAAATCTATCCACTGGCGACTTTAAGAAATTTTGAATGAATTACGACGTTCGGTATAGCGAATATTCGTAAATCGCAATTTCGTAAACCGAGAGTTGTCTGTATAAAAGGAAACGCTCATAGAACTGATACATTGCGAAGATCCAGGATTTCTGAAAGGACTCTTTGATTTTTAGTGGGAAGGGCGAGGAATATTAAGTGCTGAAGTAGAAATAGTTAGCCGATCAAGTTCATGGTGTGTCTGAGTAATATAAAAAGTCCAATACTGGCACCGTGATTTAAAAAAGACACACGTATTTCACACAATGATGTATTACACTTGTGTGTAATCTAATTGTGCGGATAATGGATCCTGGTGAAATTATATTTATGGTTTTGCGTTTATATTCTGGATGTCAGTAAGCAAGAAAAATGAAGTCGGAGAAGAAAGCAGGCGGTAGACAGATTGATGGACAGAAGTTAATGTTTAGTAGGCGTGTCCCGTTTACAAGTGGATTCGATGGTGTGACTGGCAGTTACGATAAGACGGGATCCGAAAATTAACTTTAGTCCAGTAGAAATTAAGAGCAGCAGAGGAAGAGATGGTTTGGGTCCGGAGAAAAAAAAAACCTGACAGCGATTTAGTAATCCAGCCACTATCCGAGGTGAGGCGCTTACGTACACACACTCTGACTAACATTATGGTAACTGGTCCAGAAAGTTAAACTACAAGTAGACCAGAGTTCGCCACGTCCCATCTTCACAGCTACGTCCGTAATATAAATCTTAATACCATCCTTCCATCTCCTTCTACGCGTTTTCAGTGGGCGTTTTCTAAGAGAATTCCTTGCTAAAATTGTGTAACAATCTTGATTTCACTATTCCAACAGAAGCTGTATTTAGATAATTGTCTTCTGGGTTCATACGCCGTGTAGAAGTTTACTGACATTTCAGAGGTGATTAAAAGCCATCGCTCTGACGATGGAGGCAGCAAGCACCTAACAAACGTTGGTAAACTTCTACCAGAAAATATGGCGCAACAACCCATAAACCAGTCATATTTATGTTACTTTACTAGACGATCGGTGCAAAACCAAATTGCAGTAAATAAATCATATATAAGTAAATCCTTAGTTATATAACAGGTCTATGTTAATTTATTAAGGAATATATTAAGTAAATACATAAACTAGATATATATATATCTGTCAGAACTGACAATGTCAAACATAACTCGGCTACAAATAACAAACCACTGTCATAAGTATTTAGACAATTATCACATCTTTAGTAATTACACGGCTTTATATTAAGCCTAGTTTTTCATCTTTATACAAGCATAAGACAGGACAACACACAAAAACAAATTGCTTAAGCTTGTCCCATAAACAGTCTTTTTAAACTGCAGTCCTTAAATACAATAAAACTCAAACTTTCTTCTCCGACCACATTTTGCCAGAAAAGTGCCTCCATGCCGTCAGTAAAGATTGTGTGTGACTGCGTGTGTATTTTCATTTCTATCTCCTTCCCTCACCTAGTCAGTCGTCACCTCTTGCCCACGGCTTGAAGCTTAGCCGAGATCCTCTGCGAGGGTGAGATTTCATCTCTGTATTTTTTGTTCCTTTCATTGTAGGCGTTGTAGCATGGTGAGCTTCTGTGTACTGTTAGAGGTTTTCTTCAGTCCCCTGATCTGCCTCTGAGCCTCTTAACAGCTTCCATCTCGAACCACGACCACATCTCTCTCTGCCTCTCTAGATTCCTGCCTGCATCGGCCATCATACTTTCCCATTCGCCCCAAAAATCCTGCTTCTGCTAAATTTTGTCCTCCTACTGAACCCATTTTAGAATTAGGACGTATGTGCTCGTGGTTTTGTTCCATGATACATGCGAAATGAAGTGAACAGAACCTATCTTCAGTACTGAAAAGCTTTCTCCACACTACGAAGACGTATGGCTGTGTGTGGATAAAGATCTTCAGCATTAGAAGAAGCTAAGGTGTTTGCTTTGCGCTCCGGCCGCTTTATTCTCGACAAAATAACAACTGATAAACATAGGACAGGAGACTGTGTATCTGCAGAGGCAGTCTGAGAGAGAGTAGTTAGTCACTTTACTGATTCAGTCTTCATGCTTGATACGAATGATGTTAAAACAAAAACTGATGGAGACGCACTCGACACTTTGTTGTTTTTTCAGCGCATTTGTTGTTATAAAATACGAGAAGCAATAATTTTTTTGTTTTAAATTCAGAAGATAGTTGTCTTCAGGGTTGTTGCACCGTGTAGTCTTCTAGAAGTTTACCTACGTTTCAGAGGTCCTGCTACCTCCATCATCGCCCTGGTGATGGAGGCAGAAATGACTTCTGAAACGTCGGTAAACTTCTACCAGACTACACGTCGTGAAAACTTCAATTCCTACATGTTTTAATTTCGTGCAAGTCTTGACTCTTTCGCAGGCCTCCATAATACAATTATTTATTTTTGCAGTTTATGTACATTACGTCCCTCAATAATATATCTTATTTAATGAAAGCTGCCACAATCATGGCTACGACTTTCCACTGGAGCCCAATCTGGAAGCAGTTAAACACAACTTCTATTTTATACGCAACTTCTCTAACGCACGTGTTAACCCACTGACACATCTGATGACTGTCTTTCCATCGGAGGTTTTTTAAAGGTTACCTATTCAAATTCTGGGCAGGTAACTTGGTGGCCATCAGATATTTTATACGCGCATAAAACTGCTCTTTTAATACAATACATTTATGTTGAAATACCAATGTTTTTATTTTATGGAAGCATTTTAAATAGACAATATTACACAGTAGCTTGGGCTAATGGCTGAATCCAATTCCTTTTTTCTTCTCTCTCACATACTTTAGCATACCTTCATCACGTATTTCATTATCAAAACATTACTAAGCGAACGGTAAAAATAATAAAATTCCATGTCATATAATTTTCTCATTACAGTCTTCTATAAGTTCCAAATACTTTCTTGAGCTGTGAGGACAACAACTAACTAAATTAACGGAACACAGCCCTTCATGAGAAGCTACCAGTCCCTCACCTAGTCATGAAATTCCACGCCTTTTATGGAACAAGAATATTTACTTTGTTCCCAGTCTGCAGTCACATGAATACCGTCCACACCTTCCCTGTCCATTCTCTATTTAAGGTTCATTGTCTTTTACTTACACCGAGATTTTCCAAGTGTTCTCTTCCTTTCGGGGTTTCAGATCAAAGTCTGGTATGCATTTCTCATTTTCCACATGCATTCCACAAGCCCTGCCCATCTCATTGTCCTTGATTTGTTCATCCTAATAATATTCGTGTCTTCGTTATGCGATTTTCTTAAGCTTCCTGTAACCTCATTACATTTAAGTCATTATTTCATTTATTTTCTCTTGCGGTAACCAAGGCATCTCATGTTACATGTGTGACCAAGCCACTGTGAAAAATGAAAAAAAGAATAATATACAATCGATATGTCTCGACCCTCAGAGCTAACAGGTCATAGCATTGCATCCGATACTTTCTCGAACATTGGGCGAATCTCTCTTCTTATCCCATTCGAAGGGAAGTCTTTCACCACTATTCTTTTCACCCTCAATCCACTTCTCTTCGCCACCCTCTCCTGGCCAGTAGGTCTCTCGGTATTGAGGGCAAATCGTTCGGATACCAGAAAAGTTTAGAATAACAGTGATTTAAGTACGTGGAGCACAACCAAAACCAAATATTTCGCTTATCTTACACAATGACAAAGAACATTCTACTTGATTCTTCTGCTAATAACTGATTTTTGAACTACAAAAGTTATGTAGTGCGCAATGAATGATGAATTAGAAAGAATGTGGGAGGAGACGACCGTAAACTACATAAATATACTAACTTAGCACTCGTCTGCAGAGATCAAGCATAGAATATTTCAGTCCTGGGGTCTCGGGTTCGATTCCCGGCGATGCCCGAATTTATAACTTGTGTTGGGCAAGGCCGTAGTCTAGGCAACACGGAGTTTTCCTCCGGGGGCTTCCCCGGTTTCTCCGTGGCATCCCAACAATTACTCCACTCACACACAGAAGAAGGCAATGGCAAACCATTTCTGGAAGCCACGGTTGTCTAGCGGTTAGAACGCTGGCCTTGTAATCCTGGGGTCTCGGGTTCGATTTCCGGCGGTGCCCGAATTTATAACTTGTTTTGGGCAAGGCCGTGGTCTAGGCAACAAGGAGTTTTTCTCCGTGGCATCCCAACAATTACTTCATTCACACACAGAAGAAGGCAATGTCAAACCACTTCTGGATCATCTGCCAAGAACGTATATGAACAGGTCCCAGTCCGAGAAAAGGATGGAAGGATCCTGTTCATATGGACCTGTCGTCAGACAGAACACTAAAAAAAAAAGAAATATATAAACCCCGAAGATATCGACTACAAAAGTATCCTGAAGAAAGTTTGATAGCCATGTTTTGTAACATCATCACATTCATACAACAGGTACAGTCTCGGCTCAGAACTTACATTTTCGTCAGCTTTCAGAGGGAAATCGTATTTACATTTTACTATATGATCTTTAGACAAAGACGTTTTGTGTACATTTCTTTACTGTACCACATTATAATGTTACAAGTACAAGTAATGATTCATGATTTTTCTGATGCTTTATTATTCAGCAATCACATTAAAGTTTTAAAAAAATACTGCTATCATATTTGACATTGGGAGGGCATGAAAAATGAACAGAGCAATTTGGCCCAAATCCTTAAAAAAATGGCCACGTAAAAAACCTCCGTTTAAATCGAAGGATATTCAAAGATTGATTCTAGAAAGAATGATGCAAAAGTGTAGATGGATTAACTTACAGACTAATGATGGACTTTAATACACTTTAGGTTTCCTGAAAAGCAATATATTTTCTACAGAGTGAGTGATATAAACTTCTCATGAAAGAACCTACATCACGGGGTTACGTAAATCTGTAGATTGGACAGTCACCTAGTCCCTTTATACTATTTAATATTTAAATTTCATAATACTGTCTACAATTTGTCCTAATTTTCTGTTCCCGCCAATTTGTTGTCAGCGAACGTATAAATTCATTCCACAGTGTTGTTCGCCCTATATACGATATTTATCAAATGAAGGAGGATAAAATGAGCGCGGAGTGAGGTAACAGACAATATGAAATGTTAGAAAATCTGAAAGGAAGAAGCAATTCGGGAGACGTAGGAGTAGAGAGAACAAAATATTAGAAATAGAATGTTTGCATGTGGACTGGATTCTTCTGCCTTAGGATAATCATATTAATATTTATTTATTTCCTATGTCAATTCCATACTCATTTGCATAATAACACTTGGAAATTAATTCCACAGATAATGAACGTCTAAATACAGACACCAGAACATTATGAAGACGGAAAATTCTACAAACTTAAGTGCGTCATGTTTGTGTTGAATCATATACATATATTTTTATTTTACAGTCTATACACAAACTTATTTAAAATAATGTTGTTAAAATATTATAACATTTACAGTATAAAGTATATTATGTTATATTTATATTTATGTCGTACTACGATAAAGGAGCGCCATAAATATAACATAATATACTTTATACTGTAAATGTTATAATATTTTAACAACATTATTTTAAATAAGTTTGTGTATAGACTGTAAAATAAAAATATATGTATATGATTCAACACAAACATGACGCACTTAAGATGCAAACTGGTTCTTATGATCATGGTAATGGCACCCTTAGGTCAACAAACAGCTCAGAATGTATTTAACATCTCATTAAGAAAGAGTCTGCTCGTTGGTTATTTACGTTGACTTTTAAAGTAACTGTCGTTTGTTTAAAAAAACGAGCGGTCTTTAGGCCGCTCTAGTTCTCACTGGAATCTAGAACAGATGAACAGGGGCGTCAGTTCTGCCGCCCGAACTCAACTACCCTCAATTCTTTTGTCAAGTGGCGTCGATTTCTAACCCAAGAGCTGTTCCCACTCCATCAAAAGTAAAGAGAACTTCGCGTATTTTCTTGTTTTCGACTTCTACCCCTATTTCCGTCTGGAAACACGGTATAAGATGTCCATTTACAGTTTTCATGAAAAACTTCACACTGCTTTTTAAGGTCCAGTTTTAAGTCACGCAGAGTTAGGTCCTGCGTTTTTCAGAAGCTTTAAAAATAGGTGATCCGGACAAGACCAGTCTATACGTTACGTTATATGATCTAGAGAATATTTATATCAATTTTAATTTTTAACATCAATACTTAAAATGGTTTGTGTATAGACTTGAAGAATAAATATATATATGAATTGTAAACACAAACATGACGCATCTAAACTATAAACTATATGATCTAGCTTATTCCACAGAGTACAGTTATTTCTGACAAACTGACAGTCGCTCAGCTAATCAATAAATTTACATCCTATTATAATGGTTTATTACATGGCTCATAAAACCCAACTATATGCATCATGTCAACGTCCTTATACCATATTCCTTTAAGACAAACTTTAATAAAATCCTCAACCTATTCCTACGCCTTCCAAACTGTCTCTTCCTTTCAGGTTATCAGACTAAAGTCATGTAAAAATTTTATATGTCCCAATGCGTGCTACGTAACCCACCAATCTCATTATCATTAATTTGATTACCATCATAACAATAATTATATCAATAAAAATGTTTTCTTACTTATTAGTGGTCACTGGTTTAGAATTGGTAATCAATAATCGTTATTACTGTTAAAACATTAACACTTATGACAAACATTTCTGCACTGTGATCAAACCAATGAAAATTCACAGTAAAGTTTTTATCCTATTTTGAATTAAACGCACAAGTGATTTAATGATCTGGTAATACAACCACAAGATTAAATTCTACTACTGCTAAATTCGATCATTGTGTACAACATTCAACCACCTTAATCTAATTCATATATGTAAAATCCACTGCCTTGTATCTTAATTTTCGTCTTCAGCGTCGTCTCTTTCAAATGGTCATCAAAATTTTCCATAAAGTTCTTTCCTTAGCATCCAAATGTGTTTGGTATATCGCAGTTTAAACAATTCCAAGGCTCTGAAATACTAGACGATATGTAAAAATGTATGAGTTTGTATTTAACCCTTTTAAAGCCTTTAAACCACATGTACCAGCCGGTTCAATAGCGAATAATTCTGTATTTTCCCCACAAAATATATTAATTTGTTTAACTACATATCAGAGTAAACAGCGATTATTTCACCAAATAACATTAACCAACTGATCTTTGTAATGGTGTGGTGTTTTCTTTCCGGTGCTGGCTGAATGCTTAAAAAATATTTATACCAAATTCGGCTTCAAAGGTTTAATTAAATTAAAACATTTAACACTTATTTTTCTCTATCTAATATTTTAATTCAGAAGGAAAACGACTGTGAGATCAACTACTAAAAATTAACTTTTCAAAACACATAATAATTCGAAATTATTTAACTAACCTACGTGAAATACATGCGCCCCCCAATACCATTCCATCCAGACAGCACGTATTCAAATTAATGTATAAATTGCCGATACCGAGAATAGCAGGAGTATAACAACAGACACACGAATAAAATACAACTCAGTACCAAGACGTGTGGAATAATTACAATATTATAATCTGAAAATAAATAAATCTATGCCTGTACTCACCTCTCAGCTGCGATTTCGTTCCGAGTGTAGACGGTCATCGAAAACTGACCTACCAAAAAAACAAGTCCGAATGAGAACAAAGATATTTTTCGACAAAGAAATAATGACATAACACACTCAACACTGAAAGACCATATAGAGCATAAAGCGATCTATTTTAGGTGTTGTTTTGTAACTGGGCAGACATTTATGGTTAATGCATTAACAAGCGGCTTCATGCTAATAAAAAGCCTAATAAAAAATGTGATAATACTTCGGTCCTTTTGCAGCCTCGGTATAAAGAAAAGAATAATCTAATGCGTGTTTCTTGCAGTATACCAGTTTCTGAACGCAATAGACTTACGATTTCCTGCGGGCGTGGGAGTGGGGACATCTGGTTTAAACGAAAATTAAAAAGTAATTAAGAAAACCGATTCTATAAGTAAGAACGTTTAAAGGAAAGAAAAAAAATTACAAGTATCACATATTATTTAATGTATTAACATAAATCAGTTGCTAAAGTTCACGACAAAAGAATTACCCTTCTAAATACATTCTAAATTCTGAAATCATTTATGTTGTTGGTAAATCTTTAAAAATTTAAGTAGTGTATGTCTGTAATAAACTTACGTATTCGTTACATCTGTGTGGTGTTATTTCATTTTTGCTGATTATTGGAGGTTTAGATTTTCCAGAAAAAATTCAAACGAGCTAAGATTATTAAGAGTCTGCTTATAATGAATTGAATTGAATTGAATTATTTCACAGGTTAGAGGGCTTCATAACGTAATTCACATAACGAGTGACCCACATTAAATCTTGTATAGATTATTTAAATTATATATAATTATATTAGATCAATAACCGCACGATATTGTTGTAACAACAGCGTACGAAGGTTGCGTCATGTCGTAACCTGCTCGCGCCAGTCCGTCAGTTGTCTTTCACCAGTCGAAGTGCGAGGATGTCTTTTTCACAAGAGCAACGAGTGTTGAACACTGCCTGGCGTCTGGTTATTACTTAACTTACCAGAATGAGTATAGGGATACATTAACCGATTCTCCTGTGCCAAATAAATCGGCAATATCTCGTAATACTTCATATTTTTCTATCTCATTTCAATGTAATTTATTTTTCGACAAACAGAACATGTGCCAATAATTGCTTGCTTAACTTTTAGATTACTCAGTGCGTTTACTTACAAAGTTGTACGCAACAGTCACGTTCCGTCTACCCGCAGGAAATGATTCTACATAGAGAAGTTTATTTTATTATATTTATGGTGCGATATTTGATATGCGTATCGCGAAACCTTGTGGCGCTTGGCGGTAAATGGTGTAGTTCTGTCCGACAGCCGGGAAGTGATAGTTGCGTTCAACTTTATCAATGAACGCACAGTAGAAGTGTTATCTAATACGATAAGAAGATGATTATATGAATATGACAAACCATTACGGATGTAAGGAAAAACACCACTCCCTAGGTACACCTAATGACGTTTGCCTGTGATACATACCTTAGAATTATGTTTGAAGCTTTGCCTCTTCCTGATATTTGGATTTATAATCGTAACAAATACATGAAAATCGGACAAAAAACTGTCGACATTTTACTATTTTTTTACACAGCATACCTGTGTAACATTTTTTTTAGTAATGGCAGCAATTTATTCTGTTAATAGTTGCTATATCCACTCTGTATCCTGATTTGAGTTACCTCATCTAAAATAGCGTTGCGATATATCTTAGAGCCGAAAATAAATTTGGAAACAAGTGACTTTTGAGATGAATGGTAAACAAGATACTCACGCATTATTTTATATGTTAAACCTCAAGCGATATGATCGCTTTGGAACCGAGTGGCATGATATAACATACGAAAATTATTTGAACCTTTTTTAGTCGGGACAAAAATAAGTGATTTTAAACCGAAATTACAATAAATTTAATTAGCGATAAATGTTTAATATCAGGATGCTTACAGATTCCCTATACGATGGAGTTATTGATTTATGGTTAAATAGAGTACATTTATGGGTGCAGTCAAAACGTTTAACTGACTCTGTTTCTAATCAGAATATACTGAATGTCGCCCTTCGGAAGATAGAGAGACGTCTGGCCTCAAGGGATCTGGGACAAGAGGATAGGATGAGGAAGTGAAGCCAGTGATGTGCCGCCTTACACGTTTGTACCAGAGTGGAGTACCACCGGGCTGTCAGTAGAGCACTGGGGCTTTGGAAGGTGGCCTTCTTTCTGACATCAAAAACGATACAAGTTATTGAAGATCAGTCCTTCAAGATATTCCTTACCATTACGAAACCTCTCATGATATCCTAATCCTGAACCAATTTAATCCAGTCATCACCCTTAAGCACTAATTATTTCATTACACATCCCCTAGACTTAGTTCTCCAAGTTGTATTTCTTTTAGGTTTTATGAGTATAATGCTGAATGTTCTCTACATAACTTTTTCATCTAATTTTCTTTGATTTAATCAACCATAATCATATTATTTTAGAATATACGTTATGAACTCTTCAATTACGTAATTATCTTCATCCTCTTGTTACTCCGTCCCTCCTAGATCCAAACACTCTTCAGAGCGTTTTTTTAAATACCCTTAATATATTTTTTCTTAAAGAAAACAATGGCTTTAGTTGTATATTTTACGCCTTTACCTTAAGATATCTGTTAATATTTTCAAGCTAAAATTTCCATTGTACGTAAGATCTGCAGCATACATTAAATAAAATGACATCCTATTTATAATTTTACTTAACAATCAGCTTAATGTATATAGTATATAACATACTTTACCTGGCCCACAGTCTATAAAAATGTACAAGTTATTTTACTTCATACATCAAAACATTATAAATTTACAACAAATAAATATTTAAAATTATGACGATTAAAATATAAAAAAATAATTTCACATGTCTCTATGTGTGAGTTAAACTTGGTCTCTCAACCTTTGGAGAGAAAAAATACAAGATGAAAGTAACTGACATCAAAGTGTCGAGGAGAATATCTGGATGTAAGAGAGAGGAAGTATTACGAATATACAGAATATCGTGTAAAGAGGAAATCATATTCTGCTCTTTTGAAGAATCGTCTGTAGTGTTCTCAAATTAAGAGGCGGGTGGCACATCATAAAATAAGGGAAATAAAAATATTTAAATTTTTTTGTCGAAATACCTGAAGGGAAGAGCCAGATTAGGAGACTTAAAAATTATATTTGTATTATACTATTAAAATGACTCTTAGAGGAATAAATTGTAACATTAAGAATTGAATCTAACTGTCTCGTGATAGAGTCGAGTGATTTTCTTTTGTAAACACGGAAATTAAACTTCACTTTGCACGAAACCAGGGAATTTCTTGATCACATGACAGACTGCCATTTTCAAGAAAGGCCCTGCTGCACCATGGAGTTAGTTACGTCGCTGTTGCACCGATAATGCTTGCTATCTATTGCACTGGGATCACCTTGCTTCTGCCAAATTTAATCTATACAAAGATGGACTCAGAGCTCATCCCGTATTGCTCCATTTCCGTACAGACGTCGGTAGTGGACAGATACACGTACTCTATGACGTCACTAAGTAAGAGAAGACAGACAGACAGGCAGGGACTTTGTCGGATGCAACCATGGTACAAAGTGATCAAATGATTTGGGATGAGGCGTCCCAAGCTTTGGTATTAAACTGTCATGGGTTTTCCAAAAACACGTAAAGAAAATCCTGAAATAGTGAATATTCTTTTGTAGATAAGAAGATTATATTGAAATATATATTAAACAAATTGGGTAGAATTATATGGACCGGTTTCATCTAGCTCAGGATAGGGTAAATTGTCGTACTTTTATGAACACGGTAATGAACCTTCATGTAACGTACAAGATGTGCAATTCCTTTAGTAGCGTTCTAAGTACTAGCTTATTCGCATGACTCTTCTACTGAGTTTGTTAATTAAACAGGTACTGTTTATTGCCTCTCGTCCTACGGTAAATGAAGTTGCTACATGAATAGAAACAGACAATTGTTTATGACTGCAGAAGAATAAACCTTCACATATTCTTCAGTGTAATATTATCCTAAATAATTCACTGACGTAACTATTATAAAGCAGCACAGTGTTGAAGAAATTCGAATCACTGAAGAACTCAGTAATAGCAAAGGATAGCAACACCACGATACGGAATAACTGACTTAACAACAAAATATCGGACATTTAGTTAAAGTGTCAGATAAAATCGCGTGGCTTATGTGTGAAACAGGAATAAGCAACACACGATAACTAGATTAAACACAAAAAGTAATGAGTACGAGAGAATATTCTGAGAAGGGAACAAGAAATAGGCTATTCGTTCTATTGTTTTAATGCAATAAAACATTTTTCATAGCAAAGTGTATAAATCCACGGTCGAGGCCAATTAATAGATTGATAAATCAATATTTTAGCTGGAAACAAAACATAAAAACTTAAACTGAAACCTTTAACTTTAAAACGCAAGGCTCATATTAATGGAAACCAATGAACCTGTTCTTACTTCTAAGAAGACAACAAATATAAAACTATCGATTGTTTGTAGAAAATGTCTGCTCTATTCTGAGATCCAAATAAATTAGCTTATGGTACGTATGCTTAAAGATAATCCATGTGTTCAAGCAAGGATAAAACACAGAAGTAGGTGATTATATATTTGTATATTAACCAATAAACTATAACCTATAAATGAGACGAACATTAACACTAATCTAACTTACTTCCTGGCTACGTCATTTCTCCACAAGCAGAACCGTGACTTTTTTGAAATAAGAAAATAACTTCTGATTCATTGCTGTTTAGACTTAACAAGGCAAATGAATTTAAAATAAACTAACACAAACAAGCCGATAATTCAGCTAAATGAGATAACACGGTTCGATTTCTGGCAAGAACTGTTACTTTAGTCATAAACTTATAATTCCAAATGCACTTTGGTTTTGCCTTGCAGCGAACAATTAGCAGTCTTCACGCAAAACATTTTCTGTCTACGGATGTTAATATTATGAAACTAATATTTTCAGGAATGGTGAACACGAAATCTGGCTACTCAGACAGACACAAACTGAAGCCATTTGGTATTCACAAACCAGCAGCACTAAATTCGCTCTTAGATGAAGGACTTCTTCTATCAGTCGGCAAGCTTCCTGTTGGATAAAGCGACTTCACTAACGCAAATTTGACAGCTCACCAAAAGTCCAACTAAGAGCAACTGATGAAAAGATGAAAAAAACACCACTGGAAAATTGAAATTAGTTATTCTGTTGGATCTACAGCCAATTAAGATTTTCCCTGCCTGTCTTCACCTGTGAATGGTATTTTTTTTAAAGTATTTGGACGAATAGGGATACAGCATATATTAAATTATGGTTCTTAGGATTTGTACGAGCGTTTCATAGAGTTATTCTGTTAATATGTAAAATATCGGAATCAATTTAAATAAATGTTAAAACCTTGCGTGCCGTGCAGTGTATTGATATATAAAATCATGCATACAAACAAAAACTGTTTACACTTTTATTGTATGCATGATTTTATATATAAATAAATGTGATAAATTTTTGAATATATACAGAATTAGCCACGGTGGTCTAGCGGTTATAAAGCTGGCCTTGTAATCCTGGGGTCTCGGGTTCGATTCCAGGCGGTGCCCAAATTTATAACTTGTGTTGTGGTGGTCTAGGCAACACGGAGTTTTTCTCCGTGGCATCCCAACAATTACTTCGTTCACACACAGAAGAAGGCAATGGCAAACCACTTCTGGATCATCTGCCAAGAACGTATATGAACAGGTCCCAGTCCGAGAAAAGGATGGAAGGATCCTGTTCATATGGACCTGTCGTCAGACAGAACACTAAATAAATAAAATAATACAGAATTGTGACTAATTCAACGGACATTTTTCCAAACAGTTAAAAACTGTGGTCCCGTTAAGCAATTATACGGAAAGTGGGCAAATTAGTTCACAGTATCAGCGTTGGTCGAGGCTGCCCAGCATAAATCTGACCACTCACGTCCCACTACTGACTAGGTCTGGAATAAGTGGATCCCTACCTCCACGAACACTATACAGTTTCATATTGTGGTGCTTAATCACAACATAAATTTTAATTTAAGACAAGAAGAGTCTGTACTGTGTGTGACTGTCAGATCCGTTCTGGCATGAGGTAAGTTGTATTGAAAATCAATGGCCAGACACGAACAACCCCCGAGAGACTAAAACGTGTGTGTGCTGGTCAGATAGAAGTGAAGTGACATGCGGGTAGGGATGGCTTTTGCTTGTTGGTATCATCTATATTCAACCACGATGACTTGGTCTGTGAGGAGGACAGTCTCTTTCATCATAAGATGAACCGGCTAATCTACTGAAGCCCTCAACGGCGTACTGACATATCAAAAGACCGGCATATGAAGGCAGTGTATGAGGTGGAAGTATGTTTCCCTATTCCATATAAATACTGTACCACTACATCATCACCTATAAAATACCCAGTTGCTTAGAAACAGGTCCATTATAGATGTATCTCGTTTCCTGTATGCCGCAGTTTCCCAGGGCCATTAGAAAGCCCATATATTAAATGGTAGACTTATTCTTCCTTATGAATAGTAGAGATTCATCTTACGACTAATTCCATTCAGCAGATTTCTCCTTTAGAAGCTTATAGTTGCTCAGTTGGTCAATAAACAGTACGTAAATCTATAGCTTTGTGCAGGATATATAAAATGTACTGAGCTGAACGGTAGAGAACATTCCAAGAATATAATCTGTTGTTAATTTCGTCGTGTGTCTAATACTAACTTCATATTTCTGTTCTCATATATTTGAAATTTATCACATATTTTAATGATATATTAGCTACCTTTATGTTTCGAAATCTTCCTACAGTTTTAGACTTGAACATATATCCAACTTACGTATTTCTGTGCTGATTTATAAACCGACTTTCCTAATGCATATAACGTAATCTCTGTGCCCTTAATGTCGCTATCAGTTCTGGCTCCCTGACATACCTTCAACGCTTAAAGCAAATAATGTAGCTTGGATAACATTCTTACTGTAAATTAAAACGCGTAGCATACAGAAGAATAAATCGACTGAGGAATTAAGGAAAACACATAAGGCAGATTTTCTTAATCTCTCTTTTAATTACGATGTTAATACTGCACTTATATAACAGTTCAATGAAAATAGAAATACGTTAATTTTTAATATTCCCCTTTGGAGGTATTTTCTTATTACTTAATATTTAATTAATATTTGATTAAAAAAAAATTGCTAGTACGCAGAATATAATTTGATCGAAAAACTTTGACAAATATATTTATTAAGGTAATAGTTAAGCTACCCCTGTAACTGATCACCATACCCCCAAAGACACAGACGTGAGTGCAAAGCTCTGAGCATTCTAGTTATCAACCTTTCTTGACCTGAGTGACCATTTTCAAGCCCCGACTATTATATTCCCATAAAAATGGCCCCCTCTCTCGCTCCTCGTACAAATCACTAGCCAGTCTGGGCACAACATAGTGGAATAAGAAATTCTGTCCTTACCGGGGAAAAACTTACGATGAACAATGAATATATCAATATATTGATGTTAATTATTCTGTTTCTTCTACAGAAACGGACTGCGTCCTTCGGCTTATTGTCACTTGAAATTAAATCCTAAAGTATGAACGTGTTTACTGTCGCGAAAACTCCCTGGACACAGAATTATCCTCTATTACCACCCACAATCCAAAACGGATTCAGAAAAAAACTACTCCAACTTGTAGAGATCTATGACGAAGGCCGTCTTAGACTTTAAGTACACAATAATGCTCATGCTTCTATTCTCATCACTATTCCAAGTTTAGGTCCGCCTTTAATAATATTTTAATCAACTTTCACGAAATTTGGTACGAACATCATGTAACTAGGACAACGTGATATAGAAGTAGGTCCTAGTCCTTTTGTGGCAATAGACCTTCCAAAAACATAAGAAACTTTCTAATGGTTATATATTAGGAAAACTTTCTTGTAATATAAAATATAACGGCGACAAAGATTTATTTATTTTGTTATCCCATTGAAGACCACAACTAATCGAAACACTGAAGCTGTTAATTCTGTTGTTTTGACTATATATAACAATGTAATGACATGTGTACCCAATTAAACGTATCTTGCAAATTACGTACAGAAATTGATCCATAAATGTTATAACATTATTAATTTACAGTTTAGCTAACAGACTAAACCATTTTAAGAAAAGTCTACAGAACTTATACCTCTTTTCCAACGCGGTTATCAGTTCAGGGCTCGATCACGCACAGCAATATCTTCCTCTTATCCTTCCGTTTTCCGAGTTGCCATCGCATATTTAACGCTGGAGGTACGTAATTTCATTTGACCACTGAAGAGCGCGAAAGAGCGCGCAAGGGACAGAGACCAGGCCCGTGGATGCTGGATGCTGTATCTCATATTCTATTCGTTCTCTCAAACAAAACGATCCTTTTCTCTCCAGGCGGGCCTCAGCACCCGCCGTCGGCCTTAATACGTGCACACATGTGAACGTAAGAGTGACCCATGATGCAGTTGTGATAATTTTGTATCGAGCTATATATGGGTGACTTAGTTTCTATTGACTGCCACGGTGGTCTAGAGATCAGAACGCTGGTCTTGTAATCTTGGGGTCCCGGGTTCGATTCCCGGTGGTGCCCGGATTTATAACTTGTGTTGGGCAAGGCCGTGGTCTAGGCAACACGGAGTTTTCCTCCGGGGGCTTCCCCGGTTTCTCCGTGGCATCCCAACAATTACTCCATTCACACACAGAAGAAGACAATGGCAAACCACTTCTGTATCACAGGAAACTTGTTCATAATATCACCAGGGGTCGGCTCCGACCCGATAGTACAAAAAATGTTTCCATTCCCGACAGGGGAAAGATAATTTCTCTTAGTTACTAAATCCCGACCGATTCTAGTAAGGCTCTAGTCGATCCAGGGTGAGCCCCAACTCTGAATGTGGGACCACCGCACTGGCACATATTTTCAAAACAATTATGTCCAATATTAAAATATCATGCAGAC
>NW_019059724.1:1164460-1179959 GCF_000696155.1 Zootermopsis nevadensis | reverse complement strand
CCGAAAGAAAACATATAGTAGAAGTCAGAGACAACTCGAATGTATTGTGTATGATAACAATTTATTTCTTTATTTATGGGTATCTTTACAGTAGAATTCGGAATTTAAAAGTGCAAACTATCAGTACGTAACAACAACAATTATGTAGTTCATAAATGTTCATTTATTTCCACCTGGATTTTGTGCCAGGTCAGCCCGGAAATTTGCCAAGACAAGAAACCTTTATCTACAGCCGATAAACATCAACTACCTAGCTAGCAGATACTCAGAACACAGTAGCTAACATTTTCTAATTAAGCATACTTCACAAAAACTTCAACAAAGAATCAAGTAATTATAACACTGTTGTTACGAAGGCCCAACTTTGGGCAAGATTCTGAAACAACTCAATACATTTCACACTACCACGACACAAACTTAAGGTCTACTTTAATATTATTCTCCCAATTCCTGTGCCTCCATAATACCTACTTTACAACACATTTAACCAACAAAATTTGTTGCGCTATCAAACTAGATCTACATGCCTATCCTATCGATTTAACAATAAAATGGGGACGTATTGTTAATTACAGAGTTATTTGTTATTTAGTACGCAGTGATAGTTTTTTTTTTTGTTAAGTTTAAGAAATATTCAGACAAAGCGACTATAACATAACCTCTCTTAATCTTTATCTTTTCATGCTAAGAACGAGATATCTTTATCAAGAACAGCGGACCTTTATGATCACGATGTATTTAATGTTTTACAATGCGAATAGAAAGAAAGATTTACCAATACTCATCGCTGTTCAACCTCTTGTACATTAGATCTTTTTCCTGTCTCCAGCCACAAATTGAGCTCAGCATTGAATTCCTTGAATCACTTCGAAAAACGTACTTGATTCGTTCTTCTTCTCGACGTAGGTTTGGTAGTGGGGTTCACGTTTACTCTGCATCCTCGGAGAGGAGCAAAGCGTCCATCATCTCTCAATATATCCCTGTCCAATGCCATTTCTGTTATCTTTCTCATTTTGCTGCCACCGTCCTCATTTATTCATACTTTCACTTCGCTCTACGTTCGGACCTTACAGTTTCGTGCCAGCCAAACCGCTCACCCTTCACAGGAGCAATTAAGTATTAGCCTGCCTGTGGACCGAAACACTTCCCACCCACCTATCTGTATATTAGTCCTATAACACATGTGGTCTGTGCATTACAGCCGGTCAGTACACAAAACAGCATCTAGACAGTATTCAAGGATCCGAGCAAGACGCTACAGTTCTTCTGCTAATGAAAACAATGGCTCTCGAAGCAGATCCAGCAACATCACTAATTCCAGAACCCGTGATCATCCACGATCTTGAGCTACCTTCAGCCTCCGCCAAGGTGATAAAATATCATAAATAAGATCACTTCTCCTCGACGCATTCATAACGCCAGGTGCAGTAGGAGACCTGTTATTCTAAAATAATTAACATCATCGCCAAAACAATCAAATTTCGGAACGTCTTTAATGTTTGAGATTTTTAAAATTTAGCAAAATTATGGCAGAAAATAGGTTCAGAAGTATGCAAATACTAATTGTTCTCGATTTTAAAACGCCTTTTAAAATGCAGTGGTTATACCATTTCCCTCGTCCAAGGAGTCCTACCAAAATATCTATATAGACCAAGCCAACGAAAGGAGTCCTACCAAAATATCTATATAGATCATGCCGACGAAAAAAGTTGGGACTCGCAGTGCTCAGGAACTTGAAGAACGGGTCGTTCTTAGTATCCCAGTATATACCATTAAAGACAAGGCACACACAGCGGATATTTGGTACCTAGATCGAGATTCAAACCAGGTTTAATGCAGTGAGAAACTCAGCATAATTTAATTAGAGCTGATGTGTTATTCAGACAGGCTGTATTGATACTGAAACTAGCTCTCTCGTCGATAAGGAAGCTCACAGACGAAACTTGTGTGTGTTTCCGAAAATAAAGAAGAAGATTTGAATCTAGCGGGGTGGAGACAAAAGGAGGTTAGAGCAAACCGAAATCAAGGAGCAGGATAATTTGTACCCCTCAACAACAACAAAAAAATTACGATAACAAAATCAAGGATAATGAGATGGGCGGGACATATGGCACGCATCAAGAAGATAAATGTTTACAAAATTTTAATAGGGAGATTTGAAGAGCTCAGACCACTTGGGAGATCTACTCACAGATAGAATAATAATATTAAAGAATGTGTGGGCAGGATCAAACTGGCTCAGGATATATTCCAGTGGTGGGCTTTTGTAAACACGGTGATGACTTTTAGGATAGGTATTATGGCGTAAGTTCGGACAAACAGTAGCTTGTTCACTGACCTAGGGATATGTACACTTTAAACACATCAACGACTTCCGAATGTCGACTACTAGAAAACTAAATTAAGAACATGTGATACAGAAAACCAAGTATAATAACGCCACACACCCAATTTTTAAGGCGCTGTAGGACATTTTAGTAATTTATCCGTTCCTGTGAGATGGGGGGGAAAAAACCATACGAATCGCAGAGTCGACTTCCAAGTGCATTTATGTTGCGAAAGTACGTTACTGTGTGTGTGTATTATTTAACCTGTCCGGCAGTAAAGTTAACTGAGGTACATGCAGAAACCACGCTAGACAAAGGTTCACTCCACAACCTCACTCCGTTACACCGGACGCAGCTACCTACCTGCATTCTACCGCTCTACTCTGTTTAACATGTCCTCAGGGATGCATTCCATACTCACCTAACCCCGTCCTCGTCTGTCTCACCTGAAAACTGTAATTTTCCATCTAACTCTTTTTTCGCCAAGCTTTCCTCTTCTCCAACCACCCCCCCCCCCCCCCCCCCCCCAGCGACACATTCTCCGTCCCAAACCGGAGAGAATTAAACAGAGAGAACCAGTGATAATTATTTATAATTCGTCTGCTTAACCTTATATATGCGCACATACGTGATGTTTCATAGGTGAACAAGCTACAACACAGGTCAGAGGGTTGTGTATAATTTGTAAAAGAGGGTCCCACCTCATGGGGCATAAAAGTGTCAGATTTTCATTCTACTGTTCATTATTTTGACTTCAGAACCACTGTTATACGCGTTAGTAATTTATTTTTTTTTAGAATTAACCGCGGTTATTATTTAACTATTCTATTTTAGCTTTCCAGTGAAATGTTTCCAGAAATACAAGTTAGGTTAAGTTAAGAAATAAAAGCTTTAACTTCAACGTTAATCTAACCTAACAATCTCGTATTTGGTCATATCATGATGTTAACTTCAAGCCTTAATTTTCTATATAACGAAAACTGCTCTGTAAAAACGTTGAATTATTATCTGAGTTTATGAATCCTTGCCCCAAGCTGGAGACGCAAACATTTAATTCCAGTCAGGGCTAACAAAATGTTTTTTTTATCCTTTCCGGATCAGATTCAGTCGCAATACGATTTTTTTTTTCATAATTAATGATGTGAGTGAGTGAATGTTCATCTGATGATTCTGATTGTTCACTATCTGACAGGACAGCGTCATTTTTACATTTGCTAATATTATATCTTTTGGTAATTTAACAGTAGCTGAATTGTAGATTAACTATGGTGATTAATAGTATTCACATTAATTCTTTAACGTTTCGTCATGAGGATTACGTTAATGCGAATTAAATATTATATCATTTATAATGCACATACATAAATATGTATCTACCCATCTAGACACGCGCTTATATTACGAACATTTTTAACATTATACTCTCATCTATATGTAGGTCCTTTACCTGCTGTATTTTTTTCTGTTTTATCCGAATAAAATGTATTTCTCATTTTGAAAAGCTTGATGTATATATATTCATGCATACATGTACACACACGCGCGCGAAGCCACGAAGACTGAGAGACGGAAACGAGCTTACAAGTTGTCAAGCTGGATCCAGCATCGGCTGGAAAATACGTGATAATTTGCCTGTTTCCACAGCTGCTTGAAGTGTCTTGTCGATCCACCGCCTTCTAGTCATCATGTGCTGCTTCCTGTCACACATACGCACCCTTCCCTATACGTCTTTTTTATCTCAGCACCAATTTTATCCTCATGTCTAGCTTTGAAAACCAATCGGCGTCGAATTTCCAGCCTCGACAATCTGATCTCTGTATCTATCTGCACTTTAAATGTTAAAGTGGCGCACAGAACTCATGAGCACTTAATTCACATGTAACATTCTCGTCGAATGAATCTTACACTTCATTAACAATTCTTATTTCTGAATCCTTTTATCGTGTCTGTCCGTCCGTCCACATATTCAATTACGCACATCTCATTCTCCTCGATTATGCCACGCTAAGATTATTAGTTGAACAGTAAAAACTGTGAAGCTCCTTTTTAAGTAACTTTCTCCATCCCCGTGTAATCATCTCATTCTCCTCTCAAAATATTATATTCACTACTTATTTCTAACACATCCTCAATCTTACTGCATTTTGTGACACAGAGCAAACTTTTACGTCCCGCTCGACACTTGAATTATCACACCGGACTTGAAATTTTGTACAGTGAAGTACATTTCAGATTTTATTTAGATATTTTAAGTAAACGTAAAATAAGAATGTTGTATCTCTCTTACGTCTTGAGACTTATGACGTCAATTGAGGAAACACTTTAACTCATTCAAACAAAATGTCGATTTAAAATTATTATCACGGCTTCATAAAACACAAATTTATCATTGACTTATTCTGTCGCACTCTCATGCAAGGCGAAGGTTCATTACTGTGTTTACAACAGCCCACGACTGGGTTCGAAGTCGGGCCAGACGTATCAATCCACAGCTTTCAACTTTTCACGTTTAACATACATTTTAGTATTATCATCCCATCCACGCCTAGGTACTACAAGTGTTTTCTTCTTTACAGATCTCCTGACCAAAATTTTTGTAAGTATTTCTCACTAACAAAATTAATTTACTAAATTTATAGTTGGTTACAAGTATTAAACATATTTCAACATTTATTTAATTAACTTCCACTAAATTTCAATTTTTTAAACTTTCTCAGATTTAAAAAAAAAATAAGTTTCGATACTCGGTTACTGTACTGTAATTATTTTATGAAAGTAAATTAAAACAAAATTAATTGAAACTCTTTAGTGGAACTCAGAATTGCCTACAAGGAGCTAATACCAGAAAGAGCCTGGCGTCTTAAGTACTTTGAAATTCTGTCAGACGGAATGAAACTGGATACAATCTTCATTTCCATAGAAACGTGACTTGGGTCATTCATGTTTGTGGTGTTCCGGGTCTCCTCCTCCCCCTAGAAGCCGTCAGGCAAAGTGGAGACTGCAAACCCCTCTTTCCGTACTCGTTCGAACGGATGTTTTTAAATGTTCATTGATTGTATAAAGGGATACGAGCAGACAGAAGTCAGAACGGGAGGAACAGGAACAGATTTTATGGGTCATTTTGTACGCCTTTCCTTCTTCCTTTTTTTACTCTCAAGAGGGAGAAAAATCCTCTCTTTTAGTCTCTTTATTCCGCCTCGTTTTCCGAAAAGAGGGAGAAATTGCCGTTTGATTTCTTTGCCATCGCAATGGATTTTAACGACGCGGGTCGTTTGTACCAGGGACAGGACAGAGACGCGTATTTTAGTATCTAAACTGTTAAATGTCACGTTCTGATGGCCAATACGAAAGTTACTGTAACCAACAGACGCATTTTTATAACGTCGATGTAAAAGGAAAGTTGGGCTTATGGATGCGGACTTTGACAGCAGTAACTTTCAAATCGATAGCCTCTGAAAATATGAGTGGCAAACGTCATGAAATACACGACCGGGGTAACCAAATATGCACGTTTCGAAACATTTATATTTTATAGCAGATTCAAAACACTTATCAAATCATAAAACTGAAATGGCATTACAATCAGGTTAGTGTAAAACTGTTGATAGTTTGTTAAGACTTTCCGTAAACATGGCGTAGGTTAAGTAGGTGCTACTCATTATTTTTCGCTTAGATTATTACCAGATTCTGTATTTCATAGCAGCGAAAGGTTAGATTTTATTTCGATGGAAATCTGCCGTGATTATAATGCCCTTTAAAGCTTGATATTACAGAAAGTCTGCTTTCAGCATCACTACTACAAACAGCAGGACTCATCAACCAGAATTAATAATCGTTTTGGTGATTTTAAATATTTTGTCAAAGTCCTTTAGTATAAAGATTTCTGTCTTCTGGGTTGTTGCGCTGTGTAGTCTGGTCTGATGACGGAGGCAGTATGACCTCTGAAACGTTGGTTAACATCGACCAGACTACACAGCGCAACAACCCAGAAGACAGAAATCTTTATACTCATCGCCCTGATGACGGCGGCAGTATGACCTCTGAAACGTTGGTTAACATCGACCAGACTACACAGCGCAACAACCCAGAAGACAGAAATCTTTATACTCATCGCCCTGATGACGGCGGCAGTATGACCTCTGAAACGTTGGTTAACATCGACCAGACTACACAGCGCAACAACCCAGAAGACAGAAATCTTTATACTCATCGCCCTGATGACGGCGGCAGTATGACCTCTGAAACGTTGGTTAACATCGACCAGACTACACAGCGCAACAACCCAGAAGACAGAAATCTTTATACTCATCGCCCTGATGACGGCGGCAGTATGACCTCTGAAACGTTGGTTAACATCGACCAGACTACACAGCGCAACAACCCCGAAGACAGAAATCTTCATACTCACCGCTGTGAGAACCTCAAGTCTTCCTTTAGTATATTTTATCTAACACAAATTTTGTTGCAAAAATGCTGAAGTGATAGAACCACGTGTTTGTATTACTTAGGTGCAGTAACCTATTCATTGTATGAACCTACTAATGATCACTTCCGGTCGAAACAGATAGTTTGAAAATCGTGTGTAAGAAGAGACTATAACAACGGAATCAAGAGTAAGAAAAACGAAAAACATTGCGATGCTGCACTACAGACCTGAAAGAGCGGGGTATTTTTTAGAATAAAAAGGAATTTTATTTCCCAATTTTGTATCAGAAAACAGAGATGTCGTTTTGTGATATCGAAAACAACACATTACTGGGAACAACAGGTCTACGATTGTTTTAATTTAATATGAACCAACTGTTTGAAAATCTGTTACATCTTACGGAAACAGGTTATAGGTACGCGCCCTGGGCTGAAATACCACAGGACTACGCCTGTGGTAGGAGACCGAAACAGAATATTTCAGCGAGAGCTATTTACTTGGCTTGTTTAGTGAAGATGACTTAAGTTAGGTTAAGTTAGTTAATCAAGCTTTGTTACACGGAAATAGAACCTGTTAACGTGAAGCGTATGGAGGGCTGTGGTTGATGATGAAAAGACTCGAATGTTGTGCTGAGAAGACGAAGTTGCAACACAAAGAAATGAAAAAGGCTACTGGAATAAGGAAGAAGTAGTTTAAAGATAATTATCAGCAGATAATAATCCCCGCTTGAGATAATTCATTATCGATGAACAAAGAATTCTTTTTAGTCTCAACTAAATAAATAAATAGTAGGTAATCACAAAACACAAAAAACACAAAAGTACAGGTCAGTTGCTGACAAAAGAATTATGGAAGACAATAAAAATGCTGGGGTCCCGGGTTCAATTCCCGGTGGTGCTCAGATTTATAACTTGTGTTGGGCAAGGCCGTGGTCTAGGCAACACGGAGTTTTCCTCCGGTTTCTCCGTGGCATCCCAACAATTACTCCATTCACACACACAGAAGAAGGCAATGGCAAACCACTTCTGGATCATCTGCCAAGAACGTATATGAACAGGTCCCAGTCCGAGACTCCGTGGCGTCCCAACAATTACTCCATTCACACAGAAGAAGGAAATGGCAAACACCTTCTGGATCATCTGCCAAGAACGTATATGAACAGGTCCCAGTCCGAGAAAAGGATGGAAGGATCCTGTTCATATGGACCTGTCGTCAGACAGAACACTAAATAATAATAATAATAATCAGAAGGATTATAAGAACTGCAGGGAAGATGAGAGGAATATAGAAGGGGGAGAGGCGACGAACAGTCGATAAAAGATGAAGATACGAAGAGATGAGAAGTAAGATGTACAGTAAGGAGAAGAATATTTGGAAACAGAGCGAGTTTTATAACACTTCCTTACAAGTACCCTAACGTCGACGTGGACCTGATCTCGAGGGTGTGAATGGTTAAGCGGTTTCAGGTTTCTTGGCTTTCGGTCACGACATTCCAACAGCGCCTGCCTGCAGCGCATAAATCTCGTCTCTCAATAAAAGGATGTTAGGTTCAGCTTTCCCGACATCGAAAGCTTTTCTTCCAATTTTTCCCCCTATATTTTTTATCTCCCTCGTGTTTCACGGTCCAAGGGATTGAAGGGGTTTGAGAAACGAGCGCAGGGGTGGGAGTGGGGGTTGTAACCGTTCAGCCAGACCCGATCGAGTTGTAAAGGAGCAAAAGGATTTGGGATCTGGGATTCTGCGGGAAGACGGAAAATAACACGTATTAGAGGTGGGTGTACGTGGGGAGGAGGGGCAGTGGTGGTGGTGGTGGTATGAGAATCGATATCTACCGGGGTGAATCGGAAAGGAAACTTGTTGAGTGATCCCAATTCACTTCGGAAATCGTTCCGCTAAAGTAGTAAAAGGGGAATAGAAGACAAGGTAGAGGATGTTGGAGGAAGATGGGAAGGAAAGTGAGCGAGGAAAACTTGTTGAATGAATCCGAAATACTGCCTTCGCAAAAGGCTGTGAACAGTCAGGGGATTTAGATGTAAGGTCTCTGAGAATGAACACACGTTATAAATAAAATGATAATTCAAAAAAAAAAAAAAAAGACACTTTTCGACTGGAGTAAATTAGTGATGTTAATGCACTATAATTTAAAAATAGTTTAGGGTGTCGTATTTTACGAAAATCAAGTCATAAATCTCCGTTTCACGAGGAGTCCTGTGATCAAAACTCTATAGACACAAAGGGGGCTCGTATTCTAGAACACCATTCATATTCCTTGTTGTTTAAAATAAGCCACTATCGCCTTCCAAATACTTACCCTTTCATTATTCACGACAATCCTGAGATACAATTTCACTCTCTAAGAAAAATCAGCACTGTTGAACAGCCGAGCAGGGTAGCACAGCGGTAAGACGTCGTAATCGTACTTGAAATTTACCCGGTTCGAATATCGGTAATTCTGTTCTGCCACTTTTTTCGAGACCTTCTTCAGGAAGGTCACAATGGCTTATGGGCACATACTTCCATCAGTAACAAGAACAAAATTACAAAATCTCATATCACTGTGCATAACGTCAGCAGATGATATGACGTCGTAAAACAACAGACCAACTAATTTTAAAAGTCGTACAATAACCACACGGAAAATTCTAACACGAAGTTTAAATAAGCGACGCGAGATGTCGCTGGCATACACTTGCGAGTAACTAACAGTCCTCTTCACCATCTGGCTTATTTATCAGAGTTTTTAATGAAGTGTTAAAAACTAAATTTGTTTCACACGGAGATCCGGCAAAGTTCCGAGTCATAGATGTAGTTCCTATGCAATAACCGAGGGTTTGATAAGGCCCCTGTCACCGAGTCCCGTAGACCAACTTAGAACAAAGAGAACGAACAACTTACGATTACAGCGTTTAAGTGAGCGCGTTAAGACAACTTAAAGGTTGCACTAAGTCATGAATAGCCGAAGGTCCTTCAGGGATTCAAGAAATTTTATGCTTTTAAAGACTTCGAACTTTCATCGCCGTGTAGGTTAATTTCTCCGGGCTGTGACATCCACACCCATAGGTAGGTACCAACGTTCCGGAGAAACATTTCTCCGCCTTCCGAACTGAAGGACTGATATGTACCTACGACAACCCTCACCGACATCAAATCACACGTTCATCCCTGTGTTCACAAAATCTCACCACTGGATCCTATTTTGCTTGAGTCAAAGCCAGTTAACATTTTTACATACGATACATCCCCAACATCCATGTTAATATTATCCTTCATACTTGTGTTTCGTTTTGGCTTAATTGCTTGAAGTCTAATGTGACGCAACATGACGCAATTGCAGACCTGACAAGTGCCTTGTGATTTAACGTCAACAGAATTCATCTCGATCTGGATGCGATGGTACAGTGGTTCCATAAAAGTCGGCAATTTCTTGCCTATTTTACTGTACAGTACAGGGTGTCCTGGATACTGATACGGACAGTCTCTTTAACTGCACTTCAGGTTTTGTAAAATTTCGGCTGAGAGTTTCGTGGGGCCGACGTTTACATACGAGGAGCCAATTTAACTTGACAGCTAGACGTCATGAGGTTTTACAAATAATATTTATGACATAATTCTACAAGTAAGTTAATGAGGGGCAGAAGGGATATATCAACGTATTCAATCCCGCGATTCGAACCCAAGACATTCTAAGTGTGAAGCGGACATGAATTATATATGACATGGAGAGTTCGGACGAAAGAAGTTTTGCTGTTACAACATAAATAATGATTCTGCAACCGTGAAACGGTAAGGGAAACTTTTCAGCTCAGCAAACCGAAACGAAGGGTATTTTATTTCACGATGTTTCGTAGTTAGTTCGCTTTTCTTCCAAGCTGACCCAAGTGATTGAAGTTTTATTTTTTCGAACTCTGTTATAGACACTTTCTTCTACTCTTTGCCTTTCACGGAGATCTAACGGAGCGATCGACAGCCACTTTTACAGAATCGTTTAGCAATCCGATCTCCCTCCTCCCTCAACCCCCGTTACCCTTCGCCCAAGTCTTTTTCCTTTCGCGACAGTGTTACAGCAAGGAAAGAGAGAAAAAAGGACAGAACAAGTGATTGTATTTGGAAACTTCGGTCGGCCTCTGAACTCGGGAAGCTGATGTCATATCTCACTGTTCCACTTCACTGAATCTGGAATCTGTTACTTGTGTCAACATTTCTGTACGTTTTGTAAGGAAACCTTTTCTTATCTCTACAGTCTTTTTATGATTTTATTTGAACATCGCAAAATCGAAGAGCCTGCCTCTTCAAAACTGATAGACCACTACACAATGATTCCACCTGTTGATAGTACAGTCACTTCAAAAATGTTTGGATCAAGATAACACTTGTTTTACGTATCATTGCAAACAACTTTACAAAAGTAATGTCACATTACGACCCTCTGCTCTCGTGGACTGAGTGCGTAGATCACAAGACTATTTAACGATGACATATCAACAGCAGAGGTTACTTAGCGACAAAGGGTAAGAATTTGATGTATCAGGGCAGAAATCAGAAGTGATCTATTTCAACATTCTTTCCTAGAATTTTTCTGTGGAAAATCAGGAACTGTCTCGATTATGACAGCTTGTGTCCAAACCGAAACTCAATTCCAGGACCTCCCGAATACAATTTAGATTGATCGATTGTTTGTGGTTTATTTTTCAAGCGTCCTTCTGAGTTTTCACTACATTCATAACACATTTAAGCGTCTTTATGAAAATGGTATACGCTTAAGATAAGAAAGAAGTAACTGGGATATTTTTGGGCTATATTACATGCAGCATACGGTTGTAATACTGAACACATTACAATATTAATTTCTAAAATAGACACAAGAAAGAACTTCAAAATTGTTGTTTACTACTTCAGAAAGTGAATGACTATTTATTAATGCCTTATTTGATGTATAAAGATAAGTATAGAGACGGGAGCTTAAATACTGTATTACAGTATAAAGGTATTGGACTACAGAAGTTTCATATTGTAACATAATTATATTGACAAAAACCATACTGAAACGTCTTCCGGAAGCAAACTTACAGTTTTAGGTGCACAATTAATAAATCAGAATTCATGTAATTAACAAATGAAAGAAGGAAAAATTCAGATAAACTACTTTAAGACGTTGACAAGCTCTCGACGGGTGAATAAATTCTTTGATTTTCATGAAACCAAACGTTCATTACCCTGTTCGTTCACTAAAGCCCTCCAATGAACCAGCTGAATTTTGCTTACCGTCTCAAACCCTGTTTCCTTGTTTTAAGATCTACTTATCGCACCTCGGTCTCCAAATTTGCTTCTTCCCTTCAGATGATTCCATTAAATTTTGTATGTATTTTTCGAGAATCCCATACGTGCTACAAGAATCGCCCAACTCATCGTCCTACATCTGATCACGTTTTGGCCAATGAAATGAATTACAAGGCTCCGCGCTATATAATTTTGTCCTTCGTCCCTCTTAGATCCAAATATTTTCTCACCATCCAATTGTAAAAGACAATCAGTCTGCGCGCGTGTTATAATTTTGTATATTAATCAGCTGGTCACAAAACTGCCCAGCTTATTCAGAACACAAAAGTTCATTGACGTTTTCATTACAGCCCGCCACTGGACAATATCCTAAGCCACATCCCCACACTCAGTGAACTCTGACCAGAGCCACTTTAAACCAGTTTAAAACCCCAAATCCTATGCAAAATCCATTGAAATATTATCACCCAGCTTAATTCTAGTTTGCTCAAATTTCTCTTTTGTTGAAGATCTGTGGATGACATTTTGTAACCATTTCTCATCTGCCCCATCAAACTGATCATCTATTACAGCAATTTAGAATTCGTGGAGGCTTACCTCCACGCCCTTACATTCCTTCATGACATTTCACCTTTATCTGTACAGTCTCCACTTTAGAAATATTTTATACAAAATTTTATTGTAATCCTGGTACGATTTTCACACAGAATTGTAATATGAACAAACAAATTGCATGACACAGTCTTCCTTGAGATGCTGACAGTCGCTCAGCTGGTCAACAAATTACTTATACTTCACTGAACCCGAAGGTCTGTTACCTCATATGTGCTGACTCGATAATGGACCTTAAAAAGAGCCAGCTGAATCCACTACAAACAAAAATCCACATCAGTATCACCCTCAGTAGGATTTTAGGTTTTCACGACTCATCGACCTGATTATGGAGACAGCAAGGACCTCTGAAGCGTTGGTACACTTGTACCAGACCAAACCAGAAGACAGCAATCTCCATAATATTATCCTACCTAGAAAATAAATGTTTTGCTATTTTGAAAGCGTGTGGTAACGTAACCTATCACAATGAGAGAAATGCAGAGGGTGTTGGACATTATTTGGATCTAAGAGGGGGAAAGTGACAGAAGGCTGGAGAAATCTGCATAATGGTCATCATCTTAGTTGTAACATTTATGAAACATTATTAGGACGATGAATTCAAAGATGAAGACTGTCTGGGGGCATGCAGAACGCCAGGGGATGGTAAGAAATGAAGTTTAGGTTGAGGAACATAAATGGAAGAGACCACTAGGAAGACCTAGGAGTAGATGGAAATAAAATATTAAAATGGATCTAAGGAAATTGGGTAGAAGTTTCCGAACTGATCTTATTTGCCTTTGGACAGAGACCTGTGCCCGACACTTGCGAACACAGCAATTAACCTGCAGGTTCCATAGAAGACAGCTTAGCTATTATCAACTTACAAAGACAGACTCTTCTCCACAGAGGTAGCAAGAGCGGACTGGCCACACACAATATCTGTCGACGGACAGTAGTAAATCGTCAATCGCATTTATTCAGTTTGTCATATATATACGAATATATTTGCTTTTCGTCTGGATTCCAATTCCATGTCACCGGGATTTGACGACCTGGTCCATTAATAATTTATGAGAGGATTACACATTCTGTATGATTTCTCAATTTCATCAATGTAGCAGTCACATATCGCTCTGATGTGAAATTGCCTCAAACTAGGTAACTGTGTATTGTTTCAGTCAGTACGTATCCATTTTGAGGACAGATGTGAACGAAAATTCTCACTAAAATGCCTGACAGTTCATTACTGACTCGCACATGAGTGATGTGTTTATGAAAACTTAATTCAAATACTGGTACAAACGTCAATGTTCACAAGCCGATATATATACGATACATTAATAACACTGAAAACTCGACCTGCAAATCAAAACAGTGGCTGAAAGGTGTGCTATAAATCTGACTACAGCCAGAGATTCCGAAAAGATTCTTGTGGTTCTGTGTTCTACATCTTGCCCGTAGTTAATCTGCCCATGCGCTTTGAGCATTGCGCCCAGTGACCTATTCCATCTCATATTAAAACCTCATCTGGAAAACAAAAACTTGGGACAGGTCAATTGAATAAAAATTTTCTTGGATATTATCCATCGTCTAGTAAATATAAAACGTAAAACGACGTTTCGGAGATGGGACTCTATCTCCGTCTTCAGAGTGAACCTACGAGTTACATAACAACAAACAGTAACTGAATGACTAAACAATTCTCAAGAACTTCTATGATTTATACATTTAGTTAAGTTATTTGGCTCTCAGTAACAAACAGTTAAGTCATTATCTATTTCCTGTAGATCTTAAAACCACTGCTAATATTTCTCACTAGATATCTTTGAATAAAGACACAAAACTCTCGATGTAGTTAATATTTACTTATATTAACCAATCCTAACCTGACCGACAAACGTACCATATTCGCCTAGATTTGTGTTAACAAATTTTGAGAACAAACTAACTGAATATTGCTGCTTGAGAATGTGACAGTTTTCAGCTAGTCAAAAAATTACCTGCAGTTTGACTCTCGAAAGTCCATAACCCTGGTCACAACAGCCTGCCACCCGTCCACACTCCCAGCCACGTAAATCCAGTCCACACCCTCCTACACGAAGCCTGTAATATTCATTTAGTTAGTACTCCCCCATCTACGTCTAGGTCTTCCTAGTGGCCACGCTTCTTCGAAGTTTAAATTAAACTTTTTGTATTTATAGGCTTATTTTATCTGCCTATAAGTTCTACATACACCGCCCATCAAATTTTCCTTCATGATCACCGTAATAATATTTGGTGACGAGTACAAATTATGACGCATCTCATTAAGGAATTTCTTCGATATGCCTGTCACCTCACCCCTCTTGGGTCCAGAAATTCTCTTCAGCATCCCGTTTCGACAAATTTTCCATCAATGTTCTTCCCTCAATGTAAGGCAACAAACAGATTAAAATTATATGAACAGGAAGGGAAAACGGAATGATAACGGAAGACATGAATTAATAAGAAAAGGGAGGAGACAATGAAAATACGAGTAAAGAATGTGGAGAAATCGGAAGGGCCGACAACCTAATCCTCTATAGATGATGATTATGTTCCATATTACATCAGTATAAAGTCTCGGAACAGAGCAGAGGTATATAAGATCAAAGAGACGGCCACAAATTCCACTTCATAAGTCATTTCCAATGTTGTATTTGTTTGTGTTTTGGCAGGAACTTACACAAGTAGGAAGAGATAGACAAGAGATAGTAAGGCAGAGGAGAACGCCACGCTACTCGGCTCAGGAGACCAAAAGCAGGGATAGCCGAAACAAACAATTCTCGATTTTACTGCATCGTAAAAACGATGAGAGAGATGTGGGCACGTATTTCATTGTCTTCGGGTTTTTGAT
>NW_019059724.1:1144064-1164440 GCF_000696155.1 Zootermopsis nevadensis | reverse complement strand
GGTATATATCGACAATCTACTTTATTCTTATAGATGTGAATTCGGCTTTCGACTGTTGGGCGTGATTCTACAAGATCGAAAAAATAAATGATTCAGATATCTACTCGTGTGAAACAGAAGCTTCATTTACGAGACCAAAAGCTGTGTGCTGGAAATAGTCCCGTCAGCATCGCATGTGAAACGTCGCTTCTCATACTAAAGGAAGGACACAGATTGATGACGTTTGAGGAAAAAGCTTGCTGCAGAGAAAATTTGAACCCAGCAGAGATAAAGTCATAGGGCAGTATATGAATTTCTTATCCCTATCATGCGTGCTACATGTGTCGCCCAACTGACCTTTCTGCATTTAACCATTCTATTAATGAACAACTTTTGTGTGGCATTCACGTTTTAAAAATGGCCGAACCTCTGTCGATGATGACGAGCGTTCTGGACGACCATCTTCGAGCACAACGCCCGAAAATGTTACGAAGATCGACGTCGTACCATCAACGACTTGTGCGACCTTGTTGGGATAGGCTATGGGACCTGTCAGCTGATTCTAAGGGAAGAACTCCACATGCGACGCATCGCAGCCAAGTTTGTGCCAAGGTTCCTGTCTGAGGACCAGAAGCAGAATCGACTTTTCGTTTGTCAGGAGCTCAAAGATCTTGCAAGAACCGACCCCAACTTCCTTTCTAAGCTCTGTGTGACTTCTTCCTCTTCCCAAAGATGAAAATTCAGCTAAAGAGAAGGAGATTTTAGACGATAGAAGAGATTCAGGCAGAATCGCAGATGGTGCTTGACAGGCTGACCAAGAAAGATTTCCAGGGATGCTTCCAGGCTTGGCAGCGGCGCTGGGATCGTTGTGTTCACTCCCAGGGGAACTACTTCGAGGGTGATGGATGAATTTAATACCTGAGATAAGTGTACGGGTTTTTATAGGCGCAGTCTGGAAAATTTCCGATCGCACCTCGTATCGTCATCAGGGGAAAATATCTTATTTCCTTATAGCCTTCTGTTTCATATTTACAAAATATATTTTTAAATCTTAATACGTTTTCGTCTTTTCTATCTTTGTGACATTTCGTAATGTTGTAACTTTGAAGGATAACAGGTTAACATCACGCCCACCTCCGAAACTGGAGGGTCATATGTAATCGGCTGTCAGCGACTCCTTGTTCAAAATCATGTATTTGTCCATTTGACTATATAGCTCGTTCTTCACCGGCATTACATTCCTACGATCTACTCCGTAGGATGAGTAACTGATAATCGTAATTATTCTTATCGTCTATCAACGGACATCCCCTTTACATGATTCAGCTACTTTACACAACGGCATCAAACTTGTCAAAGTTAGCAGATTTCCAGAACGCAGAATTTGCTACAAACGATTAACTTCCAAATCTTTTTCCTCAATTCATCCTCGTAGATAAAGTCCGCGTGTTTCTTCGAAATTTTGGTACGCAGCCAGAATACTAAAGAGTGGAATAATTTATATAATACTAATCATTGATCCTAAATATCTCGTTTCTAAAAAGTGTAACATTAAAGAAACCAGGAGCTCAGTAAACACAAGTTGGAATTTATTTGCTTAAAAAGTTGAGAATAACCTACAACGTTTGCATTCATTCTCATGTAACAATCAAGAACAACACATCAATTACAAACAACAAACAATTCTATAATTTATTATTTTGTAAATAATTTATAGTAGAATGGATTCAGATTGCGTTAAATTTGTCAGATATAATATTGAAGTTTCGACTAATGTTTGTAATTTTCAAAATAAAATAGATCTTTAATGCAGAAATTGCTAGCGTCTTTATTATCTATCCTAATAAATAACTTGACGTGCTTAGATACAAATATTCGTTAGCTATGTGAATCTGAGCAAAGAATTAATGTAAATTTCGTACTCCCCCATCTTAATATTATTTATAAAATTCTAAGATATTGTAGATGCGTCATATTGTGATTTATATAGTATTAAAAATATCTTAAAATTATCCGTCAATCACAATATAATATTAATAAAAGATTAAAATATCATTTTACGTTCCCTATCGAGTACTCGATTTACAAATGGAACATACACTACATGTTTCGGCTATATATAGCCATCATCAGGTGTTATGTATTTAAACTTATCACTAATCAGTAATTCAGTGATACGTTTAAATACATAACACCTGATGATGGCTATATATAGCCGAAACATGTAGTGTATGTTCCATTTGTAAATCGAGTACTCGATAGGGAACGTAAAATGACATTTTAATCTTTTATTAATATTATATTGTGATTGACGGATAATTTTAATATATTTTTAATACTTTATAAAATTCTGTATACATTTATACTGAGACTCGTGCTACATGTCCGTAATCACATCCTATTTGCCACATTCGTTCTACAGGCTTCATTCTGCGTCGAATTTCTTTCGGTTTATACATTATCCAGTGTAAAGCGGACTGTAAGAAACATCAACGAATCTCAGCAATGAAGCAAGATATGGAATAATGAAGGCGATAAACACATAAAGAAACTGCATAGAAAAAGTTTCCAATTCTGATATCGCACATTCGCCTTTTTCTCTGATTTAGGAATACAACAGAGGAACCAGACAGAGTCCTATTAACACGAGGTATGAGAACTTGTATTCTAATATATTACACAAATAAAGGGCGGAAATAAAATATTCTTTCTTCACCACTCCAACCCCAAGCATTGTGTTTGATAAGGCGAAATAAGAAGGGTTGTCAGTGTTTGGAATAAGTAAACTCTACCTTCGAAAACTTGCTTTGTTGTTCAAAATCCTAAGGCAATAAAACGTAAGAGACGGATTCAGATAGACAGAGAGAGAGACACTACTATTCACGGCTTCTTCCTAAAAGGACCGACAGAAATACCAATATAAGGCACTGGCTTTTGGTTAACAGTCATTTTATGTGATCGGAAAATGTTCTCTCTCTGTCTCCTCTCCTCAAGGCATTTCCAAACTCATATTTTAAATCGAAACCAAATTACAATCTAATAAATATTTTTGAGTACCTATGGTTGATTCCAATTCTAAAGCAAACATATAAGGAGGATTTCGGTATCGAAGATTTCTGTCTTCTGGGTTGTTGCGCTGTGTAGTCTGGTAGATGTTAGCCAACGTTTCAGAGGTCATACTGCCTCCATCATCAGGGCGGTGAGTAAGAAGATTTCTGTCTTCTGGGTTGTTGCGCTGTGTAGTCTGGTAGATGTTAGCCAACGTTTCAGAGGTCATACTGCCTCCATCATCAGGGCGGTGAGTAAGAAGATTTCTGTCTTCTGGGTTGTTGCGCTGTGTAGTCTGGTAGATGTTAGCCAACGTTTCAGAGGTCATACTGCCTCCATCATCAGGGCGGTGAGTAAGAAGATTTCTGTCTTCTGGGTTGTTGCGCTGTGTAGTCTGGTAGATGTTAGCCAACGTTTCAGAGGTCATACTGCCTCCATCATCAGGGCGGTGAGTAAGAAGATTTCTGTCTTCTGGGTTGTTGCGCTGTGTAGTCTGGTAGATGTTAGCCAACGTTTCAGAGGTCATACTGCCTCCATCATCAGGGCGGTGAGTAAGAAGATTTCTGTCTTCTGGGTTGTTGCGCTGTGTAGTCTGGTAGATGTTAGCCAACGTTTCAGAGGTCATACTGCCTCCATCATCAGGGCGGTGAGTAAGAAGATTTCTGTCTTCTGGGTTGTTGCGCTGTGTAGTCTGGTAGATGTTAGCCAACGTTTCAGAGGTCATACTGCCTCCATCATCAGGGCGGTGAGTAAGAAGATTTCTGTCTTCTGGGTTGTTGCGCTGTGTAGTCTGGTAGATGTTAGCCAACGTTTCAGAGGTCATACTGCCTCCATCATCAGGGCGGTGAGTAAGAAGATTTCTGTCTTCTGGGTTGTTGCGCTGTGTAGTCTGGTAGATGTTAGCCAACGTTTCAGAGGTCATACTGCCTCCATCATCAGGGCGGTGAGTAAGAAGATTTCTGTCTTCTGGGTTGTTGCGCTGTGTAGTCTGGTAGATGTTAGCCAACGTTTCAGAGGTCATACTGCCTCCATCATCAGGGCGGTGAGTAAGAAGATTTCTGTCTTCTGGGTTGTTGCGCTGTGTAGTCTGGTAGATGTTAGCCAACGTTTCAGAGGTCATACTGCCTCCATCATCAGGGCGGTGAGTAAGAAGATTTCTGTCTTCTGGGTTGTTGCGCTGTGTAGTCTGGTAGAAGTTTACCGACGTTTCAGATGTGCTTGCTGCCTTTATCATCAGGGCGATGAGTAAGTCAAACTCACCACCGTGAAAACCTCAAATCCTGCAAATTTCGGTATCACTGTAACGGTGTACGAATATTTATGGAAAGATCCACTTCGAATTTTTAAAAACGTTGGTAGTACGACCGAGTACTGCCAACTTTCTTTAAAAATACTTTCGTCTTCTGTTTAAAAACCTAAAACACACACACATACAACACTGATATATGAGTCATTTATGTCCTGTTAGACTATGTTACGTCCTGCTAATACAAGAACACTAGGTCTATTACCCTAACATAAGAAAACAGACCTTGTGGACCAGTGACAAGGAGGGGGGAAGGTTGGATTCTAATGTGCGTTCGAGTCTGTGAATGCTCGAAATTGGGGCGCTGAGCATAAAGTCACTGTAGCATACAAGAGGACCGAATGTATTCATTCATACGATATTACAGTAGCCCTCACCAAACCTCGTGAATCAAGGCGACGGGAGGACTTCACTCCCTTTACCTCCCGGCACAAAGTCAACAGCAAAACGTTGGTAGCTTTGCTACGCTGAAAGTTCTGAGCTGTTTTCGCTCGCCCTGGCTTCGCTGTTTCTGTTGCAACTTTGATCGATTTTGCTGTTACCTTTAAGCTTGTAGTCTGGTGACGGCTGCTATGGTGATTAGGGAGGCAACGTTTTATCCCTTTTAGCTACAGTGGTCACTTTGTTATCGGGCTACGAATTCGTGTCACTGGGATCAGCTTTTTCTGTCATGCCATCCATCATATTTCGTCTGCCTCAGACACTGCGTCACTCCATCTACCTCACGCTACTGTCTACGTATGGTCTTTCTCGAAAGGTTGTCAGTTCCTGACGGTCTCAACACACACTCTAATATTATGCAGTACAAACGTTCACAAAATCCTGCCAATAAACACTGTCCTGAGTAAAATTAACACAGTTTCTAATTTATACTCTGGTACTTTAGGAAACATTTTAATATCATTCTCCCAGCTACGTATATGTTTGGAGAATTGTCTCTTTCCTTGGGTAATTTTTACTAACATTTTCAATGTGTTTTAATCATTTGTATGCTTGCTACATGCATTACCCATGCCACCGTCCTTGACTTAAACGCTTAAACAATATTATATAAAGAGTAGGTCTATATTTACGGCGTGTTTAGGATTTAATTTCTGGTAGGATATTTATAAAAAATATTCTCTTTTAAGAGATGATAAAGTTGCGTCATATTGTGATAAATATATATTTGTTTAAATCGTCAGTCTAATCACAATAAAATTCCTATTAAATATTAAAATATTACCATAATTAACATTTAAATATTTAAAATATATTAAATGATATTCTCTATCGAAATGTTCGATTTACATTAGGAATTTTATTGTGATTAGACTGACGATTTAAACAAATATATAATATTTTTTAAATTAAACTTTTAGAACAGAACTGGAAAATTAGGCATCTTAAGACAGAATTGGTCAATGTTTTGTTGGCCACTTTAAAAGAGGTTCTAGCAAAGAATCTCCACATTCTTGATTACTTTCTATTGTATTTCCTGTTCATTTTCTTTTGTTTCTATTCCTTCTTCTCTTGCTTCCTGAATTCTTTCATCCTTCTACTCATTTACTTCACTTTTTTCTACTTTCTCTCGTTTCTTCTCGCCCCCTTCCTTTCGTCTTTGTCTTTATATTACTATTCTAGTCAGCTGATCAATATATTCAAGATATTTGTAACGTCGCATTCAACGGTAATTTCTACTGTTTCAGAATCCTGGTTTAGTTGTAACTCAGCAGATCTGAGGTGTGTTTCTTCCTACTTGAATAAAGTCCTGAAAAGGTAACTTAAAAGATAATACATTTTTTATTTCCTTTTACCGAACGAATGCAGCGTCGCGGACGCATACAGAGGCTTGATTATATAGCGTTATGGACCGAGCCATTGTGTCTGCGTTCAAGAGCTTTTAAAGAAAGGCCATGTTGTGATTGGATGTCTGTGAAAAGAGAATGTTTAGTTTTGATTTCTGAAGGGATGAAAGGAAAAAAGGGGGGTGGAATCGGTACAGAAAAGTGCCTGCTAGAATTTTTATGTTATTTACCTTTGAAACGTCTGAGGGACGGGGCGAGTGGGAACGTTGTTATAATATGTAAGGGAGAAAGATCAGGTATTTGTGTTCAGAGAACCATTGATGGTGGTCTTCCATCGTTAAACAGTCACTTTGGATAACAATAGATCACGAAATATTTTCACAGTTTCATAATTAATATCTCCACTTCGGAGCACACAGACGTTCCAAATCATTTCTATTCCTCTCTCCCAATGACTCACATGTTCTTCCACATAAAATGTAATTATTATTAACGGAGGTTATAAGCAGTAGACTTACTAAACTTAGCAGTCATTATTTATAGCAATTATCCCGATATTCACTTCAAAATATCTGGGGGAAAAACTTAAAACTGGATGGCATATTTTACTTATAAAATCGTATAATGCGTACTTTATGATAAATGTGAAGAAAGGATGTGAGAGAAATAAATTTCGATATTGAGATGTGAACTACTCGTCACTGATAACACATAGAGGGTCAGATTCCTTTCAAACTTTTCAGTGTCGAACTCCCATAACAAATTAAAATAAGAGATGTGTTCATCAGAATACGCTAACCTCTACGCTCTGCTGCTTAGTGCAGTTCTGTGTCATCTGGGATGTAGCGCCGTAGTCTGGAAACATTTTACCAACGTTTCGGAGGTGTTTGCTGCCTCAATCATCAGGGCGATGAGTAGGGACTCTGAAATGTTTGTCCTACCAGACTACACGGCTCTACAACCCAGAACATTTTCTTACACATCGCCCTGAGAAATTCAAATCCTACTTATTTATATGAAGTCTTGTTTTATATTTACGAGAGAATAATATTATTTTAGATTATATTACGTAATCAAATAAGGATGGGCGGAATATGCAACATGGGAGATGAGAAATTAAGGGAAGTGGACATCTGGGACATCTCATCATGGATCGGGAAACAAACAGCAACCAAGACGACAGCAATGTTAATAATAATGAAGCCATCTTAGAGAAGTCTGAGTGGACTAAAGAAGCTGACTAGGTTGAACGGCGGGCTTTTGTGGACACTACGATGGACATTGTGGTTTCATGAAAGCTGTGTATTTCTTTACACCCATTATAACTACAATTTTTTCAAGTCGTTGTACCATGGATTTATAGTGAATATTCTGTGCATTTGACGATAAATTAAGAATGGTGTGGTGTGAAAAGAAATAAATTCAAGCACAAGACGTGTAAGAGATTAGATCAAAGCAAATTTTGTATACTGATCAGTGTTAGAACTGGATCGTGGCCCACTTCAGATAATTACTTGCTTCTTCCTTTATAATGCAAGCCTTGTAATGACCCGATAGAGTTTGTATTTTGTTTAATTATAAATTACTGATGAATCGAAAATTGTTTCTACTTTACGTCGTTTGAAACGGGGTAGCTACACTTTAAATAAACCACCATCGCCACCTCTGGCTTCGATGCCTTCATTTCTTCATTCATGACAATTTTAATTTCACATCTAACACTTACCAACCCCTTCTGAGATCAAACAGATCACTTGCAATTCTCAGTCCCCCAATTAAAGTTTAAAGGGACAAAGTGGATTTCTGTAGTACGTATCGGAATTTTAAATAAGAAACGGCAAAAGACATCTGCTAAATTAAGTTGTAGCTGAGGAAGTAGAAAGGTTTATTTAATTTGTTTCGATTCCAAAATCGAATTCTTACATCCCTCAGCATGTAGTCTAGCTAATTAGAACACATTTAACGAAACATTAAGGCAAACGAATTGCTTCACATTCAGTGAGTACACAAGACAACATTTCGATTGAAGTCAAACACTTGGCATGCTGACAATGCTTATATTATATTAACAAAGGAACACATAGAGGATTCTGGAGGGGGAAGGGAAAGAATATCCTTATGTAAACTTCGATTTCTTCATGCACACACACACTCGTGTGTGTATTTCCAGTTAGCTTAGATGGAGCCCTAACTTTTGGTTTCTTGTCTTTTATTCGAACTTTTAAAAATGGAAAGCTAGGGGATGAGAAAGACGATTGTGTGAGAGTCCAGCAAGGGATGATAAAATAAAGAATTCCTACTAAAATACAACCTCACTTATCTCTTGAGTAAACTTCAGGTCACCAGGGAGACCCAGAATAACCTGCTTCAGCTGAGGGCAGTTTAGTGTAAGAATGGAATGAAGGAATCTTCTGAAGCCTTTGTCAATGTTCAATATTAACATATTATTTGAAATAATTTTACACTTTTGATCTCAGCGTGTTAATAAATTAAAGCTATGTAACTTATTGGTTCCATACCGTTTTCAGGATAGATTTGTTCTCACTTTTAATTCTTCTCGCAGAGTCGCAGGCGGAATTATTCGTGGCATCTAAACAGAAAAATGTTACACACGGAAAATATTCGCAGAAGTTTTACTCAAATAAAATCAGTATGGAAATCATTAAGGAAGCAACATTACGTCAACAATAAATGTGTATCTAGCCTTACAAAAGGATTTCTGAAGCATGACCCTCCCAAATGTTTCTCAATGACCATAACGTATTTTTCGAATTCGCAACAAATCAAAGACTTATTTAAACACACTTTCACTTTCTAAGTTTTAAACTCTTCTGTTCCTTTGACCTTATTGCAGACTATTACAAATCTATCCCAGTCAGACGGATCACTTGTTAAAATAGCAGGATAAATTTGTAGTGCTTCAGCAGGTATTTATGTAAACATATGTACGATACTACATTACAAGAAACATTATTATTATTTATTATTAGTGTTCTGTCTGACGACAGGTCCATATGAACAGGATCCTTCCATCCTTTTCTCGGACTGGGACCTGTTCATATACGTTCTTGGCAGATGATCCAGAAGTGGTTTGCCATTGCCTTCTTGTGTGTGTGAATGGAGTAATTGTTGGGATGCCATGGAGCCCCCGGAGGAAAACTCCGTGTTGCCTAGACCACGGCCTTGCCCAACACAAGTTATAAATTCGGGCACCGCCGGGAATATATATACACAAATTAATAAACAAATATGTTGGTATGCGTAAACACAATCAGTACTTGCACATGTTGAAAATAATGACTTGGGAAATGTTAATATCTTTGTTTCGAAAGAGGTACAACCACCTATGTGGTTAAAAGTTAGTTGACAATATTTAGGCCTAATTCCAGTCTCGGTGGATGCTGGATGCTGGAGAGTCATCCTACTCGGACATCGCTGGCACCAGATACCCGACCTGCGCTCAGCGGTGACGTCACCACGACTGAACATAAAACAGCTGGTACAAGAGCCTCAAAATCCATTGACCGCGTTTAAAGGAACTGCGAAAATTCAGTTATAAAGTGAGTCCAATCCCCACCACTTGAAAGATCTGGGACTACGTAACGAAAAAGTTTTATTTGTTTATCCTTCCATTATAATATATCAGACACTGGCTAAGTAACTATTCTTTGCTTCAGACTTTTTAAAATTACTATACTGATATGAATTAAAATTACAAGATATCTTATTTCACAAATGTTTAATTTCATTCTACTCAATGCTTGAAACTACACGCCCACTGTATATTCTACATGCATTAGCATGTATAAGCTCTTAACTATCACATGTAAGTCAGTGAACTGTTCAAGAAACAAACTCTAAATTATTATGTGTATATATAATTAAAATGACGTTATGAAAAAGATAGGATGTAACTCCACGCGTCTTATCTGTTATCAACAACTGTGGGACTGTCTTGACAAGTCTTGTAAATACCAGATCACTTCGTGTGTTGAACTGTTCAAGGTTCCCTAGCAACCACCAGGCAGACATCACGGAAGGCAAAGCAGAAGATGAAATCGTTTTATATAAAAGATTACGCAAAAAGCTTGGCGGTCTGGTTTCCTTTTTGTTGAGTGTGGTCTTAAGATCACTCTTGTTCTAAAATGGTGGTCTTTACAGCCTACACGCCCCCTACCTCTCCGCCTCCCATAGTATTAATTCAGAGCTTAATCTATTGCTTAATATTTTGTTATTTTTAACCGTTGTCATAAACACGGCGCGTGATCACTCTCAGACAGGCACTAATGCAAGAATGTCCATCGAGGAAGCCAACTGTGATCTCTCCTGCATTTCACACGACACTGAAGACATTAACTGTGCCTTGTAGGAACGAGAAATCAAAAGGACAAATTAGAAACATGTAGTACAAATCGTATAACTATTTTTAACGATTCCAGTTACAAAAACATCGGCAGAGGGATCTCTCCCACACAATACATCAGGTGAAGCATAAATTAATGTGGGAAGATGTCATAAACATTTATTGCGTCAGCCTGTGTTGTCAGAGAACATGTTTTTAAAATCTCAGAACACAAATTATATTTTAGTACACCTTGTAACAGGGCGAAAACTTATTGGCAAACAAAACAGCTAGTCCTTGAAGACGCAGGTGACACATAGAGCCAATACACACAATATGGCGATAATAAAAATATGCTTGGACCTGAGACGTAACGAAGTAATGGAAAAAAAAACTGTGAAACGAAGAATTTCACATTTTGTATTCTTCGCCAAATTTTGTTAAGATGATGAATTCGAGGAGAATGCACTTGGCGGAGCATGTAACACGCATATATAGAGATGGGAGAAATGCATGCAACATCTTTGTTGGATAGTTTGACGCAGAAAGGATACCTAGGTATAGATCGGGGTATAATATTAAAATGGATCTTAAGATTTTACAGACAGGGAGCGTATGGACGTTTTATATGGTTCACGATAGGATTCAGTGTTGGGCACGATAATGGGTCTTTGCGATTATTTTGCTTGGTGAGCGACTATCAGCTTCTAAAAAAGTACTAAGCTAATGCATATAGCTAGGCAGTCAACGACTTACATCTCCATTCTCAAAGTACGGTTACAGTTACGTCTTACAAGGAAACAAAATAAAAATATATATCGTAACTTTTATAAAATTTAAGCTAAAACAAATCGGTGTAATTTTATTTAAAAACTATTCTGCACCCTTTATAAGAAAACAGTATCTGTCTGTCTGTGAATTCTATTTATTTTTGATCTATCTAGGGAATTCTTTTAAAACGTGGTGTGACCATTATAACTCTAGATTAAGAGATTGCAGAAAGGAAAAAAGATAAATAAGGCAGAAAGGGAAATAAAGGAGGTAAAATAGTGGGATAAATTAGAAGAAAGAGAAACGAAACTAATTGAAAGCATACGATACCAATGAATGAGGGTTTCATTGCAACCTCATCGAATTCAGTAATGTTAATAGGTTTCGGCTTTATACGTACAACACTAAATGTATTCTGTCAATTACAGAGAAATCAAACGAGTGCTTTATAAGTGTCAATGAATTATATTCGTAGACAAAACTATTAGACCGTACTGAATATGCAACTGTACCCAGATATTCTGACCTAAACATTTTTAAATGAATGGACTCGGTTGAAGTGACTCAGAATATGAGCGAGTGACCAGGTCTTTTGACCACGGTAATGAATCTACGAGTTCCATAAAACGCGAAACATTTCTTCAGCAACTTCGCGAATATCAACTTCCCATAAATGTCTGCTCCATTGAGACTGGCTAGTTTAACAAAACGTCTGCCTCTCCGCCCGTCTCACGGTTCACTCGTTTTAAAAAAACTTAACCGCTAATGTTACATAACTTTTACTTCATATATTTGTTTAAAACTTGTCAGTCTAATCACAATAAAATTCCTATTAAATATTAAAATATTACTATAATTAACATTTAAATATTTAAAATATATTAAAATGATGTTCTCTATCGAAATGTTCGATTTACATTAGAACATCACTTTTTACACGACATGTTTCAGTTCTAAATGAACCATCTTCAGGTGTATAAAATTATATAAACTTAAATATAATTTCTTAAATGCAACTTTTAGTCAGATGTTTATCAGATATCAAAATGATGTTTTCTTCCAGATTTTATTGTATTTTACTTCATATAACGATGACTGTGATTGCTGAATTTAGAATGACCTGAAAAAGTGATCGTGGCTGGTCTTGAGGATCTATTCCATCTAACCCTCGAAAATATCGGCCATATTAACCGTTTCCTGGCCAAGATTCAAACCCGGGACATCTTCATGGTTTCGCGGGCCGTGAACACAAGCCAATCTTATCAGCATCTCATCAACATGTGACACAAATGAAGTCCTTTGTCAGAACGGTCTTAAAAGCATTCAGTTATTCCAGACGAGAGGCGAATAATAATTTATCTGTGCATAATATGTAACCAATACTAGAGAACGCGATGCTGAATTTTATTTTTACAAGTTACGCCAGTTCAGTTCAATCGAACATCTCTCAATATCGCATCCTTTTCCGTATTCCGCTGTCTGGGTGGTGGTGACTGGTCATCGAAGTCATCATACGTGCATTCAAGTGTCATCCTTAACACTAATGGTATTTGTTGATAAACGTATTCTTAAATTTACAAACTTCTGATCTGCAAATATTCGACTCAACGATCCACTTAATTTTATACCTACTTTACTTAAGAACATTATTTAGGTTCAACGAAGAACCAACCCTCGTCCTACGGCCCAGCGTTTGAATATATACTTCAGCAATACTAATAAGTAATAACAAATTATAAAACATATTTATTATTTTTATAATTGAATAATATACTAATATATATGGGAAATATATTGTGTGATTTTTTTTTTGGAGCCCGGAAAAATCAGAATGATTTCGTATTGAAATTAATAAGAATTTAATTTTTAATTTATGAATTTTTACCTAAGGAACAGGTTTAATCGAGACACGTCCTCAAATCGAGGGTTGTGTGTATAACAAACGCCATCTCGTTCTTTAGAATCAAAATATGAAACACTCTAACAGCGTACTTCTGTGTTAATATTGATCCACGTAAAATCTCTAGGTGTTTGAAAGGAACTGCTAGACATTTGTACTGGGCCTCTCATGTTTGTATTGGAGACATCTGCAGCGCCTTGCTCGTTGTATGTACGTTCGGTTGCCTCTCATCAATATTCCAGACAGTCAATCTGTGAAATGGATCCAGCACCATCGCCTCCTCCATTACATCGATCAGGCAAATAAGAGAAGACACACAGAAACACACATCGTAAGAAATAAAGAAAACTGGCGCGAGAATGGAACAGGGGAAAGTAATAACACTGAAAGATATCTTTAACAAAGGCTGATGTTAGCACGGAGAGGAATTGCGCGCGGTTGGAAAAATAGGGGCTGCCCCCATTGTCTTGTACTTAATACACTCCTTCGTTACATTATTTTCGATTTCGTATATAAGATGTGTTTTCTACTTATACACCCAGTAATTTTCGCAACTCATGTTCCTTGTGTGTCCTTATTCTAATTATTTCTACATCGATAATTGCTATTAGAGCGTTCTCTCGTGATGGCTCTCAGAAAAACTGTAATCATTGAGTTTAAATTCCAAACGCTTGATTACGCGACATTTAAAAATGTATAATTTTATCACCGAACAACGTATAACTCAGTGACATATTTTACACGGGTATTCACGGGAATAGGATGTCAAGAATACAATGCATGGAGCGTTAAGTAGAATGACTTTAACGATGCTTTTACATTCCTTCTTCGCCCTTTCATACTATTCCATGGATTTCCTGTTCAGTCTTACCATCATGTTCACATCCATAATAAAGACAAATAGAATACAAAATTAGGCACTGAAAAATTCTACTAAAAACTTATGAATATGGAATGTGATGTTACTACGTCAGTGAAGTTTTCGATGCTCGAACCACGGTCGTCCAGTCCGTAGCCAGTCACTATACCGACTGAGCTACTAAAGTATAAATACTTGGAATAATATTAATTTTTCCACTGTGCAGTCTTATGCCGTATTTTGTACATTTCGGGATGAAATCGTGACCTTGTGACCGGTTATTGCGTGTTTTTCCTCAACACATCAAGTTTCGAAATATATTCTAAAATATTCCACGATCTTCCAAATTCATGAACAGTATACACGATATTTTTTTTTGATTTGACGTTAAATTACGAAAGAATCGATGCAGCTGTCAGATATGGCAGGTTAAAGTTTTAACATGTTTTAATGGCATTTACTTTAAAGCATAATTTATTGTCGACCCTGAACTCCGTACTCACACAGCAGAAAAAAAACTATGCGAGATGTGGAATCCTCGATCCATCTGTCGAATGTCCTTCCTTTTCTGTTGCAACTCCACTTTTCCAGACACTAGGATCTCGGCGAGGCTTTTAAACAAAACAGATCTATGGTTCATTTCTACGTGTATTATATTTAGCTACCTGGCTGAAGGAAGAAATGAATGAAGACTTTCAATACAAGAAGTCGTCCCTGTGTATGAAGTACCAAGACAGCTGGTACAATTATTAAACTTCTCATTCACAGCTGGGAGGTGCCTGGTTTAAATTCCGACCGGCGACATCATTTTGTTGGACTTAATAATGCCATTTATTTATTTATTTCAATAATTTTACTTTGTATTAAACAAAAAGAAAAGTAAATAAAGATAATATAAACACAAATAGTTCAGATAAAAAAAACTTAAAAATGACATTTTCCCGCGGATTTCCTCACTCATTCCTGTCTTTAAATTCTACGTTCACTTCACTCAAGAACCAACATTAACAATCATGCCACGGGCATACGTTACTTAATAAATCGTCAGATACTCGACACTTGGGCCAGTGTTCCGTTGGTACCGTAAGAAGCCACAATACTCTAGATTCCATCAATAGGCGGACCAGTTATCTCTTCGCTCCCCAACTCCAGAACCTCTCTTGCCTCGAGTTCAAATCCTCTGAATGCCATCAATCTATGTTTCCCGATGCCTCCATTTGCCACAGTGCCCATTTGTCAGGCTCCTCAAGAGGAAGACAAGCTTCCTTCCATCCATTGGATTTCACAGCACCATAGCAAAGCTATCGAATCTATCTGTTATTACTGTAGCCTACTGCGAGAACAAGCTCTCAGAGCAAACGGAGAGATCTGATTTGCATTGGAGTGGAATTGTTGGCTTCCCCTTTTTCTCACACTTTCATTAATACAACTATATATTATAGGCGACGTTTACGAGAGAAAAATAATTACTCTGTCAATTAAAACACCAAAATGCATCACAATTCACAGATACTCTGTTAGACTAACATTAAAAGGCACGCGTCAGTAAAATAAAATTCAGGAATAATACTTCCAGACACATCGGAACTCATCTACACCTCTCATCTTTGGCCGATGTAAGAACAACAACAAAAACATTCACCAACAAAAAAGTTTACTTAAACAAGACGCACATATGTAAATAACTTCAAATATATAAAAATGGAATCTGGAAGTGAATATCACTATTAACTGATAAACAACTATAAAAAAGTTGCATATAAGAAATTATGATTAAGTTTTAAGTTTATATAATTTTAATTAATTTTTATATACCTGAAGATGGTTAATTTAAGAACCGAAACATGTCGTAAGAAAAAGATTTTCTAAATGTAAATCGAATGTTTCGATAGGAACATCACATGATATTTTAATTATCTTAATTTTAATTTTAAATTTTAAATTGTGATTAGACGGACAAGAATAATTAATTAAACTCTCTTGTCTAAGTTTACACCATGTGGTATCAGGTATAAAAATGGCCTCTCTACAAATCTTACCAATAATTCAAAGTTAATGACATTTCATAATAGCGCACTAACCACTGTCGTCAGGAGTTTTAAGGTTACGAAAGCTTTTTATGTTATCTTACTGCTGGAAGACGTGTTTGCAATTTGTTACAAAACAAATATTACGCGACGCTTATAATGATCCATACGTCATCGTCAAAGCAGTTATATCCTTCTGTGGGGGGATAATTATCAAGCGGTCCATAGTTGGACATTGAGCCCTATTTGTGCAGGATTCATTTTAATATTACACTTCCTTTCTCAGCATTTTTTTAATTGGTATATTCCGTTTAGATTTCTGGAATAATATTTTGCATCTAATTTTATCACTCCGATTGGTACGTGGTAATTTTCTCTTTGTATATATTTTTCACGAAATACAGTTGAGTGTTACATACTTATGAGTTTTATAATTCATACTAATTTTGTGAAGAGGACAACAAAAATTCAGATGTCAGAAATGAAGGGTAATTTCTTTGCTTACTGAGACCACTGTCAGCTTATCAAAGAGGAATCTGCTACGTAGAGACGGGTGTGAAACTACTGTCATAATTTAGCCACACTGTCCAATCAATGAGTCCATAAAACTTTTAAAAAACATGGAAACCTGTTACATTCAGAGATCTTAAGACCAGTAATAACACGCCAAAATAAAATATCTGCTAGTCTGTCTGAAAGTATTTTCAAAAGATAACCACTTCTGCTTTGTATTCAGATAATTCTACAATCGAATTTCACCCCAGTATTTGATTCTCTCAGTATACCGGCCAAAGTGCAGGACATTAGTACCCAAAATCAGCCACGATTTATTTACACTTCGCTTATCTCAATGGTATATTTTCCATACTCACCATCATTAGAATACGTGTGACCCATTCAGTTAAAAAGGCATCGTTGAATGTACCAGGAAAGAAATGCATTTCAAAATGGAATACGCATTTTAGAAATAAAACAAATCGCGAACGTCTTTATTATTTTATTTTCAGACAAAATGTTCGGCAATCAAATTTGTTTTGTCATAGGCAAAACAATCGGTTGGGATGCCTGAGGGGAAGAGACCACTGCGTAGACCTAGAAGTAGATGGGAGTAAATCTCAGGCGGGAGATAGGAGTTGAAGGAGACTGGATTTTGTTGGCCCAGGACAGGGTCTGGTGGAGGGCTTTGGTTAATTCGGTGATGAACCTTCGGATTCGGTAAGCCATGTAGTTAGTTAGTTACAGGTAAGAAAATGTTTTGGTAATCAAAAAAAAAGATCGCGTGGCTTAGTTCTGCGTCTGGATGTTACCAGGACCAAAACCACTGGCCTTGGAGAAAATATTGCCTTAAACTATCATATGTCTCTGCAGCCTTTATCATCTATTACATAAAACGACATATTCCCTTAGGATACGTTGCCTTGTCGATGCCATAAAACATTTCAAGGTTTATCTGACCATAACCTTACCAATTAGGAATGTAGACAGACACGCATACGTTCATATAATAAATTATATTCAAGGTAGAATTACCTCTGTGCTTAATTAATTAAGAACGTTCCATAAAGACGTATGGGAGAGTGGAGTTTCGTATCTACGCATTCTAAATCCCGACACTGTATTGAGGTGAGGGTCACTTTAAAGTCTCTATCGCTATCTCCCCCCTCCCTCCCCGGAGCAAGAGACGAGGAATCAATGTATAGGAGGTCGCGTGGATCCAGGAGTCGGTCTGCACGCCGCAGTGGCGAAGAGAAAATGTTTTTCTCCTGTGAGGATTCAAACACCGGCTATCCATACAGTAGCCTCGTCACTGCACCGACTGGGTCCTTATAGACTAAACCCTTTGAAGGAAAACTGGCTTCTAATTGGTCCGAATGTTAAAATACTTAACTTACACCAGGGATCTTCGCGCGGCGACATGAAAAGAACGTCATGTTCGAGAGCGAGAGTAGATTCTGTACTGGCTGTAAGAAAGCAATTGGCAGATAGGCCACATTCGCATGTCTGTCAGGAACAAACGAAACATACTTGTAAAGAGAACTTTCATGCTTCAGGAAAACAGGTTTCATGAGGGAAATTAGAAGAGTGTAATTGTGCAACTGCGTTCTGCTTGCCCCAAGGACACCTGTTCTTGTGTTACTAAGGCAACACAACACACTTGATACATTCTGAAACTTATTGGAAAGAGGAATCTTTTCATATCATAGGTTATAGAACATTTTAAATAAATAAAAGGAAAACATAAAAAGTCTTAAAAAGGTTCAAGTGTGTTATAAAAAAGGGAGAGACCTGGTAGAAGATCAAAGGTATAGCACCGACAAGGGAAGCTTCTTGAAATTCTTTTAAAGTCCCCCCGGAAAACCATTCCTAGATTTTTCTCTACACTGTGTCCTCATATCGATCTGTAAGTACGTACGTACGTGAGTGTGTACGAATGAATGAATGAATGGAATGAATAAATGACGTACTTTTCCTTCTTACGAACATCTGTAGAAGCTCCTCTTTGCTTTGAGGCATGGTATAATCAAAATTGATTATGGGAGCTAACTGTTTCTCCATCATCTGTCACAAACTGTTCCTTTATTATGACATGGAATCGTTGCAAGCAATTCACGTGGACACTGAGTGAAATTCGACTGCGCGTACAAGCCGACGGTGAAACATCTCAGGTGGCTTTTAGCAAAACTAGAATTAGCCTCCTTACAAGTCCGAAATTTTGCTAAGGAACCTATTATTAGTTACCGCTGCCACGTTACTGAAATTAAGATAAACAGTGAGTAATATCAAAACGAACCAGGAGAAAGTTTGTGAGGCTGTGAACTGTATTAAACTGGCTCAGATTAAAGTCCACGGAGTTCGTGGAAAAGACTACGAAATTTCGGACTCCATAGTATACAATCAAACAACGGACAATGCCCGTCAAAAATCTGCATAACAACACAGTCTTTAGAACCACAATAGCCACATGTGATGTGAAGTTCTCACGCAGGCGACAATCGAGACCTGGTCTTCTGAAGACGACAATCCACACATGTATGTTTCATGGGACAAAAGCAACCCATAAAAAAATAATACACGTAGGCTACTTTTCCATCAAACTGTTAGGTACTTTCTTATGGTCGGATTTTCGTAAGAATTGACAAAATATGAATTACTGTAGTTTAATTTCACTAATTTTGACCACGAATTTTTTAACATCAGAATATGATTTTATTAAAAGCAAACGTAGCCAGTTAAGTACCTCAGTCGTAATTAATATTCCGTGGTTTTCTTCGATTACCCCATAAAATGTAGATTAAGACTTCCTCAGCCTTAGTACTCAGTCTGCCAACCTAAAAAATCAATGAACTTCCCATGTCATGTTTTATAATAAATTATTTCTGCATTTGAAACTGCCCCCTTAATTATCCCAAGAAATAGGTAAATTTCTAAAATCAAAGGAAAGTAATATTGTCCTTTTATTCTCGAAATATTTTAATGCACATCTGACTTTAAGTTACAAGTTCAGCTCATTCCCTATCCTAAAGTTACACCGATGGTATGAAAATAAGGATTTTGTTTCAAGATTAACTCAAAACGGTGATATTTGGCACGGAAAGACAAGATTTTCTTCAGAAGCACAACTGATTTGTGAATGTACGCAACAGGCTATTTTTATAGATTTTTGTCGCCGTCCAATGGCTAAGGTTTCCTACGTCAGGCATAATTCTTGGCCCGAAAACCGAATATTCAGAGCTTATTCATGGCATATCTGTTTGTTACAGGAAAATTCTGGGATAGTTTATTAAATTAGTACACGACTGCTTCCAAACATATTATGCACTGTTCATTCTACCACTCTCGGTAAGATATCATATAAGTCCATGTATGTTGCATACGTGTATGTTATGTATCAGTTTACTATAGGTCAGTTACTTAAAAAATATCCATCCTGAAAAAAATCGGCGCCGAGATACTTGTCCTGGGTGCAAGGCGGCCAAACCGTGGAAACGACTACTCTGGTCCTGAAAAGTGTGGAGTTTTACCTCCACGACTCACATACTTCATGACGTTTCAACAAGGCGCAGTGGTAACATTAAGTCTAGTATAATCTCACGCTCAAAATTTAAAACATACTTTATGGATCAGATGGTAAAGTTGCGTCATATTGTGATATAAATATATATATTAAATCTTGTCCGTCTAATCACAATAAATTCTTATTAAATATTAAAATATTACAATAATTAACATTTAAAATATTTTACTAATATTCATTTAACCTTTATGTTATTTACATTACAGACTGATACAAAAACAACAAAACGTTCACCCACACTAAAGTCACATTGAGCATGATGTATATATACAGAACAACATC
>NW_019059724.1:1104692-1132423 GCF_000696155.1 Zootermopsis nevadensis | reverse complement strand
CCAACGTTGTATAAAAATCGGAGCAGCCGGCCGGCGTATTGTGAGCGCTACAGGTCTGCGTCATGCAATTTTGAAGCAATTTTTTTCCAGTTGACAGGAACGTAACAGAATAATTCCAAAGCCGGTAGAACAGACATGTAACATCCAGAAGGAGTAAAAGTTCTATAAATAATAGGACGTGCGGAAAAACTGCTGATTGTCAAATTCTTCACAGGTGCATGGACCTCGCAGCAACTGTGGACACGCGAGGAACAAGCGATTACCGACTGGCATCAGGTGACCGGAACACCAGTATTACGATGTAGAAGAGAACGTTTATATGCATGTAACCTTGACTATGATGTGTGAGGCGATAGACATTGATCCAGGAAATAATACCTTTTTTTGTGTGAAGTAAACCAATCTTGTGCTTTTAAATAAAGAACTCACTCTGTAAAACCAGTTACAATATAATATTGATTAGCTGAGCGTCACCGAGTGAATAGGTTTATCTAACGTAGCCTGAACGAACTTCTGACTACCTTTCACGTCGAGAACCTACACCAGACCTGGAAGAATCCTCGCACGCGATCACGTAAAGAATTCCTAAGTAAAGCCCCATATCAGCAGAACTGTCATCCAAATCCCTGAGATCTCACTTTGTGTCATAACATGCATCCATACACCACCTCCCTAACATCCAGCCCAACATCGAGGGAATTATTAACTGTAAGCTTAATCAAAGGGAGGTGCTGCTGTAAACTGGATTCTATTGATATACTTAAATCCTAATCACTTGAGATCCATTTTAATATTATCTTTCCAACAACGCCGTACTCTTCTAGAAGCTTTCTCCGAGGAAATTTTTATATTAATTTATTTAGGAGTCGTTAATTTTTTTATTTCTGAATATCTTTGGGACTGATTCAAATAATTTTAAATGAAAATTACACAATTATGTTGTAATGAATGAAGAGGCAACATAATACATATACATTACATTTCTAATTTGAAAGTAGAATGCAGTATTCTCGACTATATTAGAGGAAAACAAATTTAAAATAATTCAAAATTGATTCTATTAAAGAATCCCTTCCACATCAGTAGCTAATTACTTTGAAAAACTTCTCTTAAAAATTACACATTCACAAAGTATATAATAAACTGCCACCCAATCGTATAAATACACTTCGGATATGTGCTTTATGTTTCGCAAATGTAAATAATAATGTATCGAAGAAGTAAAACATGTCCACTCGACTGAAAATAATAGGTTTAAGAATTATTATTATTATTATTATTATTATTTAGTGTTCTGTCTGACGACAGGTCCATATGAACAGGATCCTTCCATCCTTTTCTCGGACTGGGACCTGTTCATATACGTTCTTGGCAGAGGATCCAGGAGTGGTTTGCCATTGCCTTCTTCTGGGTAATTGTTGGGATGCCACGGAGGAAAACTCCGCGTTCCCCCCCAGGATTATAAGGCCAGCGTTCTAACCGCTAGACCACCTCATCTTATTATTATTTAGTGTTCTGTCTGCCGACAGGTCCATATGAACAGGATCCTTCCATCCTTTTCTCGGACTGGGACCTGTTCATATACGTTCTTGGCAGATGATCCAGAAGTGGTTTGCCATTGCCTTCTTCTGTGTGTGAATGGAGTAACTGTTGGGATGCCACGGAGGAAAACTCCGTGTTGCCTAGACCACGGCCTTGCCCAACACAAGTTATAAATCTGAGCACCACCGGGAATTGAACCCGGGACCCCAGGATTACAAGGCCAGCGTTCTAACCACTAGACCACCGTGGCGGTCTTAGGTTTAAGAAGCAAACAATTAACCGGAAAGGAGGACAAGATCTAAGATGGAAACTTAAATGATTTCGAGAGAAAATCCACGTGATCACGTGAGCAGCAAACTTCTTCTTCAACGAATTATAAAATTTCCAGTTGTCTTACGAACAAACCAATCTTTATCCGGGCACATGGGAAGGGCAAACAGATCACCAGCAAGTACTATTAAGTACACAACCTACCTTCAGAATGTAGTTCACCCATCTTTCAGAAAAGGGCATCAGAATAGCACGGGCTAGGGAGGATGTTGTTGGATTTAAAGGAACAGGCGAAGAGGATGGAGTGAACGCGGTCGGCTAATTGCATGTCGCCGAGTCGTTGAGCCATTTTCTCGCACTAGTACCCTGATATAACTACTACTACACGACAGTAAATGTCCCCGTTACATCTACTGCAGACGGTATTGAGGACTTGCCACTGGACTCGGGGAAGTCTTCAACCAAACAAACATGAACCTTTCACTGCACTGATAGCAGACCCCTAGGACATCCAACGGCACTCTATCGACAACATAAAAAAAACTAAGCTTTTGGGAACAAAAACAAAGGATGAGATGATATTGTTGCGTCATATTGTGATGATTATAATTGTTTAATTTTAACCGTCTAATCACAATAAAATATTTTATTAAATATTAAAATATTATTACTAAATTCCTCAATATATTATTTTGTTTTCTATCTCTAATATTCATTTAGTCTTTATAATATTATTATTTAATTTACAGACCGATTATAAAAAAACCACTACAAACATTTCACCCACGCAAGATCACGCTATACGCGACATACATTTACGAAACAACATTGAATCTGATAACAAAGAACAATTGATCTAGAAGAGGATAACTGATATTTAATGGACATCTGACGAAGGATTGCATTTAGAATATTACATTTGAATTTATATCGGTTATACACCTGAAGATGGTTCATTGAAAACCGAAAAATGTCGTGGAAAAGATGATGCTCTAATTGTAAATCGAACATTTCGATAGAAAGAGCATCATTTTAATAGATTTTAAATATTTTAAATATTAAATTATAGTAATAATATTTTAATATTTAATAAAATATTTTATTGTGATTAGACGGTTAAAATAAACAATTAAAAACAAAGGAGTAAATTAAGAAAATATTCTGGAAATAGGCCTACTTGTTTTTATCTCATTTCGAAAACTGTTGTCACCCACAAGAATTTTCAGAACGCCACACAATAGATTTGTAGTTGTTTTTTATCCAATGAAACGTCGTCTGTTTCTTTGTTTGAAGAACAAAAAATAGTGCCATTGAAATATTTGGATCTAAGTGGGATGAAATAAGTTATCAATTCAAGACAGGAACTTCGACAAGTAGGAATGACCTTGTAAATGATATGGAGACTCTTAGTGGAAAGCCTGTTGGAAAACGTTTCTTGGAAGACCGTAAAGAAGACGGGAGAAGAGAGAACAGCGTAAAGAAGGATCGTAGACGGACAGTTCATAAATACGTGATATTGGTACAATTAGCAGATAATCGTGCCCAATTTTGGTTAGTGGTATCAGTGGTGTTGAACATTCAGGTCCTACTATTATAATATTAGTTCATTTATATAGTCATCTCTCCTTCACCACCAAAATTATTCAACTATTTGAGACACCAATTTCATATATTTAATACTGAAAATATCAGGTCCCTACCTCACAGAAAATACAAATGTAACCTTTACACAAATCAATATGTTAGTGAAGTTTATGGGAATAAACTTATTTTCATAAGATCACACAAAGTGCACTGTGTTCAAAATACACAGTAACTGAATGTTGAAGCTGTCGATTCTTTAAAAGCTTTCTGCCGAATAAGAAGAAAACGGATTTTACATGGCGGCTGACCGGAAGTGACAATGACCGATTTAGTTTCGATATGCAGAATTGAGCTCTACTATGATTTGTACAACAAAGTAAAACACATGTTAGATTGTATACACATGCAGACCAGCTTTCTTAGATGTGTATAGTACAGTTTCTGTGCTTCCCTTCACTACTCTTAGACTTTCCTCTAATAAATTAACATCATCAGAGTCTACAACGTTACACATAAATCATTTTATTCCTCCTTTTTTGTTATTACTAAGGATATGAGATACTCAACACAGTAGTGAAGATGTCGATGGTGATTTCTGAGTTGTAAGACCGTTTGAACTTCATCTTTAGGGCTGATGATAGAGGCAGTATGTTCCCATGAAATGCTGGTATGGACCTAGAAGTCCACGTAAATTTTGAATCCAGAAGACCAAAATCGACATATAAAGCGAATTGCTAACGGTAATGGCGACAAAGTATTCCCTTTTTTCAGATCGTTCTGAAATTGTTAAACGCATCGATTCGTACATAAGTGTGTGGAAATGCATTACTCACTCTGCGTGCCTTTACATACCGATAAATCTGTCACGTACCTTTTCGAAGATCGCAAGCTCTTTCTTGTCATTTTAAAGTGTACAAATATTGGTAATTAATGTTCTGACATTAAAGACATTAATAATTTAATAACTTTTTATCACTTTCGTAAGTTGAGAGATTCCAGTAGGTGAATTTATAAACAAATTCTTTGATCTCCTCCCCAATATCTTTGTTGTAATATATTTATGTGACCAAATGTTTTCAATGAACTCCAAATAAAATCAGTCTCAGTATCTGACGTTCGGATTTTCACCTGAGTTACACAGTATTTAAGAACAAGACTATCCTAACGAAACGATTCTAGCCAAACGGTGCCGTATATATCTCCGATACGACATTTCTCTATATTGCTGGTCTGCTGGGCTAGTAGATTAGAAATGAGGGGGAGGGGGGTTGCATTGGTGATCCCATTCTCCCTTCGGGCCCCATTTTCCTGTAACTCTAGCAACGGCACTAAAACCTATAACCCTGAATGTGCCTTTGAGGTTTTCGTCGATCTAAATACCTCCCCACCATAACACGAAACTCACTCCAGAAGATCGAACCTCTGGATTCAACACGTCTAACCATTCCAAGGAACAGAACGTCGATCGCATTATTAACACTCTTCGCTAGATTACCTAACGTGGACGGAGTGTTCAGAAAAACTCTCGTACGTACTGGAATTTTGTGCATTTAGCGTTAAATACTATCATCCTATTGGGAATTTCTTACCGTCACAAAACATTTAGCATTCTACAGTTATTATTATTATTTAGTGTTCTGTCTGACGACAGGTCCATATGAACAGGATCCTTCCATCCTTTTCTCGGACTGGGACCTGTTCATATACGTTCTTGGCAGATGATCCAGAAGTGCTTTGCCATTGCCTTCTTCTGTGTGTGAATGGAGTAATTGTTGGGATGCCACGGAGGATAACTCCGTGTTGCCTAGACCACGGCCTTGCCCAACACAAGTTATAAATCCGGGCGCCGCCGGGAATCGAACCCGAGACCCCAGGATTACAAGGCCAGCGTTCTAACCGCAGTTTAGTAGTGTACAGAAGTTACATGAACCAACAACTTTTACCAAAATTATTAACTATTTATTTGATATTTATTTACTTTCCCATGCGAAATGCTCGGCTCCATCATCAGTGGTTGTGTATTTGAATATTTGGTTCAACCATAAACTACAAAAGATAGAAAAATCAATACGACCATTGATAATTACTGATGTTGGCTCCGTCTAACCGAAACACGTAGGACAATGAAAAGTTTATTTACTCCGCCTTGCCATACGATAATGTTGGTGTGAGGTTGAACAGGAGAAGGATAGAGGAATGGTAAACACGACTGTACAATAAGAAGCTATAATGCATCTTATTCTCATGTAGCACGTCCTGTGATCAGGGACTTGCATTCAACAGTCAATATGCGATCAGCATCTTATCCGTATTTATTTATTGCCACTCTGTAGCGAGAACACACTGCAAGAATGACATAACTCTTCGTTCCACATTTCATGGCTTTGTGTTATGACGATCCCGCAACCAAGTTTCCCCCTTCATTTTAGCACAAGCTTACCCTGACTGTCTAATGGTTTAGATACATTTTCTAACGAGATTCTGTGTCAAGCAGGATTTGAGATTTTCACGGCGGTGAGAAAGAACATGGCTGTCTTCAGGGTTGTTGCAACCGTGCACCCTGGTGAAAAATTTACCAGCTTTTCAGTGGTCCTTGCTGCCTCCATCATCAGTAATATATAAACTTCTACCAGTCTACACGGCGAAACAACTCAGAAGACAGCCATCTTAGATTCTTTATCGTTAAGTTGTCAGATGATTTATAAGTAATGAACAATGAATTAAGTCAACAGAAGCGATCTTAACGTATTTTAAGACGCTCGGTAAGAATATGAAGTATCAGGGCTGGGATTTGAAATCGAATAAGCAGCAGGAAGAATGAAATTAAACCGGACTGAACCGCCTCCCACCATCTCTGCCCTGTATTCGCTGTGGGCATGGGTCAGGTTGTTTCTACTTCAAGTCCCCCATGCCCCTCATATTGTCTTTCCACTTATGAATGTATCACCGACATGTATCACCTCCGAACCTGCATTTGTTTCCTGTCAAATTGTGGTGTAGGGATTTCTCTTTAATAGGTCCATTTTTATCAATGTATCTTACTCCGTGTTCTTATTTCGCCTCGTATCATTCCATTAATTTCAACGACTACCAAGCGGTCTGATGTTTTTAAATTCTGTATATTGATTTGTATATTTTGCGAATGCATTTTGATTCCTCTCAAAGTGTTCTGTTTCCAAGATCTTATCTAGTTTCTTAACTATGTTTTTTGATCTTCTTGTCCAGTGGTATTCAACCTGGGGTGCGCGTACCCCCGGGGGTACGCGAAGACATCTTAGGGGGTACGTGAAATTTAAAATATATATATATATTATTTTATGATAAACACTGAATAATCAGTAATGTAATTTATTTAATTTATTTTAGATGTAGATTATATACTATGTATATAACTTGAATTATACACCAACAACTTTGGGGGTACAAAGTTGAAGAGAAATTATATCTGGGGGTACGCGAACAAAAAAAGGTTGAATACCACTGTTCTAGTCAGCCGTAGTAAGTGAACAAAATGAACTTTAGGGGAAAGTGATGCCAGTCTGCCTGTCTATCTGTAAGAATATCTCATCTCCGAAATTGCTTAATTGATGCCAGTTAAATTTGGGAAATTCGCTCTAAAAATGACTGCAAGAAATAAAGTCACTTCCACATTTCATGCTTTCAGTCAATTAAAATTTAAATTTATCAAATTTTGTTATAAACATGCTTTCAGTCAATTAAAATTTAAATGTATCAAATTTTGTCATAATATTCACTCTTTATACAAATGCAAACAAATTAAAATATCTGTCTTAGAGAGAAACCTAACTTTTACTCGAACTAATTTGAGGCAGATGCATCTACTTCAGGTTCCAGAAGAGGAAATACGTTTTCTCTAAAAAAATTTATATCTCTTCTGCCTGCTTCGTCAACATGAAAATATGCAATGGAACACCGAATCCAGAGTTGACGCAAATTAACAAAGGGCAAACGCCTTCAAAACCTGTGTGTGCTACAGGATGGAGAACACTTTCCTTCACTGATAATATTTCATTAGACATTTCACACACACGCCCGCTCTAAAGCGTCTGAGTTTCGCTAAGCCTCAATGTGGGTGCCTGCGTGTAACAGTTAATAAGCTCTAATACAGTGCTTTTCGTCTCTTTCCGGTTAGCTCTGACTTTTGTTCCAGGATCCCCACGCCTCCTCCCTTCCGACGTAAACTGTTTTCATTTAATTTAAAAGATATTAACAGAGAATTCGTATTATTAATTTGTTTTATTTATATTTATGAGGCCAAATACAAATTTTAAATGTGTTACATCAAGGTTTATTTAAAAAATTGGAATAACATAAGCAGGAAACTGTGGAACTTTTTGAATGAATATCCGCCCGACCTAACCTAACCTCACAAAATACGAAACAGGAAGAAGTGTACTTACTGTATTGGCGTAACAGACTGCAAAATACACTTAGCGACCATATTATACAGAAGCAAAAATGCTTTATTTTTATTAAAACAGCCCACAGCGCCTCTGAAATATATGCAACATACTTCTACAATCCTGTTAAAAAAATATTATAAATAACATAAACTCAAGCCACTGTTTCAAGTACAGTAACAGATTACGTCTTGCATTTGAATTTATATCGATTATACACCTGAAGATGGTTCATTGAAAACCGAAACATGTCGTGAAAAAGATGATGCTCTAATTGTAAATCGAACATTTCGATAGAAAGAGCATCATTTTAATATATTTTAAATATTTTAAATATTAAATGTTAATTATAGTAATAATATTTTAATATTTAATAAAACATTTTATTGTAATTAGACGGTTAATATTAAACAAGAAAATAGGCTATAAAACAAGTGGAATGTTAGCAGTTAGTGGAGTACTGATACAAATCATAACCAAAAATACATCAAAATAATAAATAATGCCACTTTGTGGTCAGTCACTACGTAAAATATCAGCGTAGTCCTTGAAAACAAGCTCATTTTGTTCCAAGTTGTTACCATCCTTATCACGAAATCTAGAGACTCGCGTACCACAGATTAAGAACCGTGTATCTAACATGTTTTTCACGCCCGAGCAAAATACAAAAACGCCTGTAACATTTCCTATGTTCCTCGTAATGTATGTACAAGACTTTGATATATCGACAGTGTTGTTGTGCCTCGACTCGCTCCTTTAAGTTTGCTTTCAAGAAGGAAATGACAGTCGATTAGTTCTTAACCCTTTTCCCCCCTCTTCCTCCGACGTGTTGAAGCCAACACCGATCAAACAAGTTAACAAATGCTCACATCCACAATGTTTTATCTATCGACTTAAAAGCCTCTATGAAACAAAATTCCTGTTGAAGCAATCCACGGAATGCGTATCTACGTTTCTCTTTAAGAAAAAAATGACATTCTCAAGTACATCTTAGTACGTAATACATTAACAAACGCTATCACATAGAATATGAGAACAAAGACTGGACGAGACTGAACTACCTTAGTATATGGTTCCGTGGCTGGCTTATGTGTAATCGGTAATTAAACTTAGCAAGTTACGGGGTTTCCGAAAGGAATCTTTCATTTTTTGAGCACTTTTACCGAACTCTGAGGACTTAAGTTTGTCATCTGGTCCAAGTAGAGAAATACATATAGCAGACCATAAGTTACAGAAATTCGTTATGCCACTAAAGACTCTGACGTCTTGGTAACTTTCAGATCTTTGTAACCAGTAATACCAACACTACTATAAAAGTGCGTCGTTTGGTTCAAAAGGTATTACAGGACGCTGTCACACGGAGTGACGGTTCGGCATTAAGTCCATTTAAACTTACATTAAAAATCAAGCAAAGCTGTCACACTACACTCCACGTTGGCACTTGGGGGAGGGGGGTTGAGGCAAAATCCTCTGCCCCCGTCTGGAATCGAACCCCGGTTGTTCAGTCCGCAGCAAGTTATTATACTTACAGAGCGACCCCGGTTCGTTTAAAACTACCATAAGAACTGCTAAACTTATAAAATAAGAAAAGTAGGTTAAAGCAGTATGGTAGTGGACTACAGGCGCTGATCTAGATAAATCTTCTAGAGTGCCTCCAGGAACTGCAGGAAAAACAACATATTCTTCTGATATGTCCAACTCAAGACCTAGCCTCCCTTCTCAGCGTCTCTTCTTCTGTGAAGGGAGGTGGATTTTACCAAAACTCTACATCTTCACTGTATACATATATACGATATAAAAGATAAATCCTGAGGCCGCGACCGATGGTAGCGACATTCTCAAGAGGTTTGTGGTGGATAAAGAAGTTAAACCACTCGATTTCGACCTCCCGGTTCGCTCCGCTTTATTCAACCCCCTTCCCCTTCTCTCCCTGTGTTCCTATTCACCCCTATCGTCTTATTTCATCTGTCTCTTCCCTTAGATTTATGTCCATCTTTCATTCCTTGCTTTGCCATCAATACAGTTCCTGCAGAGTGTTTCCAAAGCTGTAGACTTACTCAGCTACGTAGACAAACTTTCTCACTGAAAATGCAGTCAGTCTAAAGAACAACTAGCCAATTACAGCATTGATCTATTATTCCGCAAATATTTGTTTCTATAACAATAAGTGCGATGATATATTAATAACAATATTAAAAACGAATTCAATGGAACCCAGTACTCATACAGATGCTTGCTGTCGGTAAATCAATAACGAAATTCATCACTGCTTATAGTAACAGAAGGTACATTGCCGTGTTTAAAGACCTTATCACTGGATCCTGTTCTCACCCAGTTTACAACTTAATTAGCACCCGTTTTAAAATTATCCTACCATTATCTCGACTAGTTTATCCCCTCTGGCTTTCAGACTAAATTTTTGTGTGCATTTAGCAATTTTCAAATGCGTACTACATGGCTAGAAAACGGTTCGCCGCCAAATCTACTACGCAGTTGGTACCGGATGTTCCATTCCAGGTGCGTAAACGGCCGGAGCATCAGTTTAACAACTCAATTCAGCCTAGTGACCAGGTATAAATACCTTGAGCATCATTTCAACAAATCTATATGTGCCTTAATTTGTGGTGCATGAACAGAGTCTATCCTCAATGACTTAGCAGAGGAATTTACTGTTGAAGATTTCTGTCTTCCGGGTTGTTGCGCTGTGTAGTCTGGAACATTCATCGCCATGATGACGGAGTCAGCATGACCTCTGAAACGTTTGTTAACATCGACCAGACTACACAGCGCAACAACCCAGAAGACAGAAATCTTCATATTCGCCGCTGTGAAAACCTCAAATCTTACGAATTTACTGTTCATCTACAGACACCGAATTCGTAAAAAGAACAGTAGTCTAGTCACTACATTGCTCAGAGTATAGGTTGGCCTGCGGGGTTTCAATTCCCAGAAGGACAGGATTTCTGTCTTTCCTAAGCACGTCTTCTTGACTTGCTCTGGGAGACACCCAGTCTATTCGAATGACATCGCGGTTTTCCTCAAGGGTAAAGAGGGTGAGAAGGTAACCACTAAACTCCCACCTAACAGCGAGGTTAAAAAGCATGGAGCTATACCTCTACTCCTCCGTACATGACCATGAAAAGGTGCTCAGTCAAACACCACTGGCTATATGAGTTTCAAGGTGCGATCGTAAGTTGATCAGTTCATTCTCGGATACGAGTATTAATGAGAAACTTCCAGACTAGAATGATTAATGTTATCCCTTTGAAGCTGGAGCTCGTGTAAATAATAAAAAAATTCTGTCTGTACCGCAAAGAAAACACAAATATTCACCATTACATAGATCAACTGGTTAACGCTGTTTAAGCAAATACTCGTTGTTTATTGTAAGAATCATACGAAACTCATAAATAGGCTCTTCGATAAAGATACTCACTCCCTTTTCGTAAAGCTGTTGGTAAATAAACGTATTACTGATTTTCAAAGTGTTGTCTGATGATTTATGTAACAGCCCATATAAACAATTAGGGCTTAAATAGCGGGAGTTAAGCAATAAATAACTCATACCACAGAGCAAAATTGTTCTTAAATCATTCACTAACATTTGCTCAGTTGTCATTAAATTTGCCAACTTTGTAAAAATAATGGTCCCTACATTATTCATAAAACTTAAGGACTCGGTTTTAATGAGTTGATCGGTCGAGTAAAATCTGTAAAAAGTAGTATTTTGTCATTTTTTTTGACGTTTATATTTCAACAAAATCCAAAGTACAAAATAGTATTTTTATAGATTAGAATACACAATCCTTAGAAACCTTCAGACATTATTTAGAAATAAGACCCGACCAACGTAATCACCTTTGTCTCGGTTTCAACCACGGGTTCAAACAGGTCAAATTAAACGACACATTTCTTCTAATATGACGCTGGTACTATAAATCTCTAGCCGATGGCCTGCCACAGCCTCAGTTAACTTACTGGACTACTCAACAACGGACCCCACACGTACCAACACAACACTTCGGTGTTCGTTATTATGTTCCTTGCGATCATCTTAACAGGATTTACTATACAAATACCATACAAATTCCACGACAGCTAAGAACTTGGACCTTATTCACAGGATACTTCTGACCGGGAATAACCTTAAGAAAAGAACCCAAAAATATTTACATAAAACATTGAATTATACATAGATCTAACCGACGAGCCGAAGTATAGATGATAAAGATTTTAAAGCTCGATGTCTTTCAGTGTCTCACTTGCAAGGTCTGCCGTATACATTACCGACTGAGTAAGTCTTTGAGACTTGTATTCTTGTAGTTGGTTGCAAATGTATCGGGAGAACGTACCGCTTTAATTTACAGAGTATACGAATGTTCCGTCTCCATATTTATATAAACCTTAAGTTGACAGCTGAACGTTGCTACGAAATTTTTTAACGGCGTCACGAACACGAAGACCACAATTCGAATCTTCAACGCCGACAGAACCTCAGATCTCAAATTCGGTGTAGTTTTGTTTAATCAAATGAGAAATTGTACGTGATCATGGTTACTGCAGTGAGTGGACGGGAGAGAGCCGAACCAATTGTAAGACAGCGGACCGGAAGGAACGAAGAAACCCAGATATGTCAGTCCGTGTACCCGAACCAACTGAGATTGTAAAAGGGCAGATCCTGAAAACGGATCCGTACCAATGGACAGCAAAGGGGTGTTCAAATTAATTTTCTCTCATGTGAGACCGAGTCTTACTGAACTAAGCCTACATTCAGTCTGGCTTTATACGCGTCAAAAGAGATTAACAAATCAGAGCAAGTATACTCAAAATGGTATACTAATCATTTCCTTTCGTCCTTCCTTATTTACTGTCTCCTTTAATTTCTCTATTTGCTTCTTCTTTAAACTCCTCTCTTTCTTTTTCGTTTTTCCTTGTTTTACTTATTATAAGATAGTATAATTGCGTCATATTGTGAATATTATATCAATTATTTATTTTAATCCGTCTGATCACAATATAATTTTATTTAAAATTTCTTATAATTAAGATAATAAAATATCATTCATGTTCCATATCGATTGATCGATTTACATTTCGGAACATTTACACAACATATTTCGGTTTTTATAAAACCATCATCAGGTGTAAAATATATCTAAGAACTTAAAACTCAATTATGATTTCTGTGGTTTTTTGGTGATGTTTCATTACGTTTGTTTTTCCATTTTTGGGCGAAGGTGTTGTTTTTCTTAAATGTTATTAGATGTACATATCGGCCAAAGATGTAGGAGAGTGTCCCGATATGTCCAGAAGTACTAGTGTCTTATTATAGAAAGGCATTTTTAAAAGAAAAATAAAGCACACGATTCGATATACAGCGAATCCATTCTGTGACGAGAAAACGAATTAAATGTCACTTATTTTTACCTTATAATTACTACGACTCCTTAAATATGTATTAAACCGCTTACAAATGGGGGTGATGTGATTCACAATCTGACACAAATATCTGACTGAAAATTTACAGCTTTCTTTTCAAATAGTTTCCTAGAATCTATCTGAACAAGAGAATTCTCATCACAAGACGAAAAAAAAAATGAACCGGACTTTGTATAAAACATGTACTAAACTCTTTAATAGACTACAGAAGAATGCAAAGCAAAAAAAAAAAAGTTTGAGAAGTCTGAATATGTGCTCTGCCAAGTATCAGCCCACAGTACATACGAATCACATGATCTAGAATACAAAAACATCTGGGAAGTACTGCCTTTGGACACAAGTATAGGTTACTTCGACAAAGGGATACTTGTCCGAAAATAAAATGTTTGTAATTAGAGGAATTAAAGAGAAAATGAAAAAGTTGTTGACATAAATCTACGTATTTCGCTCTCAGAACCAGTATTCATCACCTGCATATTTGAAATATACAAATGCATAAGCTGTGTACGAATAGCTTAACTCTTGTATCAATTTTTTTAAGAGGAAAAGGTAAATATACACAGGCGAACTCCAGTCTTGATGGTTCAGTCTTAAAACTATAAAATCCGATAAATTTTAACACCAAAGTCCTCATACGTCATCATGGAAGTTGACACATATACAAGTATTTATCTTGAGGAGATGATAGTTTAGGTATTGAAGTAATTTAACAACTTTTACAAAATCCAAAAGTAAATTTTCTTGTTTACAAAATACCGACAACCGACCCCACCTGACCCAGCTGAATTCATCTACAAACTCACACTTTAAACCTTCCCTTAAAACTAATTTTAATATTATTATTCATCTACAAACTCACACTTTAAACCATCCCTTAAAACTAATTTTAATATTATCTTCCTACTGGCCAATAGGCTTAGATTTCTCAAGCGGTCTCTTCCATTCAGATTTAACAGTATATTTGGCAGCTTCTAAATTTGAAAACCTGTCCCGCTCATCTCATTTTCTTTGATATCATTACTCTTAGACGGTAAATATTATTATTACGAACGTGCGATTTTATCCACCCTTACGTTTCATCCTGTATCTGAGGACCAAAATATTTCCCTCAGATATTTATTTCAAAATGTTTCCAATATTTATTATATTTCAGAGCGAGAGACCACGTATCTCCCTACATGAAACAGCTGATATAACCATACACGTTTCAACACTTATAAATTTCGACAGAAGACCGAAAGATGAAATATTCTGAACCTGATGGTATTGAGCAATCTCGAATATAAAACGCTTTTCATTAATCCTTCTTGCAAATACGCGTGGTCATAATTATCTATTACTATTTGTGATTCATAAAACTTGCTTTTAGGGTAAAGTCGTTGATGCTGGTGTCGTCATGAAATGCCATCTTTATTCTTGGCATCTTCCTCCTAAAACTTGATTTATGGGTCGCTGGAAACAGTGGGTAGTCGCCCGCTGATATTTCATGTATAAATCGCCTTATTCTTTAGGAAGAGAAAACTGTGTATTCGTATAAATATATTCGCCTCCATCCCTATACCGTCTAGAAGAGATTTTCTATATATTTCTCTAAACTTGATGGACCTGGTGACAATTTATCTGGATTGTGGTTCAGGTTTTTGTGTAACCTGCCTTGTGGTAGAGATCCACATAGCATGGAGGGGATGAACTGAAAGTGGGGGCGGGATTGGAAGTTGGAATCTCACAATTTATGTGCGAACATGACCAGCTTTTCAGAAGAGCATCTCTTTCTCTCTTAAGTCTTTTCTCTTCCTTTACTCTTTCTATTTCTTTCCGGTTTTGGAGTCCTTTTGTATGCCAGAAGAGCAGTGTAAAACACTCCGTGTCTATTTTTTACTTTGACATTACAAGACTTATGTGACAGATTCCAATAAAACTGGGTTAAGACAGGACACTCGGATCTAGGCATACATACAGACCTAGACCTATAACATTTATTATCTGCTCACAGGAAGTGTCTACTCTGTAGAATTTGGGGTTCTCACTACGGCGGTACTGCCTCCATCAACAGGGTAATCGCCCTGATGATGGGACCAGCAAGAACATCTGAAACGGTGTTATAACCCATAAGACAGCCATGTTGTTGGCTACTCTCTTAGAATGTCAATACTGCTCTAATCAAGGACACGAAACAGATGTAGTCGCTAGTACCAATTGCAGCAGACAGAAAACTTTCTGAATAGATGCAATAGGAGAAATAGGACATCCACACCAATCCTGGAGACAAGTGCTGAATTGGAACGTAAAAAAATAGTGTGAGGCGTAGACTGGATTAAACTGCCTCAGGATACAATTCTGTGGCGGACACTTGTGGGCACGAAAAATAATCCTGTGGTTGAGAAACTTAGTTTGTATAAATTCAGATGAACTGAAATATCCTACAGACCCAGAAAGCTCGCTCAGCTCTAACTTACGTGATCTGTATTTGTGAGTATTCGGTTCGACTCTGCCCTGAGGAACTTATATCCTGCATCCGTCGTCCTCTTTTCTCCCAATATCAAGGCCAGAGAGGTTTATTTAAATGAAAAATGGTCGCTTCCTCTCACAACTTAAACGCATTTGCATCCCTGCGGAACTATTAAAATTACGCAGTCCGTCTGTCTGTACACACAAAAAAAAAAACTCGAGAACGTGGAACCGGTTTTCGTGAATTTTGATATCGGGAATTTCTACGATTATCTTTCAATACATAACAATTTTGGTTTAAAGTGGAGCAAGAATAATGGACTTTTTACATGAAGACGTGCATCGAAGTGGGGAATATCTGGGCTACAGTCATCAAAATGAATACTTTGGTCATACTATTTAAAAGTTAAAGGTAAAAATTCTTGCAAACGCTCCAGAACTGTTACGCTATACGTACATACTTCATCTGACCGTGCATAAACATATTCGTATTTCATTACATTACGAACAGAATCCATCACTTCCAAACCAACAGGCAGGTCTGCAAGGACGACATATCGAAAATTATTCAGCTGAAATCTACCACGACATTCTAAAGAGAAGATATTAGTTACTAATAATAAGTATTTACATCACAGCAAAATATATTTTACCTTCCCGTATCATAGCAACAAATTTACATAATTGACGTATTGCCACCATTACACACCTCAAAAATAATATTCGTTCAGGAAAGTTTGACCCCAAATGTTCCTTCATGGTTCCTTTTATTTTTTGTATGCATAAATACCTTAAGGAAGCACTATTTTAACTTATCTGGGTGTAAAACATTGGCCCTTAGCTGTACAGACACCACGCAGATCGATGTCGTTTGAGAAAAGCTCAGATAAAAAAATATTTCGATTTGAGAGAAAGAAACAACAGTATGAAACCAATTGCACAATGTGGAGCTTTATAATTTGATCTCCAGAAAATATTATCAGGTTGATTAAATCAAAGTAAATTCGATTAGCGGGGCATTTAGCATACACGCAAGATACGAAAGATGCATACAGATTCTCAGCTGTAAAACATGAAAGGAAGAAACCATTGTAAAGATAGTGGATAATGTGAAAGGGTAATGTTAAATGGCTCTTAGAAAACAGGGATGTATGCGGACAGACAGGATTCACTTGTAACAGAAAATGAATTAATGGACAGTCTTTGGTTTCCATAGAAGTCGAGGAATTTCTGCACTCTGAGACTTCTGGTGTCTAAGGAAGGACTCTGCTTCATGGAGTTTATCCTCATCTTCGTCATCATTTTCTAGGTCACAGGCCACAGATGACTCGTTATATTATAGAGCAAACATGTGTCTATTTTTATTAGCATCACTGTACAATTTCCATTGTGTGGAAAGGATAAATTTTTCCATAGGAAGAAGGATTGGTCGGATAAAGAATCCAAAGCTGGCCTCCATCTCTCTTTCTCTACCCTTATATTTGCATAAGAAATGTCATCCGAGTAAGAAGAGAATAAAAGGAGATGGGGTAGGATAAAAGATCTCCTTATGGCAGAAGCAGTATTAGCAGCGGAGGAAACCAAACCAATCGTGAACAGAGTTAAGAAATAGGAGATGACAGACATGCAGTCAATCCGTTCTTTTCTTATTTAGATAGAGCAAGTTAGACAACAAAGGAGAACGTCAGGGCATATCCACGCATGCGTGGATGACTAGCTTGCTTGATACGATAAAGCTGTGTGATCGAGTCTCATGATTCGAAGGAGGAAGAAGGGTTTTGCCCTATTCTTGTTTGTCCGTGTTCTAAAAAAATGCTCAAAGTCATTGCCGTTGCAGGAAGGGAGTGTGTACCGACTGATTCTGATATTATTATTTATGAACGGAAGGAACCTTGTACATGTAACTATTTTTAACGAAGTAACTCCAGAGAATAGAGTCCTTCTTGAGATACTAATAGTAAGCTCAGCTAATTAATATATTCCATCAGCCTCGAATGTATCACGTTGCACACGTTGGTGTACCAAATTCATTTATCCTACGTCTCTGCATCTCATTCACATTCACCATTTTCAGTAGCATTAAAGAATTGACTTGCATACCTCAAACGTTGATCGCGGTTCTACCATTCTGTTTAAGTTACTTCGTGGTATGTAGCAGAGTGTAATAATATTTACGACACACCTCTGCATCTCTCATGTATCATTATAATACATTACTCCTGAATACCATTACTCTGTTTCTATTTTTATGTACGTATCATAATAAAAAACAAAGTGTGTATATATTTATGGTACACTCTGGATTACATTTTTTTTTCAATTAAAATCATTTATGTATAAAAAATTTAGATTCTATCGTCTCGCTAACAGGCCCACGTACTTAATCTCGTGTTTAATTCACCATTCTTATCCTTCAAAAACAAATAAATTTCTTTTTCCTTTTTCTTTCCACTTTAATTACTCTATAATTAAATATTCCATATCCTTTATGATTTGTGTAAAAGAGGACGTAATTTTAGTGTTATTTTAACATACTTTATACCAAGTAAATTTGTTACATACTCTCTGGCGTGGAAGTTGTAGAAATGTCACATCTATATCAGTCAACTATGAGTTAATATATAAATACCAAAATTGTATTTTAAAAATGCCAGACGGTAATATTTTATTGGAAAAACCTTTCATTTCCTTTCCTAATCCAGTTTCAAGTTGTTCCATATGTTATATAATTTGTGTGGTATTCTGGAAATAAGTTTCTGGCAATAGGTTAAAAATCACAAAGAAATAAAATGTATAATCATGAGCTCACATTTAATATAATCGTGTCCCATAATAACATTTTCATAAAAATGTTATTAGGCTACTCTTGGATGAAACACCGTAGTCTTTGGGTTAATTTAACCTCTGACAGACATTCCTTAGGGACGTCTCAAGTTATATCGCTTAAATCAACTTACAAATTGATTCTTGAATAATATTACAATTATTTAACCAATGATCTTGTGTATAATGTCTGTCTGTTATTTCAAAACATACGAACAAAATCTGTGTTTATTTAAAAATAAAAACTAATGTACATGAATATATGGATGAAACAGAATCCATGATCTTAATAAAAAACCATTATTGGCAATTAAGTCCTAATATGACTAATTTTATATCATAAATTATAAATAGTTACGAGAGTCTGGAAACAGCATCAACAAATACAAATAAGGTTTATGAAGAACTTTAAAAAATAGAATAAATTATGTGAATGAATTTCAATACTATTCATTCTGTACAGCTACATAGCACAATATATACTTCAATGCCCAACCTCTTCAATTCACTGGCACTGCAAAGTATGCGAACATACGTATTTCAATTTAAATATAATCATCATAAGCATCTCAGTGTGCCCTGCTCTATATGTTGTTTTAATAGGATATTGCAAAATACAATCACGTACAACTTTATTCGTTAAAATCACTGAAATTCTTAAAAAAATATATAAATATTAACAAATGTAGCTCGGTTTAGAGAGTATGAAATATTAAATTCTTAACTTGCACATGATGATTATAAGATCGTATTTCATATCTCTAGGCTAATGGTTCATTACTTATCGCCATCAAACCGATAGGTAAATATAGCCTTTAGTTAATGCATCCGTCTGCTCGTTTTACATCACAAAATTTGTTTATTTTCGAATATGTTACAAACTGTTTTAACTGTTGATTGACAGTAGTATCGCTCACACCTCACAAGTCTAAGCGTCCGCCATGTTTGTATTACCGACTGCAGGAAACTATAATTTTAGAGCTTGAAATGACCCACAATGGCGTAAGGTTGTTACCAAAATTTTATCAAAATCTTCTTCCTCTTTTTATTTTAAACATGCAGGTATAAAGACTTACAGATAGACAGACGTGATAAGTCGTACATACGTTTATTTCGTGCACATAACTTAAAGAACAAATGACAAACTGATAGACAATGTAGAATTTCACGTTTATTCCGTAATGAGGCTTACACAATCTCCATGCCCTGCTTAAAAATAGAAGTGAGAAACGCTTATGGACAGCGCCAATGTATATTAATCAAGTCAGAATGAGCATTCAGACTGGCAACAACTCTACCAATTACGAAATTTATTACCGTTTCTAAGAACATTCCGAAACTCAGAAGCTCGAGTTTCGTAAATCCCATAAAGGTATCCTGGATTTAGCAGGGGATTTTGTACACACGGAACATACGGACATCTTGAAACTTGTCCTAGCTCGTACATCAGTGCCTTGATATCGTCTGAAATTTTTAAAATTGTCCCCGTGAGAATGTTCCCCCCTTCTCCCTACAACTATTACTGCACAGAAGAAGAAGAAGAAGAAGAAGAAGATATGAGAAAAAATAAATCCTGTAGCGGACCATTTTTGTCGCATATCCCCGAGTCATGACAAGCAAAATGCTTCTGTACGTGTACTGTGGGCTGCCTACCTAAAGTGTCAAGGATTTCTACTTAAATCGATTACGATGAAAAATCTTACAGAGAAATGCGTTCTTCCACATTCGTGTGTTATGTGTGTTTTACAGAAACCTAGCCACGTATGAGCGTATAATATACAAAACCGCGTTCTGAATTTCTAAATGTTGACGGGGACCGAAATTTAAAAGTGGTTTATATCCCTACATCCCTTTCTAAATGTTACTTGAACTTTTATAATCACATGAATATAACGTAGGTCAATAAAGTATCTGATCTTTCATTTACATTATAAAGGAAAATAAATTTAATAAAAATGAGATATAATACGTAGTTGTGGGAACTATAATCCGTTCTGTATAACTTTTCAAATAATAATTGAAATAACCAGTAAAAGTAGTTAAATGACCAAGAATAATATATTACAGTTTATTTTGTAAGGGTTATGCAAAATTGAGTGAGTTAAAAGGAAAACGTCGTACTCTTTAAACATTTAACAACGTGTTTGTTTATTAGATTTAAAGTGTATAATTATTACCGACAACTAACATTCCTTAAAATGAGGATATATGTTTGGTGGGCTGAGACGGAAGACAAAATGGTAATGTCCTAATGCGAGTAGTACTCCAAGATATGTAGTCGCGGTTCGAATCAAATACTGAAAGCATTTCAGATTACATATCTCTACACCAGGAGGTTCAGCTGAACCGATAACGTTTCGTAATTGGTTTACAGTCCACACCATTGACTCAAAGTAACTCTCACTGGATCTGAATCCTTGTCAATTCCCCATAAAATCATAGCTGACAAATATTTTCCATACTTCAAATAATGTCGTTAAATAATCTATGGACATAACCGAAATCAAACCAAAAATCTAAAGTCGGAAGCTTATAGTTACCTGCTAGAATCCGAACTTTATATTAATTAGCTAATCATATATTCAGTTTTCAAAGTACGCATGTGATAAGCAAAGAAAAGGAACTATGCATTACTTATCCAACACTCCACAAAACGCGATTCCATCAGAGTTATATACAATAAATCAACGTAAACCAGCATATGCAAATGGTTTTAAAGAGTAGTAAATCACTGGTTAGATACAGAAAGTTAAATAATTGTTGGCAACGAGCTCTGGCTAAATGGGTATGGTTAGCTGCATGCAGACACGTAAGATACGCAAGGAGGTCACGGTATTTGCTAACCGAATATTTTTTCAATAAATGACACCTTTGTCCGCGCAGAGAGATCACGTTTTGAAACAATTCGTTCTAAAGAGCATAACACAAATATTCAACTAACAACATAATTAACGCTTATCAGCAATAATACAGAAACACTGCGCACCATACAAGATCTTCAATCAGTTTAATCTATCTCTAATCGTCAGGAATTACTTCCTTTTAATATTATAAGCCAGATAAATGAGTGCATCAACTGGACGCGGTTCAGACGACCGGAATTCGATTCCTGGAATTGGGTGGGTATTCTTGCCTTCAGCACCCGGAAAGACCTCAGGATTCAAATAGTGTTTTACTCAATGTTTACAAAAATATTTTTATCAGGAGTTAAAATGGCTGGAACGTGAATTTCATCAATCGTTCCCACACAGTGTAGACGTTAATCAAGAGTCAATCTTCATCTGCACGATTCTTAAACACTTAGAAGTACATAAATTAGGCATAGGGATAACTTTAACTTCGTCTGTTTCGTATAATACTAAAATATTAGGAATTGGTGTTACAAGCGGCTTCTTACCCTGTCGGAGTTAAAAATGACACTTGAGTTAACCAAAACACGTAGAATCTCATGACTGAGTTCTCGCCATTCCTCACGTAATAACAGCTACTATTATAATAGCATGGCTCTAGACGTGCCGAAATTCAAGATCTTGATTTGGTTCATCGTATGTTATGACACTGTTTTAAGTGCAAAATAATGACGGATCGAGAGAAAAAGAGAGGGTGATTAATGGAAACCATCCGGCAGAAAGCATTTGTTTTATTCTGAACAATTAAAACACCCGTCGAAATTCAACGGACTACGATTTAATTTCTATCTACTTATCTCCATTTCCATCCAATTCTTTATTTTGTCCCTTTTGTATATTTATCTGATTCCCTGGTTTATTACAATAGTTTGACGACTCATATTAGAAGCAGTCATACTTGTAAAAGCTGTCTAAACACAGAAGTACTTATAAAATTAACGTTGTGACGTCTGGCATCATTAATGAGAAATATTAGGTCTCTGTGAGAGAAAGCAAGCAAGTAAGAAAGAATAATATTTGATTTTATGCATTCAAATTTAATATCGTAAGAAAGAATAATATTTGATTTTATGTATTCAAATTTAATATCAGCCCTCCACCGGACCCTGTCCTGGGCCAACAAATTCCAGTCTCCTTCAACTCCTATCTCCCATAGATCCCGCCTGACATTATCTTCTCATCTACATCTAGGTACCCCTAGAAGTCTCTTCCCCTCAGGCTTCCCAACCATACCCGGTGCACACCTCTTGTACCATCCATGCGCGCTACATGCCCAGCCCATCTCATTCTTCTCGACTTAATCACCCTGACAATATTGGGGGAGTTAAGTTCGTGCGTAGGAAATTTGCAGAACGAAAATGAGAAATTATATAAATATTTCTATTTTTCGTTAAGCTGAAGGAAAACAGTACTTGGGAGACCTACACACAGACTGTGGATAACATTAAAATAGATCTAAAAAATGTAGAATATGATGGCCTTGATTGAATAAAGTTGCTTCATGTTGATGTTAATGGCGTGTAATTGTAATTACGTAAGCGAAGCATCAGATTCCTTAAAATCGGCCAATATCCTTACCACCTAAACAAAAAATTAACTTTTAAAATAAATCGTTACTCATTGGTGTAACACAGGACATGTATTATTACTGCATTATGAGTTCTTATCGAAGCATTACATGTAGGTGAGTAACTTAAGCCACTTTTAAATCCAAGGTCTCTCTCACAATCGGTAACGAGAACAGAAGAACACGGGAGTGAAGACTGAGTCGTACAGAGAGAATATCACATTGTGAATATTATATTAGCATTGATACACGGGTCCCGGAGGTGTTTTTAAAACGATACGGCACGCTGTATATGGCATGCACTAAAACTACACAACACCTCGGGGCAACTTTCAGAACTAGTCCGACGATAAATCAAATAATGTGACCGTTATGTAAATTCTGTTTGACTGAATTTAAGTCTATATACCAGTTATAAGCTGGCATGATGTGTGTTACAATTTTTATATCGTATTATTTAAATGAAAACCAGGTTCGACGTCACGAATCTGTGTGACCCGTAACACTAACACACCAGCAACGTACATGTCGCCTCGCTCTCTGCATCCAAATGACTGGATCTGATCCACGTAGAAGGCTGAGCGTTCTTCGTGTTGACTTCTAGCAACCTTTCGAAATTAATCATTTTATATTTGTTAGTTTTCGGGAGAAACACTGACGTAACTGTGTGACCCTTGAAGGGAATTAATGACGAAGAAATGATCTGAAAGGGACGACGTATATAAAAGACTGAGTTAGAAACAGAGCTTTAGGCAAACCTTGAATGATTGAAAGAGATGAAGAGAGAAGATTGGAAGTGACGAAGACGCAGAGAATATGAGTCGAATAAAGAAAGAGAGAAATATATTACCAAAGCAAGAAGATAAGAAAAATAGAGACAGTAAGGATAAATAAGAGAACAAAAGACGAATTAATGGGTCAACTATAAAAATTCACAGTGACATAGTCTAAATATTCCGTCGGTTACCGACTTTGAAGATAAATCCGATTAAGAATTACAAATATTTTTATGTAGTTTTCAGGTGAAATTCATTTAATTTCATCCAGGGAAATTATGTTTATGATAAAAAAAATTATCTCCTGTTCTGTATTTGGGTTGTCGCTGACATTTAACTGGACCTGGACACAGACAATTCTGAGTATCCACTTTGGCTTTCACAGCCTGTCAAGATTTTGAGAAAAAAATATCTTAAAATAAGCTACGACTACTTCATTCCACATCATTTCCAATTCGCCATTAATGAACCATCAACGAAATCTCCATGAGCCGTGCTATGACGTCAAATCATCCCAGTTTAAACACTACTGCTACTGTTTGTTATATTCTAAAGAGCAGAGTTTATGGTTCTGTAGATATTTCCATTGATTCGCGTACGGTACAAATCAGCATTAAGATCTAAGAGGGATTTGAATTTCTTCTTTCAAATCGTGATTCCACGACGCAAGTTGATGAGATCGGCCTGACGCCTTACATCACGGTAACAAAGGCGCGAAGACGTGCTGATGCGAGAGTAGACCGCGAAATGTTCTTATCTGCCGCACGTCTTAAAAACATCTTACTAACGCCTTCAGTCGTAGTCGTATCTTTATCCCTGGACGAAACAGACACTGAATATTAAAGTATTTTATGTTCCACAAAAAGTCACAGAAATCTTAGCACCTGAGAGGAATGCCACAGTGAAAGGCAGGAAAATGAGGGTAACAATGCCTCCACAACTAAGCACCACTCCAGGAAAGCGTAGGGAGCAATGGAGGTAAAACTCCACATTCTCTATACCCAGTCGGAGAAAAACTGGAACCGGGCCCCAGCAAGTTATTTCTGGTGGTATTAAGCACTGAGAATATCTTCTTCTTTTCTTCCTGTGGCTCCACAACCTAGTTGTGGGTCTTCGCCGCCTTCTTTAGGAGATTTCATAATCTCTGAAATGTGCATTTATTAGTACAGAGTAACCAGCCCACTGCCTCCGCACAATTTCTTCTTAATCCTGATTTGACTGCTAGAGCCATCTAGTAGTGAATCAGGAGAGATTTGGGTGAGAAATGGCCGCTGAATTTTGATTACGAAACATCTCGTTCATGTTCGTAAGGTTCTTTTACATGCCGTAAATCTACGACACGGGACCGCAGGCTTTACTTACTGGAAATATCTTACCTTTAGTAAAAACAACTAGCTAAAAGTATAATGCGTAGGAAAAGTTTTGTGAAAACGGTGTCAAGTCTTAGGGTTTCACAGCAGAGGAGAAATGAAAATTCCTGCAACATCAGTCGTACCAACTTCTATGTAAAGATCTTGCTACGTGGAATTAGTTTATCTGTGAGTACGCAAGTAGTAGATAAAACCAAACCGCCTGTAACTTACTTTATTAAATATAAAATATTGTAATTGCGTCATATTGCGATCCGTATATTAAAATGTATATTAAAAAATTACAGTCACTCACAATTATAATAATAAAATAATATTAAAAGGTTTAAAATATTATTTTAATACACTAGTGTATTAAAATGATATGTAATTTTTTAATATACATTTTAATTACTTTATTAATATTCAGACACTTCAATTACTTGATAAAGCAGGTTTAGGTCAGCAGTAGCGACGATTATAATTGCATTTGTGTGATTCCTGATTCAAAATCCGGCTGCAACCGACTAACGTATCTGTGGAGTACTGATATTTCTCTGCAGTAGAATGCAGTGGCAGTAACTTAAAACTACGTTAATCAAAACACTAAATCTTCATTATAACAACAGAGTTTACATTCTTTTAAACTTTTCGCAAGAACAATTCCCGCACTTTTTCGTCAAAGCACATGTAAATACAGCAATTCAATGCACATATGCAGTTAATGTGATACTAAAAGAAAGGGAACACAGTTCTTAATGAGTGCAAATTTGTTAATAGGATAGTTTCATAGCCCCAAATTTCGATTTCAGAACAGCCGCTGACTACTACTGAGTACATTTGCGTAATTATGGACAATGGGGTCACAGGCATAGGGGGGAGGGGGAGATCAATTCACTAAGTTTTGCTGAGAACAGAGTTTACTTGAGTTTATATAGTCACGGAGGGACTAAGGACCTCGGTTTGTCGATGAGCAGCCAATGTTATGGCTTTAAAGGGGCAGCCTCTACGTCCGATTAATCAACAAAAGACTGGTTAACGTCTTCAGGGAATTAAATAACTTCGTCAGAACGAAAAAACCTAGCGGTTACTTCTGTGACCAAAAGAGCATTGATAGAAATGGATAAATAATCAGACAGACTGGAAGGATAAAGAACAGCATCACGGAATGTTAGATAAAAAGAAACAAAAAGATAACTCAAAATATATAAACAACCATATCCATCTCACCGCTTGTGAGAACTTCAAATTAAATTTAACAGATCCACAAGAATCATAAAATAAAATTTAATCTAAAACGCCTATACACATTCGAATGAATTGTGTAAACCATATGCAGTAATAAAGTCGTTTTTTCCTTATCAGGTTAATCCAGTTCTTATGATATGAACGACGATTTAAAATATCTTAAGCCATACGTACGTTCGTAGGTAATCCACTCTGAAGAGAAAGTTTTCTTTGTGACGTTCTGTGGAGACCGTAACAAAGCCTGACGGATATCGTCCAAACTATCGCCACTTAATATTAATAATAATAATAATATATTTGGTTTAGAACTATATACAGAGATCTGTGGCAGGTTTTCCCGGCCACAGTCCTTAAATACGTAGCACTATTAACACTACTGCTTACTACAACTATTCACTAATGCTACTCTACATAACTATTCCTTAATCCCTAATACTTTTTACATAACTCTTTCTTAACACCGAAAGTAGACCGGAACATTTTCTGTCTTGCAAGCTTTCTGTGTCACTGAAACGAGATCTTTACATCGATGTACTTTAAAAGCTGCCTAATGACAACACTTGTAAAATAAAACATTCTGCTATTTAGCGTCATAAACGAGTATTTTGTTAAGTCATGCATAGAACGCACACACATAAGCCTATATTATCTGTCTACCTCTGGGAAAGACGAGGTAAGTACACACACACACACACACACGAAACCTTTCAAAGATCAGAATTCAACTCGCAACTTCACTAGTATGTTATTTTTTTCCCAACAGTTGTGTTTACAAGATTGTCGCCCGATGCTGACGAATGGTCAGTATCAGTTATCTGACATCTCACATTTCTCAATAGAAAGCATCGCCCTTAGAGCTTTCTACCTGTAGACACACCAAGAGTGTAAATTATAAGCATTACCTTTGAAAAGGTGAATTAGGCTGGACACGAGTGATTTTTCTGTTGTGGGGGAGGGGGGAAAGTTTTCTAAACTCGTTTGAGTATTATTTACAGATTTCGATGTAAGATGTGGAAGGAGAGCTAACAAGCTAATGTTGGCAACATGTCTCTTTGACGCAAGCTACGTGAATTGTTAGTGGAATTAGTTATTGCGTTTAACACCATCAGGGTTGGACAAGGAGTCCCTCAGCTTTAGCTCGAATTATCTTACTGTCTGAAGACGGAGGGGCTCTTTTGGCGCCACCGCTGTATCTACGGCGCACACGAAGCCAGTGTAGCCGGGAACATGGAGTAACACAAATTAATGATCTGCCACAATAAACTTTAAACTGAGTCGAACCGATAATTACGAAGAAAAATATTTTGTGAATCACCTACAAGATCTGCTTTCAATCCTTAATCATCGAACAAACA
>NW_019059724.1:1028688-1104646 GCF_000696155.1 Zootermopsis nevadensis | reverse complement strand
TTACCAACGTTTCAGAGGTCATACTGCCTCCGTCTTCAGAGTATGAAGATTTCTGTCTTCTGGGTTGTTGCGCTGTGTAGTCTGGTAGCAGACCCATTACAATGACGAAATCTTGGTAACTATGAAGGGCTGTGCATATAAAAAGAATGAGGAACACAAGGGATGCATGTAGAATTTAGGTGGGAAACCATCTTAAAAATGGCCTAGGAAAAAATTGAAGGAAGATATTAAGAAAGATATTAATAAACCAGGTTATGAGCAACTGATACGGTTTAAAGTAGCTCAGAAAATCATCTAATAGCGGCCTCTGGTATTAGAGGGCTGGACCTTCGAGCTCTGGTATCACAATTCGCTTTTATTTTCTGTGTTTGTAAGGGAAGAATGAACTGACATTTTGTGCACCCTTGATCCATTTCATGTTACAGCTCGGCAGAATAAGAGTATCACGGTCATTTTATTGTTTATGGTGTGTAGTAAAAGTGAAATATGTCTTACAGTACGTCTTCTTGACCGGTGCAGTGTGTTACTGCCTATGAGTAATCCATCATTTCTGTGCGCAAGATAAAGACACTAACAAGGAGAACTGTACCCTCCTCTGTCTTGATAGGGGAAGTTCAATGCGGTGGCATCCGACACTGGAAATAGGACGGGAATTTTTCTTTTCAGACAAATACATAAAACAGATTAAACTAAATAAATACGACAGTAAACCAAAATCATAACAAAACATTGTAATAAATTTCAAAGAAATCGGGTAAATTGGAGAATTACTTCAATAAATGCTTGATAGAATATTAATCTCAAGAAATTTGACCAACCAGCCTTAACCTTACAATAGTCTAAATATCCATATATATATATATATATATATAAAACAATCTTTTCTTATTGTGCTATATGAGCGTAAACGTGGAAAATCAATTTCAAGAAAGAACACATATTACGTTTTTTTTTAAAAAAATAAGTATATACTAAAATATGCGTGCCACATGACCCGCCCATCTCACCCTTCTTGATTTTATTACCGGAGTGATATTTGGTAAAGAATACAGTGTGTAGCTCCTCATTAATAAATATGATCCAGCTTCTGGCATACAAGGATAGATAATTTTAAAATGCGAAGGGGCGTGAGGGTTTGTATAGAACTGCAGTGGCTCTGGCTACAGCTCGAAGACGTAACTTTAACTTAAATTTCTAGCTGACTGTCTAAGAAACTATTAGCTTTTAAAAATCGAGTCAGCTGGAACAGAATAAGATCATTTCATACTATCATTCCATTGAGCAAGTCATGCTAAATGTACTTCCGATACTAAATACAAGACTAGAACCTCGCATGTGCTGAAAAGGGCACTTAAAGGAGCGAAACAAAAAATAACATATTGAAGCATAAAAAGGAGACTGAAAAAATAAATTGCATTCTTCGGTAATGTTTTGTGTTTGTAGATGTAAATACAGTAACTGCGGAATTTTGGTAAAGTACGGATTTTTTTTACAACATATGAGAATTTACGACAGAATAAAATGTCGGCTTTTAACTTTCCTTTTGCCCACAAAACTTCAGAACAGTGCATGTCAATCTGCTGCCACTGTAAACACTTCGTCAGCATCTTAAATCACCAAGGACATTAAAGTCGAAGAAAGGACGGTCACATTTAAACGTCTACAAGACCTCAATATGAGTAATTCTTATGTTGAATTAAACGTATTTTTGTCGTATGATAAAGTGTGCAACTTGCCCATGTTTATTTTATAAATTAATAAAATAATTTGTATCAATTATTTATTTTAATCCGTCTGATCACAATATAAATTTTTTATTTAAAATTTCTTATAATTAAGATAATAAAATATCATTTATGTTCCATATCGATTGATCGATTTACATTTCGGATCAATCGATATGGAACATGAATGATATTTTATTATCTTAATTATAAGAAATTTTAAATAAAAAATTTATATTGTGATCAGACGGATTAAAATAAATAATTGATATAATATTCACAATATGACGCAATTACACTATAAATAATTTGGGTAAACAAATCTTTAAAAAAAGTTAAAATTGACAAAATTGCCTTAGGATAATGATTAAAGAAGGCTCTGCCAAATAACGTTACACGATAACTAAACTAACTACCATTGTGTAGCATTACATTAATTTGAAGATTTCTGTCTTCTGGGTTGTTGCGCCGTGTAGTCTGGTCGATGTTAACCAACGTTTCAGAGGTCATACTGCCTCCATCATCAAGGACGAATGAAATGGGCGAGACTTGTAGCGCGAATAAGAGGAATTAGAAATTATTAAAATTACTAAATTATTTTCGGAAAAACTGATGTGACAAGAATATTTGGGAGGTGCAGAGTGAAAGGTAATTGTTCCAAGTGTCACAGAAAAACAAAATTTCGGAGCGGTGATTGAATTAAAGTGGCTCAGGCCAGGCTCACTTTAAAGTTTAAAGTGAGTGTATCATCCGCTCGTTCGTGCGGTGTTAGGTACTTTATCTTCTATCCAAAGTCACCATATTAATATGTAAACAGATGCCTCATTGTACATCAGATGCGGTTTATCTAACAAAGTTTTGTGATTGTAACATGTTTATTTTGAAACGTTTGAATTAATATTATGAAGGCGTGTTGAGGAAATGAAACCAAGTTAAATGTGACGGCGTTAACAAATAGAATTTAGCTAATCCTGTTCACAAATGACTGAGAAATGTTTTTCGTTAATCAATATCGTTATAATCACATTATTTTAGAACAAACAATATGTATTCTCATACAAGTCTCGGTCATAACGAGGTAAAGTTTAAAATAGTAGGTGTGAAAATATATCTAAAATATTTTATGATGACATGTTTTGTCAAAACAAAGTGGTCTTTATAATCTTAAAACTCACTGCACGTTTTGAACTGTATAAGAAATCCGGTTTGGCAACTATTCTCATCGTCCAGTTCTTCTTCTTATTAGCACATTTTCTTTTATCGTTTTAACCAGTCACTTGATTTATTGTTTATTCCACCAATCCACTTCATGGATGTTACACTTCTATATTAGTGTATAGATAACAAATTTCGTGTCAAGATTGTGCATTCTTTTTTGAAGTTCTCGGTTTTTCTTTATTGTGCTTCTAATTTCTTTTTAAATTTCTCTTTGTTTCTACTATAGTATACTTCCTACCGAAGACAGACTCTGACAGACCCCAACATCAGCACCACAACAACCTCGCTTGCATTTATTTCTCTCAGAGTCGCTACCATCAGAACTTAAATTTTTTCCGCTCACTCGTAAAGTGAATGACGGATATCAGCTACTATATTTTAAATAGACAGTCATTATAACATAATTATAAACAGCGCCAATAAGAGAAAACCCCAGCTCACACCATGATGTATAAACACATCCCTGTAATTGAGAAACGCGTGTTTTAAAATCAAACAAAGTATCTGGTAAAATTACGTATTTCTGCACGTTGCAAATCTGATTACTTCAAAAACAGTGAAGTGTTAAGTGGTGTATTATGTTTTACGAGACTCTGTGGAAACGAAACAGAAAACAAAATTAATTTTATAAAAATCCTGTGGTGGGCTAATGTCAAAACATAGAACTTACAAACTGCGTCATCCGGAATTGTCTTTAAGACGTGGAGGACACAGGATAATTCGATCAAAATAAAAGGAAAAAGAAACACACACACACACATGCATGCATTCAAACAGAAATATGTTCCTCTATCAGACCAACATGGCTGAAACGTTTACGACTGCAACATTCATTTCTCGAAGTGAAATAAATTTTATTTCGATTCAAACAAATATGATAATGCTGGTATTATGGATAGGGTCTACATATTTTGTTGACTTTTCGATAGAATTCCTTTTTAAATATTCATAACATTCTCATATTCCATTGTTTGAATGCTGTATTTAAATGTATCGGTCATATTTTAAAGAGACAAAGGAAAGCCTTCCAACCACAATAGATTGTCACTGTGATTGGATTCAAATACGTTTAGGAAATACACTCCGATTTGCATTGATTTATAACATACAATACCTCCTAGATCGAAAAATCAAATGCTAATACTATTTCAAATCAAGTCACAGTAGATATCTTTTATTTCTGCATGTGCAAATGCTAATACTATTTCAAATCAAGTCGCAGTAGATATATTTTATTTCTGCATGTGTATCACTTAAAATAAAACGCTAGAAACAAATATTTAATTAGAGAAATGTGTAGATAAAATTCGTGAAGGCATAGTCGGATTTAAAAAAAAAAACATTAATGTACCGGGAGGTTCCGACTTGGAATCCAGGTTAAGATATTTATGATACAATCAAGAAAGAGTCATCAGCAACGAGTGAAGTACATATTACGAAACGTCGTCTTGGGATAACTGGTGAAATAATGAAGCGTGTGCTCATATTTTGTCTCTGCAATGTGGGACGAAACAGAACATGATATAAACATGGCTAATCATTAAAATATTTGGGAACAAAAACACTAAATAAAATCAATTTTTTTTTTAAAATTGGAGAACACTAAATTTTTAGAATTCATGTTCCTCTAGTTCCAATTTATATCCACAAATGCAAGATTCATACAACAGGATTATACTAAAATTTAAATGTTAGTTCATGTGGGAGTAAACTTGGTCTCTCACCATAAGGAAAAAAATTCACAATGAGGTTGTCTGAGAACAAAGTTCTCAGAAGAATATTTGGACTTTACGGGAAGTAACGATAGAAGTGAGAAGTTACTTAACCCTTTAAAACCCTGTGTATGTATAATTATGTGGATATCGATGCCAAAAATTTCCATAATTCATTTCTGCTTCTTGTACCTGAAATTCCACTTATACACTCTGTTTCTTCGTCCAATTTCAATATCATTTTGAAACAATATGTACTAAATGGTCCATAAAAATTCCAAAGATCGGACAATGGTTTCTCGATGTGATTTAGACGAGATGTCGAGGATATATTACACGACCATCTTACCAGAATTTTCTCCCCCCCACGTTTTCCCACCCCCATCGCCTTTCCAGAACCCGTCATATATGTCTCCCAGCACATGACACAGATTTCCGTAGACCATCACAGATATAAAAACCTATAATTTTTTTTCGTGGCCCAGTCAACTTTTCCCCTTATCCCTTATTTGATAATCCACATACTCAGTACATATTTGATGTTCATGTGACCAAGATATCAATATGGTTATTTTCATAGAGAACTGTATAAAAATAGTAATGAAACCAGAAGGTTTAATAGCCGACACAACATGATTCTCAGTCACATAACAACCTTATAATATTTCCCGAAGATGCATTTTACCATCTCTCCCCTTCAACACCAAAATCCACTTCATGATTCGTACTTTTTCCATCAGGACTATTCTATTTCAGCAAAGAAGAAGGAGCTTATAACTGAGATCCCGAACCAAATATCACTAACTTGATTTTCTCTGGGATTTTTATAGATGTCCCCTCCAGGAAATAGTTCTAGATAACACGGTACAAATTTGTCATCCGCGATCTTTCTAACGTTAAGAAATTCATTCAAAGATTTTTGGTATCGTACATTCAAATAAACATGTGTAACTAATATAAACGTCAGGGCGAATTTAAATTAATCGGGCTTCATTAAAGAAAATCTGGCTTAGGTAGAGAACGGGTTACATATATGAAAATAAACTTAAGGCTGGGGCTGGGGCTGGGTCGGTAAAAGCGAAAATTACGGCCCTTGCTTATCTATAAAATCTTTATTCCACCGTCATAAGAATAAGTAGGCTTTTATACATTGGTCTTCAAAGACCTTCTCCGTCTGCAACTGAACTTGTGTTTCCACATATCTGTAATATCTAAGATATTAAGCTTTGTCGTTTTCAAATGCATATGCTTCAGGCTGCTTCAATTAACACTTTGATGTCACACACATAAATGTATGACCATAAAATATAGTTAGTTATATTTCTCAGCAGTTCGAAACAATAGTTAAAATTACCTTTTTATATAATATCGCTACATATTTTTCACAAAGTATTCTGAAATAATATAACGAAAATCGCTATTACAGTCATGGAAATGAATTTTTCGTGTGGGTGTATGAAGCTAATTGTAAATCTGAACTAGGACGCGAGCAACATATTAAAATGTTAATATTACTGATGTGGCAATAAAGTTTAATTATGTATTTCTAATAGAATCAAAGGTATGAAATAGACAAATATAAGAAATGACGTCACAGTTGATTTCAGTGGCTGTGTCACCAGTTAATTTCAGTAAAGCTCACAATTATGCAACACACAGTAAAAGATTATAGTATTCTAGTGTTTACGATAACTGCATCACCAAAAGCACTTAATCGGTCTTCTATCTAAAACTCCCGCCATATAACCATACAAATTCCAGGTTTGAAATTCGGGTCCCATTCAACTAGACAGATCTTCTGGTAAAGATTGCAAACTGGAAGCAACATACCGTATATATCTTTCAACAAATATGAATCTCTGTGCACGTTGCGAATGAACAAAGTATAATGGAATAAGATGTTACGGGCTGATAAAGAAATCATACTGTGAGAATCAGTCTTCAAGAATAAAGGTTTCATAAACAAGCGCTGACGTATTTGTGTAAAGAATTTCTACGCTTAATCATGCTAGTCTCAGGCGTACACGTGATACTTGAAGCTCATATGACATGTAATTTATTATAAAATCTTCAGCACAGGGTCGCTATAAATGTTGTTATTATGGCATACAAAGTATGGCATTTTCTTCTATCTACTCGCCACTGGAACAAAACCTAATCCACACTAATCCAATGCAAGTCCTCATACCGTATTTCCTTAAGAACCATCTTAATATTATCCTATTTCCTACTCATAAATATCCCAATTGATTTGTTCCCATCTGTAACCATCATTAGGTATTTCTCAACTCTGTTTTGCACGCATGCTACAGTTCAATCCTATATTATTTGTTCGCTATAAAAAATTTTTTGTGAACAGTGTTTAACGGAAACCCTTTACTGAGACCTACTATAATTCAGCTTCGTAAAGATCACATCTACCAAATTATTTCTTTAATAATCCTTCATATTTCACCAATCCACATATACTCATAAACTGTTATAGAACTATCTCTGTGACTTTAAAACCCAAATAATCTACAAGCGTTTGTTTCTGCTTTACGTGTTACATTTCCCACCAATCAGAATCATTTCGATATAGTCACGAAATTTCAAAGAATAAAAGAAATTATGAATCTCTTATTTATGTACTTATGTCCACAGCCCCATTATTATGACAGTCTTAGATACAAATATTCCGTTAGAAACTTCGTAATTTTTATATGGGATAAATGCTACTGTTTTAAGTGTTTATCCCTTCCTCATGGAGTCTATAGTTACGATTCAAACTTCTAAATGATAAGACAACATTTACACACAAGATATAGGAAGAAAGCCACGGTGGTCTAGCGGTTAGAACGCTGGCCTTGTAATCCTGGGGGTCTCGGGTTCGATTCCCGGCGGTGCCCGAATTTATAACTTGTGTTGGGCAAGGCCGTGGTCTAGGCAACACGGAGTTTTCCTCCGTGGCATCCCAACAATTACTCCATTCACACACAGAAGAAGGCAATGGCAAACCAATTCTGGATCATCTGCCAAGAACGTATATGAACAGGTCCCAGTCCGAGAAAAGGATGGAAGGATCCTGTTCATATGGACCTGTCGTCAGACAGAACACTAAATAATAATAATAATAATACAGGAAGAAATGTAAGGGAAAACACAACTGAGTAATAATGAGGGGATTTATCATTTGTAACCATCAACATATAAGAGTGATTTAATTTTACAGAATGATTTGGACTGAACATGAAGCACGTAAGAGATAACAAATTCGGTCAAAATTAAAATCGGAAAACCTGACAGGAAGGGACCATTTATAAGGCGAAGTTAACATTAAAAGAGTTCTTCAAGAATACAATGTGATGACGTGGTTCATGGATTATTTAGTAACAACTTTAATCGCATTGGTTATACGCCATCAAAGGGTAGAATGGTCAAGATTAAGGGATGTAAAACGAAGCAAACGTTGTTTGTGTTACACTAATAGCCAAGTACATGCATGTATGGTTTAAAGAAAACAAATTATGGAAGCTGATTCCGGAGCACAAATGCGGTATGGACATGTCGTGGATCATGAACTATAATTTAATATCCTGGTAAATATATAAAACAAGCTAGTGCATTATTGTTTCGTCTTTTATTTATATATTTTTATTATAAAATTTTTGCAGACGGAAGGAAATTAATGGTTTCAGCTAGAAAGAGATGGCAACAGAGTTCCTTTTAGTAATATTATCAAAGAGAGGTGTTTAAAGCAGGAGTAGCAAAATTTTCTGAGCGACATATATTGTTCGTGGCATGGCAAGTTCAGATAAATAGTGGAGAGTCTGCCCGACTTCGAAGTAAATATTTTGAGTTGTACATCAATCGCGGTCGACAACACCACAAGGTCTTCAGGACAATTTATCACCAGAGTAAGACATTTCAATAAATTCTCTTCACGTTTACACGACCCACGTATATGTGCCTACATATGTTTTACAAGAACCGACACAAGACAATTATGTGACTTATACAAACTGTATCACGAGTCAAGAATAAAGAAAAGGAATATGCTCTGGGCAAGATACTATAAATTTGAAATAAGACTTACACACCACTTTATGAAGTTAGTATGTACCCTTCACATACTCGTGGGACAACTTCTGCATGCTTAAACGTGGCTGTAGAAACAATTCGATTCCCTCTAAAGTCTTTGTTTATTCTCCTCTTCTACGGATCATAAAACACTTGCATTTTTAGTGATACGTAAAAAGACGCCGCCTGAGAAAACGATAGCCCATGTTAGATTTCCTTTTCTTGTCAGTCACTTTGTTCGCTGCCAAAGTGTTCGTGTCATTCTCCCGCATTGAAATCAACAAAGAAAAATGAAGTGTCTAGCTTCCGAACGCTCGAAGTGTCTTTCGCAACAAAATTCCTACAAAATACATTGCTACCCAACAAAATCACTACTAATCGAAGGAGAGAATAGCAATTTGTCAATCAGGGATGTGCAAAAAACATATTCGGATACTAATTTTTTCTTGGCAAATACATTCGCTGTTTAACCTACAATGTATATGTGTGGATACATACATATGCACATTTCTAATAGGATACCGTAACCTATTTGAAATTTACCATCCCAGAATAAAACTATAATTGCGTTCCATAGGCTGGGAAGATAAAACAAGAGATTCCTCACTGGAATCTGAGAGACTGCTACAATATTTTCGCTTATATCCTGGTACAGACTAATGCCACTGCAATACACCCAGTATAGTGTATCTTATTTTGTTGCCGAACACGTATAATATTAAAAGAGGGCATACACGACTACAGTATGGCGATATATCTTATCATATTCACGGGGACGTGAATTCAAACAGCTTTAATCCCACATATAATGGCATCGTAATAACTACGTATCAGATGTTTATTTCGGTTGTCTTGTTGGTTTCAGATTAGAGAGCTCTTGGACACAATTTCGCTATACTTATCTCTATCCTGGCACATTTAAACCAATTCACATTATTCAATTCAATTCTTTATTATTAGTGTGTTGTATCAACAGGCAGAAGGCCAATTACAGATATACATCACAGAGATGAGCACAATAACTTCTCTATTTACCCGCAAATACTAACAAAAAGGAAATTATGAACAGAAATGATTGACTTTTCGCTCGTTAATGGCTTACTATATATACTCCAGTATACAGTGAAAACATATATTCGCACGTGTTAATAATAATTACAACAGGAAACGGCGTAATTTCGCAGCTTTTGTAAATATTCACTCAAAAGTTTTATTTTCACACGTGTCAATTCAACATTCCCTTTTCAATTGAGTGGTTTTAGATCACCACAGATGTTTCCGTTTGATCTCAGTCTAAATTACGTCGCTGAAAAATATGTACAGAATAAATATTGCAACTTTGCGTTTAGGCTGTCGACAATAATTTATATATAGGTCAAAGAAGACAAAGGTGAATTTGTTTCTAAACGCTTTTCTACCCCCACTAAAAATTTAGCACGCCCCAATTGGGGCTAACGCAACGCAGGTTAAGAACCAGTCTTGTAGACAGAATATGGGAAGCAATAACGTTAAAACATAAGAGAAATGAAGAGATAGGAACTGTTGTTAGCAACAAGGAGCACAGTGTTTTATTATTTACTTTTGTCTTGTTTGAAGATCATTTCTGCGATAATAGTTTGAAGGGGACACGGGTAGTGGAACTTGAAAGAAAGGTCAGGAAGGCAGAATTTAAATTATTGTATATTTGTAGGACAAGACATAAAAATGGCTGCATGCGAGCCCCACCTACTAGAAGAGAACACAAAGGACAGACGTCTGACGATACGCGGTATAAAATCTGTGACGTCACGTTTCATTTCGTTAATATTACTAATGTAATGATTAACATACCAGAGAAAATTATTAATATATCGCTCAAATATAAGACGAATTAATCCGTAAGCCATTAATTAAACCTAATCAAACTACCCATAGTAGACTTTATGTAGATTCCTTCCTTTATGATCACAGATGTAATGATAATTGTAAGAGATAAAAATAAATATCTACATAGAGTATTATACTTACATAACTACAAAAATACTGATAAAGAAAAACACTGAAAGGTTAGGACGTCCACGTATTGTAATACATTTTTAATAAACTTCACGGAAAGAAATTATTGAATTACTGGTAGTTCTTCGTATAACCAAGAAACATCCTTATATTCAAAAAATAAGGTTATTAGCAAATAAAATTTTGCAACCAGATTCTATTCTTTGTAACTTTAATCTAATCCATACTATAAATGTTTTATTGCAAAATTATTTTTTCTATCAGTTCCTACATCTCCAAATTATGCCGTTCTTTTAATTCCTCCAACTACAATTTATTACGAATTCATCTCTACAATACGTGCTACATTCTCCGCCCATCTCACCATACTTAATTTAAATATTGTAACAGATTGCTGTCAGACTTGATATGGGCGGGCGCGTTAACAGTACGAAGCTAGAAATATTTTAAGCCATTATTTGGGAACAATTATTTTCAGGGTACTCGCTTAATGAACATTATTTCAGTAACTCCGTGAATGCAATGTCCACATTAACACCTGTCATTCTGTCTGATTCCAGCTGTTTGAAAATTAAGGTGCAACCAAAGGAAGTGATTTCCTTAGCAGAACTCTTAAGCTGTCGGACCATGAATCTGTCTAGGAAATAATTACATCAGGAACGTTTCAATATTCTTTTCTGTATTAAAATAACAAAATAAACCTATTGTATGAGTTCTCCTTCAACAGTTACTAGTTTACACATAAACTGAGATTTTCACGGGAACCATTGTATCTTTTAAGTCATAATAAATTTCATATGAAACAAACTGAAAAAAGGATGTTTTAACATCTAGAAAGCGGTGAACAATAACAGTATGTGGTGTAAAAATATTCTAAAAGTCCTCAAACAGATAAAATAACTAATTTTTCTTGATACATTGACGTCACAAAAACTTAATTATACTCTTACAGTCTGTGTTATGTTTTAAATGGAACATTCTGTATATGTAAAATATGTGCTGAATAGAATGTAAATATAATTTTAAAGATTTATCACCAATATTCAGGCGACGTAAGCCAACTCGGATAAGAACACTATGTTACGATATCAACAAAACTGTTCACATGCGGTTTTCGTTGTTAATAATGTTACATGATTGTCTCTCTGTTTGAGATGTTTATTGAAACCCATTATCATGTGGAAATGTAATAACAGTTGTCAGAATCTTCTAAGAAAGCGAGCACGTGGGCGTGTGATCTGTGACTGCTTGCGTCTGCCAGACCCTCTTGTTACGTGTATGATACTTGCCATGAAATTCCAACTTCAGATTCTAGATTACGAATATATGACTTCAGTTTATTATTCCCTCAGAACATGACATTTTAAGGCGTCTTTCTTTTAAATTCTAAGCGCACATGCCTTAAATTCTTTCCTCTGAACATCTCGGTTTTGTGGTTAGAAATCTTACGTGTACGCTGATGGTCTAAGGTTTGAATCTCAGCTGATTCTCTGCAGATATTAACTAAATGTTTTCATGAACTTTCCAGTCCAACCATAAAATGTTGGAGCAAAGAAAGAAGATAAACTGTCATATTGTTCTGAGAGCGTAAATTACGAATGCAGGAGAAATATCCACGCATTATTAATCACGACGCTACATGGAGATAGGTAATTAGATTCCCGCTCCGGGTGCTTTAACCCCCGAGAAAAGGTCTCAGAATGGTTGAGACATTAAAGTAAAATAGGTCAATGTTGCTTCCCTGCAAAGTTCATAATACCTTACAGTATATATATAAATTCACACATTTAAACCTTAGAAGGAACCAAATATCGTTAATAAAAACAACATATTATAAATGTTTAATTACAGATATACACAGGATTTCGAAATACTTTAAAGTTCTAAGAACGTGTTACTGTTTAAAATAAGTAGACCAAGGAATGAATACTGGAAGTGATATAGGACGATGTTCACAGCAAACGTAAGTGTACAATTTCGAGTAATATTTAGGAAGGGTGGGCATACTATCATTTGAATATTACATCAATGATATACTGCTCTCATGAGTTAAATTGAAAGCCACGTCATTAATTATTCTGGCCGATAAATATATGTTTTCCCACGTCACTTTTCAGCTCTGTTACACACAAATATAGAGGTACCTTCATATGAAATATAATTACTTACATAATTCTTTTACCTTGTTCAATTAAAATTGTTCTTTGTTTCTTTATTACTAATATTTCTAATTAATGTAATAGACAGTAAAATGAATTAACTGTCTCGCTGTATTATAGAATTACCTAAGGTTTAAGGTAATTAGCTCTTTTAAATGTTATTCCCATAACATTTTTAAATGTAGAGTTGAAACAATATAACAAAATTCAGAGACGTGTACTAATTATTATTGGTCATATTCTGATCTCACTTTCTCACATAGCCGTCATTCTCGTATTTATGACAGAAGGGTAAAACGCATATAGATGGAGGAGGTCTCAAAAGCTATGCTGTTTAAGCAAACGATACAAAAATTGTCGATTAGGGTTTATAATACCAATACCAGTAACTGAATTTGGGACAAACAGGGGGCAGTCACGCGCAAATCCTTAAATTCCAAGGATGAAAATTATTTCGTACAGAAACAAAAAGTTCACATACCTAAAGCTTAATTCACATTCAAGTACAGTGTAGAGTTAAGTCGAATAAGAAGATTTAATTTAAAGCTTCGCTTTTTAAAATAATCTTCTCTCAGGCGACGAATAATTTATTTTTCTGAAATGGCTACGAGTAGAGAGAGGACGAATACGTTTCCTTCACTGATTTAAAATACTGAAGAGGCAGTGTGTTGAAGGGAGATACATCGTCCGTACCACGAAAAAGGTCAAATATTATAATTTCACTTAATATATTTACAGTGGAGAATGCAAGAATACTGAGGACGTGCTAGTTTTACAAAACAAGATGCCTTTGCAGACGTATCAGAAACATCTGCAGCTTCTTAGGTAAAACCAAACCGAGGATAAGAGGTAAATTATAAATAAGATGAAACAGCATAAGATATTGCTAGTGTCATGTTTATGATGGAATACACTGATATATACTTATTTTGGTTGGTTTTATTTTCAAGAATAAAAGAATATTGTTATATATATAATTTTCCTCGTGAAATACTAGCATTGCGGTCAGAAAAAGATTCGTTGATACGTGCAAGTCATACAGAATGAAGTCCCATGCTTCTAAAGGCCGGTATGCCGTGTTTATATGAACGACATACGTGATACGGGAATACAGGGAAACATCACAGTAGACAGTGACTTATTCGTTCAATTCTAGCATAGACGAATTAAAGCTCATGGCACAGCAAAAGTGGAATACGTTGAAATACACTTTTAATCCCATTTATCGGTCGTAGGTAAGCTGTGTGAAAATTACATCTTTCTTTGTCAGCCTGTCCAGCACCATCTGCGATTCTGCCTGAATCTCTTCTATCGTCTCAAATCTCCTTCCCTTTAGCTGAATTTTCATCTTTGGGAAGAGGAAGAAGTCACACGGAGCTAAGGAGGGTGCGGGATGACGGCCATGGTGTTTGAGGGCAAAAACTGCGGAACTGATTTCCAGGGATGCTTCCAGGCTTGGCAGCGGCGCTGGGATCGTTGTGTTCACTCCCAGGGGAACTACTTCGAGGGTGATGGATGAATTTAATACCTGAGATAAGTGTACGGGTTTTTATACGCGCAGTCTGGAAACCTTCCGATCGCACCTCGTATTTGACAACATAGAATGAAATAATGAATCAAAAATCTGAAGTCACATTTGATTTCATAAAGTTGTCTGAAAAAAATTAATATTAAACTGGTCACTCCTTTCTAAATCTGTTGCGACACACCAAGGCAGAAAATAAATAACTTAATGAACAGTTTCACAATTTGTATTCTTAATTTAATTATACTAGAGTAATTCACTAAAAATACGAGACTGGTATACAGGGCAAACAGAACAATGCGCAAATATTTAAAACAAAAGTTATGGCATATATTCAAATGGTAGAATAATATTAAGATGAAATTTAAAGGAACGTTTCTGAAAATCATACATCTACATTTACCACCTAACATTTCCTGATGTACATTTGATATACGTTATATTGCGAGATTACACATTCGTCATGAGGTTGTTATTATAATGACAGATATTTTATTGATATTATTTTTATCAACAGTAATACCGGTCGGTATATAAACCGGACGCCTGGCCTAGTCGTCTCGTGGTTAGGACACAAATTTACTATTAGAAAGATTCTAAATTCCAAACTTTTGCAGCTGATGTAGAGAATGGAGAACACAAACTACCTATGATAATGATAAAATACGCATCAAGGGGGGAACTGACTCTACTACAATAATGTCGTACATACATTTCAAAATAAAACGCAAAATTTTGCATTCTATTACGCAAATATTTTAAAAGCACCGAGGAAAAAATTAGTAAATTTCGACCAAATCGATCAACTACTGATCAAATATTCAATATCGTCTGGATCGTGGAAAAAAAAACAAGGTAGCAACGGGAGAACACGTCAACTATTTATAGACTAAGAATGTTTGAGATTCTATTGAAGGGGGTATTATGTAATGTTTTCACCCGAAACCACTGAAACGTCATTAAATTTCTACCAGACTACATGGAGAAACTTTCCAGAATAAAGCCATGTTCACACCGAATATATTATTAATGTGGCGAAATTAAAATATTTTGGTAAGACTATAAAAAGAAAAATTCTTAGAGTCTACTGGATGTTTTATTGAAAAGCAAAATTCCTACCCATTCCGAAAATCGAATCCCGGTGTTCCATCCGTCAACCAGTCAATTTCTTACATATGAAATTTCCTTCTTTGTCCACCAGCAATAAAAACGTAGGTAGACAAATGCGTAAAATTGGACAGATAATTTTCTTGGTATTTCAACTTGCAAAAATCCTCAGAAAACACGTATTAAAAACACACATCTACATGTACTCATTCATAAAACTCTATGATGTGGCGAAGGGGCCAGAGGGTGAGTGGTCAGGTCGACACAGAATTTTCGTCTCAAACAGCACAGTACGCAGTAACCAGGAGGTTAACGCTGAGGGCGTGGGCTTGCATCTTTCAGGTTCCGGTAGTTACCTCTCCACTGTCCACCCTTACCACTGCCCCGTCTGACCGGGATTGGCAAAGAGGAACCGGACCTAAGCTGGGTCTGTACAGTCGCTCCGAAAATTTCAAGTCTTCAACGCATAAAGGACATACGTCATATTAATGAACAATGTATCTCAATCCTATAATCTTGATCATAAATTATGTACGCTGTAAAATTTTATATTTATATTACTGTCGTAATAATTTACCATCTTAAAGTGTGGTTATCAAGCACAGTGGTAACTGTATGTACCATCTGCTTCAATATTTGATAACTCTGAAAATCAGAAATTATTACCACAAACAGTTCTAAAATTTTGATAATTGTAATGGGGACGCGGTGTGTTTTCTAGGAGGTACGACTGAATTAAAAAAATTAAAGTGTTTCTTGCCGTAGATGTGTATCATATTTATTTACGACTTTGCTTCGTAATTAGAAGGTACCTGTTTCAAATCGAGAGAGGAAAAATGCTATCCTGACCGAGATTTTTTCAGGTCTTCCTTTGTCCTTCGGAGAAAATTCTGTTAGAACGACATAATTTGACCCCTAGAAGACATGAAGTGATTCGGGAAGCATTACCTAATTTTATAGCTATGAAACGTCACCAGATGGAAATTCAAACAATTAACCAACTGAAAGCAAATAAAGTAGATATATTTTGGCATATATTATAACGGGATTGATACGTTTATATTTACGTGACTTTCTTCCATGTAATATCTTTATGAAAACATTAAATGTGAATGTGTTCAAAGTTTTCGAACCTAAGCCTATCTCGGCAAACAGTGTGTTGTCTATGTTTACATGTAAGAATAATAGTAAACACAATAATAATAACTCATTATGTTTCAATTTTTCACTCCAAAAAAATGTCTATAGTGTATCTAAATCTAATATGGGGATATATAATTTTATATGTGGCCCGCGGAGTTATGATGCATTTCCAAAGTGGCCCGAAAGATCATTTGGGTTGGCCACCCCTGCACTACAAGATGGCTCTGGCAGTCAAAATCAGGATTTAGTGGAAATTGTGCAGTAGGTAAGCTGGTCACTCACTACTCACAAAACGCACATAAAAAGACCTAGGAAACCTCCGAAAAGAGGTCCTGTGCCCTGGAAAAAGAACCTTAGTAAATAAAGAATAAGTTTGATAACATGTGTCGCTTTTGCAGGCACAGGCTGATAATCGAGGAGACCGCGTCCAGTAAGTAGCTCAGTGGTCCAGAGGAACTGACGTCACGCCGGAGGATGAGCAGAGGATAAGAGAGAGTATTTCCTATTTGCGGCGTTTAGTCAGAGTGAGGAAGTCGGAAGGATCCTCTGCTGTTTGTTTTTTTTATTTATTTTAACCTCATTCCTCTATCTAGGGGGATGGATGCTTGAGTTGACCAGAGTCCCTTTACCGAACACTGCGTACTACAACAGTAATACCAACACTACAGAAACTCTTTCTCCTCGCCATTTCCGTTGTCCGGAAACCAGTCTAAATGCATAGGAAGAGGGCGTCGGGGGAGAGTATAGGATAAAACAGGAGGGGAAAACAAATGCCGAAATAAAAGAAAGGAGTTAATACAAACACGGAAACGCGGGTCGTACCTTGTTTCAGAAATTCCGAAGACAGAAAGAGGAACGGAAGGTAAACGTAAATGCACAGAAAGACACGAAAGTACTGTAACAAATCTGACTACATCACGGACGCCTGTTCTGTCCCGGAGTTTGTCCGCCTTGGCTTCGTACAATTGCTCTTGGTCACTAGAGAGTGCAATGCTTAAGATCGAAAGAGTAGAAATACGCGGAAAGCTGGGTAAATTACCTGAATTAGATATGCTGGGTGACGTGTCAGGCAGCTGTGGCAGTATTAATTCGCCTTCAGTCAACGATTCTCATGCTTATAATTTGCACAGAGCCCAGCGTAAGTGGTAATCAGCTGGTAAAGAGGTTCCCAGTCTTTCATTGAACCCCGGGCTTTAAGACGGTGTTCGCAGTAGCTCACAATCTGAGATGTTAATGTCGCACGACATTCTCTTCTCCTAAATCAATTTTTTAAGACTCTTTAAATTTCTTTTAACAACAAAATTCATGCACAAAGAACTTAAAAAAATTTCTACTGCCTTAGAAGATCAAATTTTAACAATTTATATTAAATGTTTTGTTTATTCTTGGAACGAAATGTACCCATTAAAAAAATATGATGATTACGACGCAAAATAAATCCAAAAGGAGATAGTATTCATCGCCATGATAATGGAAGCAGCAAATACTTTTGAAACTTTGGGAAACTTTTACCAAACTGCGTTAAAACCCAGATGACAGCCATGTTCATGAGATCCTTAAATCCTACAAATATACGCACTTACCACTGCCTCATTGAAGGACTATAGTTGATTGCAAATGTTATAGAAACGGTATTATCCCATATTTAAATATTTTACTTTTATGCCTATATTTATTCTCGACGAATAACGTTTAAGTGCCGAAAGAATGGATTTCGGAGGTATGTTTCGCCAATTTCAACAGGGTGTTTAGAAGCAAGAGATGTGGAATGACTACAGAATTTGGAAGATTGTATATACGGGAATGCTACACAATCCGGTCATCCGATCCTCCACCTGTGATTAAGCTAGCGAACTATAAAATTGTATCTACCTCCTGTTACGTCTTCTTAATACACATTACACCTATCCCTCGATATACATACTTCCGACTTGAGAATTTTTGCTAAATAAACCACATAAATTTATATCTATTTTTACTACAATGAAGAATGAACCCGGCGAAAGCCGAGCGTCAGTTTCAGAGTAACGAACTCTGATGAGTGGCCCTGAAGATAAGGAGGTAGATGGTCCTCGAAACGTCGGAAAGTTTTAATTATATGACACGTCTGATAGCCCGAGAAGATTTTATTTCTAAACTCTCTCGTCAACAGCACCTTAAAATTTATTATTGAAACCTTAATTTTAACAGTGATTATTAAAGAATATTTTATTAATTTCTTAAAATGGATTCTTTATTTATTACTATTGTTACGCGTACCGTAATTAAAGTTTTAACAAAGAAAATTGCCTATTGATGAAACAAATACATATCACGGCTAATAAAGTAAGAAAAATAGGAAAAAAATCATTTAAAAACTCTATGTACGTGAGTGGAGTAAACCAGCTCACTCTGATGTGGAATTAAAAACATGTGGAGAAAGAACAACAACTTCCGAGGTATCCAGTCAGATCAGAACCCTGATGATGGGACAGAGTTGGTTCTCGAAACGTCGGTTTACTACGGTAACCAGTTAACGCGGCTGATTGCCCGAGAAGATTTTATTTAAGAAAGAGGCAGAGTAAATCCAATTATATCCTGTTATTTCAGAAAACAGATTTCCAAATGAGCGGTCATCATCTAATACGGCAATGAACAAGTGGTCCCTTTTTGACAACACAGTGCCTGTACTAAGACAATAGGTTGATACGAAAAACTTCCCAGACTGCATTAGAACTAAGAAAAGAAGATGAATGTGTAAAAAGTTTCCCTATCTGCCGAAGAAGGACAATGTCTTAATCATGGCACAGCTGTGTCTCTGTGTCTACCTGCGTGATGTAAGGACCGAGAGATGGACAGTCTGAAATGTCAGACACGTGACAAACATTCGAATAAATAAAAACCGAAAAAGGGAGAGAGCTGGGAGCAACAGCACGAGGGAAAATAAACCGGGCGATAGCGAAGCTTTTGTTGTCTTTTGTTTCGGAAACCCAAGACGCGAAAAGAATCATGGGAATAATGAGACGACCGTGTCCTGCAAAAACGAAATATGTGCGGGGGACATGCTAACCGGATGAATGCAATCTCAAAAGATTCTACATTGCGTCCAATTCACTTCTCACCTGCACAAAGTTTGACATTTATACGGCTGTACAAGAATTTATTTTCTGATCGATTCCAAGAAGTCGATAATCGTGTCCTGGGTACCAGCTTCATTCAGACTTTATTTTCTGATCGATTCCAAGAAGTCCTGGGTACCAGCTTCATTCAGATGGAAACCAATATTTTGTAAGAAGCACCCTGTTTCTCAAGTCCACACGGCGTCACCACCTAAGACATCAACGCCGACCTGTTCGCCACCGCAAGAACATCAAATTTCCTATCCTGATACTTGTCTATGGTCTTCGTACTACATACGGTAGAAGCTAAACGTTTACCTGTGATTAAGTATCAAGCCATGAAGACTCATGACGGACTACGTTGGTAATTACAAGCATTATTAACTTCACGACTAAGTAGTATTCTGCCCTCAGCTTTAAGATCCGACCGCTTGGCCACAGAGGAAACAGACCACTGGATAAGACGATTAGCTGGACTGAGATCAGGTCCTGAGATGCTGCTCAGTTTACCGAGTTACTTTTACGATACAACGACATACTGCAATGCATTACAACGTAAGAATTAATTTACGCTGTATTTTCTCGTAAGTTCTACTTAATATTGTCTTACTAGTATTATTCTATTTACATTCAAATTTAAAGGGATATTCTACATTTTTATAAGAACTATACGTATAAATTGCATGTCTATTGTGGTCTTCTGCGTTCTATGTTTTACTCAGTGTGAAGTACCTCACCGAATTTCCTTAAAAATGTTGCTAACTGCCTACAACACCAGACAAGGTCACAATATCGAAATCTCAGGCATTTGTGTAACAGATATTATTTTCTCGCATGTTAAACTTTCACTTATGCACAGCCATTTTACCTTCAACTTTTACGTTTGTAAAAAAAAATTAATAGTAAGCTTGCATGTTTAAATAACTCCGGCCCCTTAAGTAGACGGCGTATTTATTTCTCAATTCCTGGTCCCTCTCAGTTTCCAAATCCCTGTCCATAGTCTTTCTATAGTCTATGACCTCTCTCATTTATTACATCGTACAACTGTGTTTATTAATCCTTACACCTCTTACACTTAATTTGTTTTTACATGCCGGTAATATTTTTCAATTTACATTCGAAATCAGATGTCCCTTTCCTTCAATTGTTTTACACGTCCGACAGAAACTTTAGTATGTTACTCGAGGGACCAGGAAGTCTCCTTTGGTTCTGTGACGGCGTAGCGAAACTGTAGGGACGACACGAGAAACATTACATTCATACAACGTGCACCTACCCAATCACATTTTTCTTTGACGTTAATGTTACTGTCCTATTACCGCAACGAGACGAAAAGGGTTGAAGGGGGATGATGGTTTGGGTTGTATATATTTGGTGGGAGGGGAGGATTTGGTAAAAATGGGAAGAGAGAATAGAGCTACGACAAGGGTTCATAATCCAACCACCATTACACATTACTTGGTGAGCAGCCATGTACAGCTATTCGTCAAAATTAATTAAGTCATTATCTCTCACATACAAAAAACAGAAAGACTGTTCCCCCCCCCCCACCCAGTATCTCACATACACATATACGTAAAACTAAGTACAGGCTTAAAGGTACGAAAAACACATTCTCTGCTACTGTTGATATGTGTGTCTGTCAACGCTGTTTTTTTTTATTCTGTATCCAGTATATGCGATCCGCATAGCGAATTATACTAGGTAATGAAATCATCAATTTACATTTTTTTGTGGGGACTACTGGTATATGTGTGGGAGAAAGGATGAGGGTATGATAGAGAAAGCCACACACTCGGCACGAGACAGCGAGACCTACGGTTGAACTGCCTAATCATTAACGCTCACTAATTAAGCGGAATGATACAATTAAAGATTAGGTTGCAATAGAAACACAAGACAAGATTTGCTTAATATGATATTAAACCAACAATTACTGTAATAAAATAATATAAATAAAAATTATATATATTATTATAAAATTATAATAAAATCTTAATGCAACGATTTCTAACAAATCTATAGAAACTGCGTTAAGGTGCAAATATTTCAAATAATAAATTTGTGAACTTAAGAGAATATTAAAACTGGGGAAGGATTTTCTTTCATTCAGTTCTGAATATTTGTCTTGTGAATTGAGGTTTCGTGTTTCCATGGTAAAAGTACGAAGATCACCGTCATTGACTACACAGCACAGCTTCCTAGAAGCCAGTCATTTCGACATTTTGTATCATTCTATCTTTTAAAAATCTAATGAAAACAATATAAGAAAGATAATTTTTATATTTTTTAAATATGTGTGAAACTTTGTCATACGCAATAATTCAATGGCACAGACTGGAGGTTCTAGGAACAGGGGATCAGACAAATTGCAGTGAAGAGCTTCATGTTTTAAACTTAGAACTCTTAGCCAGATATTAATTATTACTGTTATAAAGTGTGGGAAGATGGCAAAGTTGGAAAATGTTGAACATATCTAAAAGATAAAATTTACGTACTTTTCGGTCAGAAAATCAAAAAGAACGAGACTGTCTAGTAATTTCAGGAGTAAATGGAACGATAATAAAACACTTCATAATAAAACCCAGGATTTGAGAGTGTAAGTTGAATTAAATTCTCTGAGTGCTGGATCAGGTGGTTTACGTTCAGGGTCCATAGGTAGAGAATATTTTACTAGTTAATAGATTATTTTGTAACAAATTTGTAGCATCGACTTAAGTTACTTCGTTATTTTTTCGGCTAATTAAAGTGTTACTTGACTGATTGATCTTAACTTTGTACAAATGAAGTTCCAAAAACTTTTCGATAGACCTAAGGTGAATAACTCAGAATACGATATTTTGGCCTTTAAAGTTCTGACCGATATAATCCAGAATTATTACGTAAATCTAAAATATCTGTGCACCAAGGCACCATGCTATTAATGCAGACATCGAGTATAGTGGTAACCTTGCAGTGGTTGATCTTGAGATGTTGTACCCGACGGACAGAAACGATCCCATAACTTATGTGACTTTTTAAAAAAAGCTCCATGCATCCTTAACATTGACACGAGGTCGAGATGAGTGGCTAGCCGTACGTTTCAGGAGTAAGCGTCTTCTCTGTCAGTGGGACAGGAGGCTGGATGGACCCGACAGGCGGTAGGTAAGCTTCTACGATGAGAAGAGACCCTGTCAATGCGGGGGAAAAGCCACTGGCGATCACAAACATTCAGTGCCCTGGACTTCTAGACGATACGATAAAAATATTTCATTGATAAATATACTGACTGATTATTTGAACTACTGTTATTAATATTCTAAATGCAATGCACTCATTTTCTTAATCGAATTTGACTGTGACTTGAAATTATTATTACTATAAACAGGTATAGTATTTAAATAATTCGACTCTTATTTAGCAGCTAATGAAATGCGTTATCTAGTTATACTGCGTGAGAGCCAGTACCCAATTGAGATTAAGGTCCGAAAATATATGAGGTTGTAAAATTACCACAAAGGACAAAAAGCCCGGAAGAATATATAATTTTACTTGCGAAACATATTATTACGAGAATGAATCATGAAGTGATTGAAGAGGGACTGGGATCATAGAAAAATGGGTAACACTTGGTTTTCACAAAATATTAATATGTTCGTTAGACCAAGGAGGATGAGATGGTAAACCAAGTGGATTAAGTGGGAAAAGCATGCATCACTTTTTTTAAACAGAAGGGCTGAGGCCACTTGGGTAACCTCGACGTGGATGATATTTAAATGTATTCTCAAACACAAATGTAATGAGGATGTGGACTAGAATTTATCAAAACGGTAATAAATTGTACTGTTCAAATAAAGGCGGAGATTTCATGACTAGGTCAGCAATCTTAAACTTTTCAAGAAATATTCTAACATGCTCCAAGAAAACATGTAGTTGTTGAGAAGCTAATAGCTGAAGATTTCTGTCTTCTGGGTTGTTGCGCTGTGCAGTCTGGTTGATGTTAACCAACGTTTCAGAGGTCATACTGCCTCCGTCATCAGGGCGATGAGTATGAAGATTTCTGTCTTCTGGGTTGTTGCGCTGTGTAGTCTGGTCGATGCTAACCAACGTTTCAGAGATCATACTGCCTCCGTCATCAGGGCGATTCTTAGCATGAAGATTTTTGTCTTCTGGGTTGTTGCGCTGTGTAGTCTGGTCGATGCTAACCAACGTTTCAGAGATCATACTGCCTCCGTCATCAGGGCGATGAGTATGAAGATTTCTGTCTTCTGGGTTGTAGCGCTCTGTAGTCTGGTAGATATTTACCAACGTTTCAGAGGTCATACTGCCTCCGTCATCAGGGCGATTCTTAGCATGAAGATTTTTGTCTTCTGGGTTGTTGCGCTGTGTAGTCTGGTCGATGTTAGCCAACGTTTCAGAGGTCATACTGCCTCTGTCATCAGGGCGATGAAACATCGCCCAGAAGACAGAAATCTTCATAGTCACCGCTGTGAAAATCTCAAATCTTATAAAGCTAATACCGTTAAGCTCTCAATAATTTCCCTATCTTTTATTAAAATCCAAGGCTTGTCCATGTCTTGAGTCATATTAATCGAACCAAAGCCCACCCACGCTATTTCCTAAAGATACAATTAAACATTATCCTCCTATCCAAGGAAGAAGATACAGCAGCAATAAATTAAGTACAAGCTTCTAAATGGGAGAATATAAATGACTCTCAGATACAGAAATCTCTAAACTGTGTTGCCCTGGCGTTTGTTTCTGGCTTTTAAACCGAGCTGTATTTTAGACACGTACAAGAGATTGGAGATTCTTGCAGGAACTGTTGACTCGTAAATTAAACTTAATCTGTAATGAATGTGAAACAACAGATTATCGTTTAAATAAAATATATGGAAATCAGCGGCAATAACATAAAAAGACTGAAATGTATGTAAGATATTTCAATTGCTGAAGAACTGTCAGAATTTAAAGAAAGCATAATTTCTTTTCCGGGGTCACAGACAGGGCATGCAAATTAAGCTACAGTTATACAATAAAATTAATTTACATTAATAAGAGATTCTTCGGCAAAATAATCTTAAACAAAACAAAAATACGTTGAAGAAACATCACAGCAAATTTAATTTGGAAATGTGTTGTTTAAGATAGGGGTCACCACCAAAACAACTGACCGAAGGAACACAAATGATGTTTCTGCAAACTTTATTGCGTGTTATGCTTCTATATCTCCATGGAAACATTGGAATAAAAAAATGTTTAAATTATTTTTTGCGACAAAGACGATTACCAAAAGCAATGGGTTCTATCATCTACAGCGTACAGAATGAAGCAAATAAAAAGTAATTCAGGTACTGGTATGTACGCTACTGTGTTGAAGATACATAGAGACCCACAGCTTTCCCGTGAAATCACAGACTAAATACGTCTAGGGGATTTAAGAACAGGAAATTACGCCTAATTCATAGTAGTTTATGGTTATCATAAACATAAATTATTCAGGTATTAGACTTCGAAATAAATTTAAGGGTTTACAAAAATTATTAGGTGAGATTTCAGGTTCTCACGACAACGATCGTGAATATCATTGTCTCTCAGGGTGTTGATCAGCGTTGTCTAGAAAAAGTTTACCGATGTTTCATACGTCCGTGATGCCTCCGTCATCAGGGCAACAACTCGTGGCGATTCAACATGCCATGAAACTGTCATCTTCACATTCGTTGACGTAATAATCTTAAATATCACCTAGTAAACATCTCTGAGGAGGCTACTATTTGCTATATTCGGGGATTCCAAGCTTTCATTCGTTACCCTGAAGATTGAAGCAGCAAGCATCTCTGAACCCCTGAAACGTCTGTAAGCTTCTACCAGACTACACGGTGCAACATCCCAGAAGACAGCCATTTTCACAAGTATTAAGTAAGTTTTAATTTTAACAAAAGTCAGCAACCGCGCTTTGATATCTACCTTAGACTTATTTTTTAATTTAGTTCCAGTCATAAAAACACCCGGATCTTTGAAGGCATGGCGGTGAAACATGAAAGTAACAAGCAGAGCGTTTGTCGGAAGAGAAAACGAAGTAACTTTAATTGTACTGAATATGCAAAATTCTTGGAAGAAATTTTTTGATGAAATGAAATCCGAAATCGAAATTTAAGCGACTGAATATTGTTTCACAGATTGTATATAGTATCAGGTCTCACCAGCTGTATCTGAAACGCAAGGAATGTGAACACAGTCTGATTTATGAACAACATATAACCGCGCAGTTGATAAAACATCGCTGAATAAACTGCGGATATATAAAAGAATCAATGCGCTTCCGATGCCATATACAGCGATTCGACTAGTCGCATCAGTTGATATGGATTTATAAGTGATTAGGCAGACAGACGGCGTGTCAGTGACACGAAAGAAGGCAGGCAGCCCGCAACACACCGGCTCGTGTATAAACAGAAATATTGCATTAAATTCTCGTCGTGGTTTCAGAACTGCGGAGGCTTTGAACGGACAGGGGGGGGGAGTTCAGATCATGTGAACGCCGCCATTAAAAACGAAGCTAAAGTCACACACGCATCACAATAACGTATCATTTGCCTATTATAATATTTTCGCAGAAAAATTATATTTCTCCGTCCTCTTTGACCTTACAGACTGGGGCCGTTTACGGTTTCTAAGTACAAACCTCTTTACAACCTGAATTAACAATTGTACGTGTTAGGACACTGAATTAGATGGGGGAAAGTAGATTGACGAAAATAATATAAAGCAGATAATAAACGAAGAGAAATAGAAAGCAGAAAACGAAAGAAATACGAAGATGGATAAGTAAAAATAGAAGTTGGAGAAGGACAGGAAGCAAGGACGTAGAAGACACGAATGGAGGTTAAATAATAAGCTGAAGAAACGAACTACGACGTGCACAGACAAGTGACCTTGTATGCGCAGAAGGTGAAAATCCACTGCGCACATAAGTCGGACGCTGCAGCTGCGAAGCTGAAGGACATACCTGTTAGGCAATTTATAAATACTTTCCCTGCTCTGAGCGGAAGTCAAATATTTTATCCCTCGCATGGTTTAAACTGCTCCTGAGCATGTTAACAATGTATGTATCTTACACCAGAGGAATTGTGGGAGGGCCTGGGTTCTCAACTGCACAAGAAAGACACGTCAAATGAAGTCATTACCATAAAACATGAAATGGGAAAAATAAACAAGGAAGTGGTTGTGGCCTATTTAAGACACAGTTACCAACATGGCCACATTGTAAATAATTGAGTTTATATCTGCTTAAGTTAGCTTAATCGAGGCACTGGGATGGTGAATTGTATAATTATTAATGTAAAATTCTCCCTTCCTGCACAATATAGACTAAAGTTTTTTAAGGAACGTAATTGTTAGAAGTTCTTTACAAAGTTTTCTATACATAGTTTGGTTGATATACATAGAAAATGAAAACAGTCGAAAGTAAAACTTGCTGCAAAATTTAAGTATCTAGTTAAGTCATTTTCACATATTTGTGTGTTATATATTTCATGAATTGAAGATGGATTATGTGTCCCTCGAGACAGTGTTAAAATACAGCTCCGACGTGGGGTGGCTAAGTTACACAAGAAAAATTAACGAACATTGCATTCTAATTCAAGAAAATTGGAAAATTATATTCTTTCGGAGTAAACTGAAATTCCAGAGATTTTCTTCACACAACATCACGTATGTCACTGCTGGAATGATTTTATCCCTAGGCCATTATTGCATTGATTTTAACCGGTGAGACTACTGTGTGAAAAAGTGACAGACATGCAGATAAGAAAGAGTCCATAAGAAGTTCTTTGCAAAGGCTAGTGCGTAAAGAACGCCTAAAGACAACAGACATATCTTACCGTTTCATATTCTGCATTCAGCATCAATGTAGAAGTCTGTGGAATGCCTAAACGTTGATACAATGGCGTCAGTTCATAATCAAACAGAAACAGAATTCCGCTTTAAGGTTACAATCACTACACTCAATTTCAAACACTGCACAACACTGTCACAACACACGTTAATCTACACAACAGGTTCCTTATGTAGCATTTACTTTATTCTAAGCTCTTTATCCAACTAAAAAATGTGTCACTGCAAATCACGTAACAATATGGCCTCGAATTCACAAACTCTGCCTGAACAGACAGTCAGTTTTATGACAATGAATTATGGGTAATCGGTGAAAAACAAGTGATGGAGTGGGGGGAAGGATTAGTCTCTGGTTTGTCATAGATCACTAATGGAGGAGCTTAACCCTACACTCCCATCTGTTATCAAAAGAGAGAAATTAGGACGAGTATTGCTTCATGGAATAAGGACGCGCGGGGAGGCGGGGTTATGATAGTAACAGCGGCTCAGGCGTGCCAATGAATTCCTTATCCTAATCTTATACTAGGACACAATACATGATCTTGTGGTGCGGCTAGAAATTAATATATAGTGGTTCATAATAGATTGTTCGTACACAATGTATGCACAAGGATATGGCTATTTAAGTGAACGCCAACGAAAGGGTTGACCAACTTTGCACGACCAGTCTCTGATGCAGCTCATGTCCGTAGCGGTAACAATACAGGTAAGTTGTATTCCTTACCGAAATACAAACATGCATTCTTTGCATATTTTGAATTGTTAATAAAATATTATGCCAGTTATCTTATGACAGATTTACTTTCCAGATAAATCATGTAGGTTTAAAGTCCTGCTTAAGTGTTATAAATCGCATCAGCTTTTAGCAAGGCGTGTTAGCTCAGTGTGAATATGCTTGTGTTTAGTATTGGTAGGGTACCAGGATCGAATCCTTTTTACCAATTTTTTTTTATTTCATGTAGCTGCATGTTAACAAAGTAGTACTTCGTGTTATCATTCTAGTTATTTTTTTTTCTTTTAATACAATTAACTCAAATTAAGTAAATAACTGTTACAATGATGGTAATATATTTAATAGCGATTTTCCTCTGTGTATTAATGTTCTCTACACTTATATATTTTTATGGTAATCTGTTGTTATTTTGCTATATTTATTACCGTGTTCTTCTCTTGCGGTGTATCTGTGATCTGTTTTAGTAAACTCGACATCAGATTAAGGTAAGTTGATAGCTTCACGTTCCGGAAGCTTTATCCCCTCCCCTGTTAAAATCGCTCTCGGTTTCAACCGCTTGCCTGGCTCCAGGCCAGTCTTTAGTGGGGACGAGGTAGACGTTTTTCCTCCTATATGAGATCACATCAGCCCGTTGCCAGTCACTACGTTCAGTGACATTTCAGATCGTCATGACGGCGATTATGAGGGCTGTCTTCTGCGTCGCCGGGCCGTGTAACTTGGTAGAAATTTTCTGACGTGTCAGAGTTGCTTGCTGATTGCTTCCTTTTCCAGGCAACAGACGAAAGTCAGGCTTTGATGAATAGTCTTAAATGTAAGAATTACAGTGTGATATTGCAATCACGTAAATGAATACGTGTTCATTTTCACTCCAAGGGTACATTTTCCCGTGTTCTCGTAGTACATAAGTGCATGTAAAGATGAGAACAGATTAAGACGACAGAACGTAACTGATCAAACATTGTTCATTGAACATTGTAAACAATGTTGAAAGACATTCCATGCACAGCCCGAAAGTTCTTTACAGAAAAATCTAGTCTGTTGTGGAGTTTCCCACTCTACGAAACAGCAAATTTTCGAGCGAACAATTCACTATTTGGTAAATGTTCGTAACAAATTTTCGCCCCACATAAAACTGATATATATTGTTCCTGAGCATTCTTCCGTAACCAGCTCAAGAGAGGGTTATAATAACGAAGGAAAATCTATTTATTTACCAGTTTGTTCTTGTGTCACAGTACGTTGTGCATAAAACCGGTCAAATAGATTATTTATATTATGTACGACTGATACAAATCTGTTCGACTGTTATGCTTATAGGTTGTCCGTCAAGTCACACAGACACTGCAATCATTCTAGGGCCCATTTGCGACATTTTATTTCACTCAAATAATATATATAAATTTTAGTTTAGGTTAACAAAACGAAAATAAGCATAACACGTTCACTCGTAATTCTGAAAAAAATTCTCTCTTTTTATAAAAGTTTACAGGTTTTCGAAGCTATTGCACATAAAACGTGAGTATAATGTTTTTTTAGTCCTTGTGTTTAATAATTTCAAAATGTTAGCCACAAAATCTCCTAAATTTAAAGTGAAATTAGTAAAACGCAATTTACGATGTTGAGTTTTTTTCACGGTAATAAGTATCACATGACTATTAAAATTCTATTTTATAAAGACTCTCTTGGCTTAAGACTTTAGCCATTACGAGGGAGATGTAGCGAAATATTTGCGGTTCGCAGATAATAATTCTGGAATAATCATTACTATAGTCTATCACAAGGATTTTTACACGATATAATCTTACAAACGTCTGCAAATTCTGTAAGCTCTATGCTAATTTTATTGTATTTAATATTGCTAACTTCAAAGTCTCTTTTAATGATTCGCTTGAGAACCTGTGAATATTAGCTTCAACGATCTTGTAATATACCAAATAAGACCACAGATCTTAGGTATAATTAAAAGAGTTAAATTTGTTCTGAACAAAACTATACAACAGTGTGAGAGTGATTTACAATCTCAGTATATAATGAGATCTGTTTACTCCACTGAGAAATAAGCATAATTCCAAGCTAATTAAATTTACTAGTTATTTGACGACTGTGAATCAACTTCATAAGTTATATTACGACGTATTATACGGAAATGTTGTTATGGGCGAACGGGTCGTGTTACATTTCAAGACAATATTTCGGCCTGTAGAGACCTTCCGTGACTGACACCCAAAAACAGTTGCATGACGTTACCCATACCCCAAATTGCTCGATTTTGCCTTGAATATAGCGGCTCGAAGCACATGGCTACGTTTTTCTATTTAGTTGTATCAACCGAAATACAAGGAGACGCTCTCGAATTCTACAGGGTCAGTTTATCCTGACTGCTGATTTATAGTTTTGTTCAGTCCCTCCAGACCGACGTTGAGGATAGTACTGTAGTGAATACAGTTTTGACAGTCTATAATTTCATCATTTTTATCAATAAAATATATGTTGATGAGATTACACACCTAATTTTACGGATTTAATATTTATTTGTTAATATTATTTTCTGGTTTCTGTTGTTAGGCAATCATTTTGTGTATGACTGCAGTTTTGATTACCGTACAGATTAACTTTTGTTTAAGATTTTTACGCTGAGTAACGATATCTTCCCTATCCAATTCTGCTACGATCAATGTACAGACACGTAAAAAATAACGTTTTCACTACTCACACCGACAAAAGCTACTTAACGTAGTTACTTAGCCACGGGACGACGCCAGCTTAAGCAGTCATCTCGCCACCATACAAAACAGATCGGCTTGTGGCCATCTTAGATTGCTGGATATCGGAATATTTAAATAAATTAGATTCTATTGACTGGTCATTGCATAGAGTTCGGATTTTAAAAGTTTACTTAAAGACTGGTAAAATATCTCATAGGAATAAATAATTTTAATGAGAGTTACGAAATTACGAAAGATTTAGAAATTTCATTCACTACAGTACCTTAAGGTTGAACACATCCTTTTCCAAATCGTCATTTCTTATTGCCCTAACTTACATCACCTGGTACAATGTAGGCCAACAAATGTGTCTTAAAATATTCAAAGAAACAAAACGATTTTGAAGCAGATAAAATGGCAGAAAATTAGTACCTTGCAGTATTATGCTGTTTTATTATTTTAATTTTCGGGAACAGATCGTAAAAGAAAGAGATCTAATTTTTGTTCGTAAGAGAATAAAAAACTTCAAGGCGATTTTACGTTCATTTGTGCAGAAGTTCACAGTCCTGGATTCAGTTTTATGACACTTAACTGTGATATTACTAAGTCACTGTGACCCAGTCTACCAAATATCCTTAAAGAATAGAGTAACAGCTGGGATACTGGCCATCCTAATTGACGCTATTAATAGTTATTCTTAATTCGTCCAAGCAAAACCTTGCCTCGAACCAGGCTTCAACCTCGTTCTCCAAATTATATTCCAGCCCTCACCTCGGTGCGTAATGCTCTTATGGTATAATTTAACGCTGAATAATATCCACAGTCCATAAGCGCTACGCACGATATATATCGATAAGAAACACTAGTCCTTGTCTGAATTCATTTGGTGCTCCAGAATATCAGATAGGAGCAATGTCTTGTCATCCAACAGCAGATAAAATTTAAACAATTCTCTTGACTCTCCAATAATATAATTTATTCTTTGTAATGGTAATGGAAATAAAAACCAAACGTCGAAGGAGACAAAGAATCTATTAATCAAATTCTCGATGCCAATGTTGTCTAGAGTCATCGTTAATTCGTATGACTGTAATTTAAATTAATATCTTTGTTCCGTCTTAAAGCATCAGAACCTCCACGTCAGGCAAAACCAACACTTTGCTTCTTAGTAGAATCCTTCCTGTTCCTTGGTCCCACTACTTTGTTTTAAAGAAGAGGGAAGGATGATCCGGTAAGACAACATTCCAAAACTTAACTTCCCTTTAAGATTAAGGCAGGCAATGAAGTCAGTCCATCAACAAACATTTCGACTCAACAACAAACCAAAGTTTAAAGGCTAATCTTCATTTACGCAAGTCTGCTGGTTGCTGCTTATAACACTGTTTTACTAGTCAGTACAATCCTTGTTACCACAATCTCTCAGTCTTCCGGAACACCTGCGAGTGTACCCCTGGCAGGGCATTTTAATTTTATTCGCCCTGAATTGATGAGATGTACTCAGCCTGCTGCTAATGAGTCTTACTAAACTGCTAAGTTCTGGGTTACCGTCTTACAAGATTTCTCTTATCTTTGGAGAAACAGCGTTTGAGGGAATAAACATAGTTTAATTTAAAGATTATTACAACACAACACATTTCATTACTAACAGATATTTCGTTTAAAGTTTATTTACGTAAATATTTGAACACAAATCACGCTGAAGGGTACTTTTAAGTGTGGCATTCCAAGACTAGATCACCAATTAAAATAACACACAGAAAAGAGTAGTATTTAAATATAGGCAGTGAAATTTTAGCTAAACAAAGTCTTCCTAATACACTCAAAGTAAGCATAGCTAAGAATTTTGCTATCTATTAAATGGATATTAATTTTAAATCAATATATTTTTTGTTTCTTATTTTGAGTTGAATGTGTTATATTGTAAGCTTATGACAGTCGCGATTACGTGTGTTATTATATTTTCTAATATTAAATAAAATAAAAGTACAATTTGAATAAGATATATGTCTGTTTATCAACGTCGTCGTTCTATAATATAAAATGACGTTTATGAAATTTTCTAGAATGGATTATACTGAAAGTAATCTAGTGAATTTAATTTTTGTTCATATCGATCAAAAGTAATAAATATCTAATGAAAGTTTTACGTTATTTTATAAAATGTTCTTTTTATTCCTAATGTTTAATTGTCCTGGCAGTTGCTGTCTTATTGTGTTGTTCACAAACATTGATTTTGATGGAAGAGGATAGAATCAGAATGAAATCAGCGTAAATGAAATTTCCCCGGTCACGGAAATCATGCAAATGATGAGACCTAATGCAAAATCACGAAGTTTTGAAAATCTTCATATTCACTCCAAGAGACAATAAACACGAACAGTACTGGATTAAATCTGCAGACAGAAAGATACCGGAACGTCCGCTAAATAAAATATTGCAGATCAGAAGGAAGAAAACACATCGGTAGACCAAGAAAATGACGGAGCAAGCTTCCGGAACATGTTTAATGGACGAATAAGAATACTCATGCTAAAAATTAAGGCACGTACACACACGAGCGCTCAAAACTCTGACGTAATACGTTAAGACAGAGAAGGGAACGTGGGAATATTTGAAGAACAGCGAGGTCATGGTAGCAGAGTTAAGCCACTTTAGCTGTAACGAGGGCTTAAGGTGCCGATGAGAATCCGATCATATCAAGTCTGACTGTCTGTAAGTCGATGTGGGATGAGAAACAGCTTCTGATGTAGAGTAAAGAATAGCAGGTGGAGGACAATGTATCAGCTACTGTGTTACAGGTTCTGTGGGTGGCAGGGTTTGGTTTCCCGTGGGGCGGTACCATAAACCACTGACTTATATCTGATAGACAGGGCAATGCTTGCTGGTATTCTCTAAGCTGTGATGCATGAAGGACCATACAAGTTACAATGCTTTGTGCCTATATTATATTTGTTCTGGGGCTATCTTATTCTCTTTTTATTTTTTGTACATGAGATGTTTTAAATATCTGTACACTCTGTTTGAATGTTGGTATATTATATTATATAGCTTAGCTTCAGTTTTCGGTATTGCAACACATTCGGAACAATAAATCTGTGTTGAAGTGATTTTAAATATATTTCTACGTAACTATTTTTTTATTATTGTAAATTTTAACAGACTACAGACTATAGACGACAATTTGAAGAAGAAATATAAGAAACTGATAGAACTCGACTATTTGACACCGTCAACAATACAGAACGCCTCTGGGACGTGTTCTGATCCATTTAAAATCATCTTACATGTTATAAACTAATTTTATGAAATCCAATATAATATTTTGTCAACCACTGTGTCCTCCTTCTTTGAGGTCGTTTTATAAGATATACTGCACCAATAAACATTGGCTTGAGTTTCTATCTTCTGTAACCCGAGCCAAATTTACAGCCAATGGCAACAGTTTCGACTAAGCTACTGTAGCGTGGATTGTAACAGAAACTGCAGAGTCCACACTGATAACACCAAGGCTCCCCCACCGGATTTGTGGATCTCGCGGAGGTCAGTAAGAAGATGTCTGTTTTCTGGGTTGTAGCCCCGAATAGTTTCAAGGAAATTTACCAGCATTTCAGAGGTCTCATCGCCCTGAAGATGGAGGCAGCAAAGACCTCTGAAGCTTTGTTAGAATTCTTTCAGAGTACACGTTGCTAAAATCCAGAAGGTAGCCATCTTCTAGACACATACAGTCTCACCCATAAAACCTTCTTTTACAAGATCTGATTTTATGTTATTTTTCCTTCTTATTCACGACTTGTTAAGTGACGTTCTCCCAAGAGGTATTCCTAAATTTATTTTTATCCCACACATCTTAGCTTCCCAGAGTTTACTATAATAACAATTCTAAAATGCATAAGTAAGGAAGAGAGATGTTTTGTGTAAAGAGAGCTAAAATTCCATTCGTGTGAAAGGTGACAGAAGGAAAATGAGCATCATAACTTGTACTAATTTTAAGCTTATTAATATATATTTAATTACCTAATAAATTATTGTAATTAGCCGATTGTAATATCATTAACTCGTCCAAGGAGTCCTACCGAATATCTATAGATCGAGTCAACGAAAAGTTGGGACCCGCAGTGCTCAGGCACTTGAAGAACGGGTCGTTCCCAGTATCCCAGTAATATTATTAAAAACGATAAATATATATATATGCACATTGTCCCAGCATTCCCTCCTTTGGCTATGGATACCTTTAATGGCTGTTTGGTTACAAATTTTGTTACTTTGTTAGTGGTTAAATTACTTACTTAGTAATGTGGATTCATTACTGAAGGTTGTTTTATAATGAAAACATCCGCTTTTTATAGCTAAGAAAAATAATTAAGCAGAGCAAATGTTAAATACGGCTGATTTCTTGTGTAGTCAAAGCAATTCCTAATGCAAGTGCAGTAATGTTGCAGTTTTCTTGGCCGGAGCAGTGTCACGAATGTTGTAAGTTCACGAACGAAAGTCAGATGCTTCTGTTCTTCCTTTAAATTAGTTACATGTTTTCGCCGCACATTAGATATTTCAAAAAATTGAACAAGAATAAAACAAACAACGATAATAAAGCATAATCTTTAACCATCCATTTTGTTGTGTTGGTACAAATCAAGAATGACAAAGCTGGTTGTCAGTGACACGTTATGAACTATTTAATGTCAGTGGAACATCCAGTCTTAATATATTATCAAGCGCTTTGTATCCTTCTCTGAGCTTTTGAATGTTTGTGTTTGTCTTGCTGTTGGATGGAAAAGACTTCCATAGATAAAATTGAATATTAATAGGTGAAGGAAGGGAGCCCTGAGTCCAAGCATGGAGGTCCTCGGCAGGTGATCATGCGGATAACAGACACAACTTGCGTACCAAAGTGATATATGTCACCCTGTCTCAGGTCTTGTACGTGTTAAGGAGAGATATGTAACATCACGTATATGTGTCTGTATCTTTTTAATAAATTTAAACTAACTGATAAATTTTTAATGCAACTCGGAATGGAAATCAAAATTCGAGAGACAAATTGGACTTTATATTTCTTAATTTCTTGTCATCAAGAATATTGCCCGTGGCCATATTTTTTTGTAATAAGAGAATATTTAATTTAATTAAATTGTATTAATAAGTAAAGTAAAGTTTGTCCCACTATACGCCATGTAGGCGTTTGGGGTGAGTGGAGGTATAGCTCCTCTCTTCCTTGACCTCAGCACTAGATGGGGGTGAGTGGTCAGCATCACGCCCCGGCCGGCTTTACCCCCGGGAAAGGACCCCGGTACCCATTGTAGAGGAGGCTGGGTGGGCCCCAGAGCCGGTCTGGACGCAGAGGCTAGAGGGAAAATCCTCTGCCCCCGTCGGGGATCGAACCCCGGTCGTCCAGCCCGTAGCTAGTCACTATACTGACTGAGCTATCCCGGCTCATAAATTGTATTAATACCATATATGTTTAAAACATTTTTGAGAAAGGGAAATACGATAATATATTTTATTTTAGGGCCGATAATTAATGAACCGTACGTAAACTTTTGTGATAAAATAACGTGAAAGTCTACAAATTGTGTATGAAACGTTTTAATATGTTAGTAATTATAAACAGGGAAGCACACAGTGCGCCACTTTTCTAGATGAAACTCTCTTAAGCTCAGTCTACGCAATGTGGACGGGACTACCTACATTTTTAATTTTCCCCATTTATGAACAGTTTTAATTATTATTTGTAAGGCTGTGAGGATCTTCGGAATTACAGTAGACTCTCGATTAACCACGTTGGTTGGGAAACGTTACTTTTCCGAATAATTAACAAATGAAGGAAAAGGATGCAATTAGTAGGAAATATGTAAATTTATTTACAGATGTATATTACTTAACTTTTTAAAGATTTGGTGAAACAGAGAGAATTTTAAATAAACCTTGCTGCAGTACATACCAACAATTGTTTTAAAGGAATCCAAGGTATAACAATAAAGTTCTATTGTCGTAAACGTCAGATTTTATCAAAAGCTGAATATTGTTTATAATATTTCATTGTTGCATTTATTTCTAACATCCTGAAGTTCACAACAGATTTTTTAAAATATATTTTTAATTTTTGTATAAAAGAAATAGACCCTGGTTAACACGTGACGCGGTTAATTAAGAATCAAATGTAAATTTAACCAAATCGACGCACTGGGAATATTGCAGGGCTGCTAGAGGAAGTTATGAACACAAATCGATCATAAGTTTAATAACTGATTTATAGTTCCTGACCCCCACTAAGCATCTGAAGGATCGGATGTGTCAGAGGTCATACAGAAAACTTCTCGTTGATGCTGTATCCAGTTGGACAGATTTCAAGGATCTGTCATTTCGTATCTAAATATTTTCCGTTTACAAGTTAAGTCTCGTTACTAACTATGTACATTGTGATTTGATATCACTTCAGGCTACTTATCAGTGAAAGTCTTCTGCTAGTATTTAAAATGTTTATGAAGTATTTTAACACGATCGTACATACGATTTTACATTATATATTTTTAGCGCTTTTATTAAAACGACATGTTTCGACGGGTAATACCGTCGTCTTCAGGTTTTTATCAATTTAAAATATTTTAAAAACTATTAGATATTTGATGCAATATATTATAATGATCCGTAGTTCTGTTTGTAGTTTTCCGTTTTTCATGGTAAGTTGTTTATTGTAGTCAAATGTTATATTTATCTGTGGAATTAATGTTTAATATTATATAATTTTTACAACACCAATAAACTTCAAACGTTTGTGTATAGACTGTACAAAATAAATATATATATACGAATAAAGAAGTTTAATCTAATATACACGTAGTATGATGACCTGCTGCTTTGTCAAGTTGTTGCCCACCTCAAGGGGCGAAGACACATGTGTACTGAGCAATGTTTTAATGATTGTTGGCAGGGGAATCTGAATAAAGTGGGAGGAAATCTTACTCCAGTGCTACATCCTCCACAACGAATTTAATATACGTTACCCGGCATTCAACGCGTATCTCACCGGTGAACAGTCAGCTTTAGATTTGTACGTGGATAAATACACAATAAATTAAAACTGTTCAGCTTGCCGCAGTTTGTTTGAATATCAACTGAACGTGATTTATATTAAATAAATCACGTATTGCAAGGTGTTAACAGTGTGCTAGACCGTGGCTCTGTTGTTGTATTCTTTAAGTTGGCCAGTGGGAGATGCTTTCAACTGAAGCTGTAAGATTGTCTAACGAGGTTGAACTCCGATGAAGGAACCGGGAACTTTATTATAGTGAAAGAATTGTAGCCATCTCTGAATACTAAAATAAATGAATAAAATGTCTTTCAAAGTAATGTACTGATATTGCCTTGAAATTCGAGTCGTCTACATTTGTTGACTACATTTTAACACATTAAAATACCAACATTCTTGTACGTATCTTTGAAGTTTCCTGTTTCCGTGTTGTGAATACATTAATTATTCCGTTTGGCAGTTTAGTACGAAGCGATAGGAAGGCCGAAATGAAGAACAGGACACACATGAAGAGTTATGATTTAGATGAGAATAAAAATAAAGTCTTATTTGCGTTACTTAATATTCATACATTACAATAAGAATTTCTTCAGCAACTAAACGTCAAAATGAGAATTTTTTAATCTTAATGTCGATTTATATTCGTAGTTTTAAGACACGACTGACAGAAAATGAATGTCTTCGCAGAAACCTTTTGTTTAATATTTCCCCCCCTTCCACGTCTTCCCCTGCAGAATTCTTTCTCTGTTTACATCATTACCATAAATGCATGCAAATTGAAACAATTCTTAACCCGATGCCTTTTAACACATAAAAACAAGGAGAAACTGGCAACTGAAGTTGAAAAAATAGACTAAAAAACAAATTGGGGAATAATTGACTTTCTAATCAAAGGGATTTTACATGATGACATTCCGTAGACATTGTCAAATAATCAGTTCATTATAACATAGCAATTATATATGTAATTTCTCCTTTTATCAAATTGAAGGTGTATTATAATTAGCTTCTATACTCACTTCAGTGCCTTTTATTTAATTTCTGCAAAGATGAATTATATTCTGAAAGAAAATAAAATGTGTTAAAAGGACTCCCAAGATTTCGAAATAAACACATTAATATTTCTTCTTCCTTTTATAAAGATTCATAAAAACTGCTTTTCACTTACTGATATATCATTCTCAGATTTTACTTTTTGAATTTAGGAGGATATTTTAATAAAATTTTTGTGTTCAGCTTGTAGGAATTCTTAAATACCAATCAAAAATCATGGTTTATTTTATAGGTCTATTCGTAAATGTAAATATTATTTCAATTAACCCACATTAGAAACTTATTTCGGGAAACAATTTACGGTTATTCCAGATTTCTGATCAAAGATTTTAAAGCTTCTACCAACATATTATTTGTCAAAATATATTTATATACGATAAATATATCTTAATAGAATAATAGAAATTTTAGAACGTTTTAATCCAAAAATATGTACATGAGTGTCATACATAGGTTACGTAAACGAGTACCAACGTTTACAAAAGCCCTGTTTAACTTAAAACTTAGCTTACGTGCTATGTCGCTACCATAAACAATTCTGAAACAACGCGTTCTTATGTTGACTTCCAAACAGGGTGCCCACGAATTCGGATTGTATCTCGAATGCAATAAATTTAATAAATCGTCTACCACTCTAGCCGAACAATTAAGTAGATAAGTCAGTTAGTAATTAAATAAATGTATCGAAAGTGTTTCTAGATTTATATCGTCTAAGAGCATTGTAGATAGACGAAAAATACTGATTAAACCTGAATTTGTGTTCTGTACTTAATAGCTTACATATTATCTTACCGTAAGTTTAAGGAAACCTCTGAGGACACCTCCTATTGACAAGAAACCGCTGGGCCTTGCACTAAGGGCAGGGAATGTGTTGATGTCAGTCTTCTGGATAGTAACACCGTTTGGACTTGAGGGCAAATACAAACATTTAAGAAAAACCCTCGGAAATGTTGGTATTTATAAACGATTTCATACAGAGTTCCATCCCAGAAGAACTTCATCGAAATTAGCGTATTAATTAGTAGCTTCATGTCTGTTGGTGGAAAAGGTGTTTAAGAAGTTCAGTAATACAGGGTGGGTTGGAAGTAAGTAGGCATTGAGAAATGGTTATTACCTCTATATTTCAAATGTATAAAGATTATTTAATGCCTACTTACTTCCCACCCACCCTGTAGATTGTAATCGACTTATAGAAATCGATATGTGCACACTGTTACAAATGCACCAATTGTACTTGCAAGTGGTACTGGTACCCTGTACCTGCCTCAAAATATACGATCGAAAAGTAGTGAAATAGTGGTTCGGTGATTTAATTCAGCAACCTGAGACGTCAGTCCAATATATTTTTGATTAAATTAATTTATTGAAGTGTTTGCCAACAGCGAGGAGCCAATGGAAGGCAAACACTGATAATACATAATAATAATAGAATTGGACAGGTATACCTGGGCGATCGAAGTTCGGTTCCCGGCAGAGTCATACCCCCGTCTACCTCTTGTTCAGAAAGTATCCGGAATTTGGCCAATCCTCTATCCAGAAGCTACTGAGGTTTTTTTCCCGGAGTTCGCCCCTGTCTGGTATTGAAGTTTAGAATTAGAGATTTATATCAATGATCCCAATAATTTCTCATGATGTGTGACTTAAATACAGGGAAAACTTTGATGTATTGATTATAACACTTTCAAGCTGAAGTTTAACTAAGTAATACTTAAAAATTCAGGCCCTAAGCAAAAGAAAACAAAAACACGTATCGTGGATGTTGGTGTGCTGGATTGTAACGCTGTGTGGATTTGCATGTATCTGTCAGAAGAAAATTATCGATATCTTTACCGCAATGAGAACCAGAGATATTACATTATAAGCATCTATTACAAAGATTAATTGGTTAGAACCGTAAATATCAAATTCAGTCTTGATAAACTAATAAATCATTAGTTATTGAAGTAATTCCCTTTTTTGTGGAAACGTCGAGTTCATTTACGATTTCAAAGTAGCCTGCCACTTAGTCCTATCTTTAGTCAGTTGAATCTAGTCCACATATGGACATATTTCTTTCAGACCCACTTTAATATTATCTTCCCGTATAAGCCTAGATTTTCCAAGTGGTGTCTTGCCTTAATGTTTCTTGATTAGAATTTTATATCAAATTCGTATACCTACATGAGTGCTATGAAACTTTCATATTAATTTTTCCTAAGGTAGTATATTTGCGTCATGTTGTGAATTAGGCTAATGAATTGTAATTTGACGGAAAATATTAAATATTAAATTAATTTTTCCATAAATTATAAAGCTCCTGTTGTGTAATTTTCTCCAGTATCTAGCTATTTCTTCTATCCCAGGCCGATATATCCTTCACATCACTTTTTTTAAAACGCTCTCTATGTCTGAGTTTTGCGTTTCGTTTTATATTTTTGCCTATATAATATGATGTTACGATGTCTGTTAAAATTATTACTGTCAGTTTATTTGATATGCATTGAACATACTGAGTCTCGATCCATGAACCCGCTTCATACAATTCAACATTGTCACTGAAGTTCTTAGTCATGTTATACTAGTATATCGCTTTCAAGACACCATATGTTGAGCTCCACTTTCTTTGATATTTTGATACGTTGTCCTGACTGTCTACTTGTCTGTCATATCAATTCACATGTAGACTTGTGCTGCCGCCTGGCGGAGAAACATTACAGTAGGCTCTCTGCTGTAGTTAATCCCTCCTGTCAGCTGTTTTAATGGGCTTTGTGCTGAGATCGATGATATAACTACACTCAGACAATGTCTTATGTCCCTGATATAAGTTATCTGTCCTTCAATAATTGTGTCGCGACCAGGCTGCTTTAGACACGCAGATTAACGTGAAGGAACGTCAGCCCTATTTCATCGAGCACGGAAGGTTTGTAAAGAATGGCAGCTCAGGTGGTAAGGCGACTTCTTACATTTAGGGTTTGATATCCAGCAGGAACACGAATTTATGTGTTCTCCACTCGAAACGCCAATATAACTCACTTACATTCGTATTAAAATGTATCGGATACTCTCCGGAGTTAAAACGTCCGGAGCTTAAAGCTGACTACTCACACACACTCCCCTGTAACTTAAAGATATAGCGATTGCACACACTCCCCTGTAACTTAAAGATATGATTAAGTCAGAGAAATAAAGTAAATATAAAACTGTCCTTGATTACTTATTAAGAATCAATCTATGAAGACGAAAGCACAGTGGAGGTATAGCTCCACGCATTCTTAACCTGGTCAGTGGATGCAGTTGAGAGTTTAAATTTATTAGACGGGAATACTGCTAGGTAGAAGCGGAACATATAAGGTCCGCGACGAGATAAGAACCCCGGTGGTCCAGCCGTAGTTTAGTTAAAGTGGAACCCAGCTCCAGACACAAGATAAACTTTCTTATTCACATCAGTGTTCTACTTGTTGCTAGCTATAGCCTGTCTTCAGGAACGGCATTGAGCTAACACTCGGTCCGTGGTTTCAACCTGGCTTCATCGTAGTTTTCCACATACGCTCGGTTTTGATCTTATAATAATTCACAATAACTTTGTTACGCGTATCTTGGAATTAAACATTCACAATTATCCTGTAATTTGAAAATGTGTAATCTGTATCACTATAAAACGTCGTTAAATAAGCACGTCTACTATTATGAAGGTTGTGTGTTAGTGTCTCGCTCGGGAGACCGGATACTTTCATCTATCGTAGTTTTCCTCAGTAAATCCACTTAAATGTTTAAATATACGTATCTTCACAATGCAGGGTCTTTCTTAAGAAGTTTGTGAATAATGAAGTGATGAAGATATTTCCGACAGCTATCGAAACAGAGTCATGCGGTGGAGACTTTTTAATCTTGATGGATTGAGTTTTCTAAACGTTGTTGAACTTTCATTTTGGCAACAGACTGTCCAAGAAAAACCCGTATGTTTCATGGATATCGCGAAGAAGCCACTCGCTTTGGCAGCAAAGATGTAATAAACACAAGTTCCCATTTTTAAATGGACGTGACTGTCGCGGTTGAAACTGCAGGTAACTCCCACTTAAAGTGAACTAGAAGAGTGAGTATTACAGATAGGTGAGACAGCAGCCAGACATGTTGGCAGATGATCACAGCGGGACAGCGTATCATAACTATTTATGTTCCGTTTGGAGATCTGAAAATGTTTTGCACTCTGATTCCTGCTTTTAAAGATTTATGTGTCGAGTTTGTAAATGTGCAGACTCTCCACTGCAGTTCTCTGTACAAACCGCCCACGAACGTCGATATAAATTACGTAGGAGTGGAATTTATTGCACTGTGGGTTGGAAAATATGTGAGACTACTGTTATTACTGCAGACACAGTTCTAATTGACAGTCAAAATCGTTTTAACTGCTATTGTTTCATAAATTTTATCAATAAATATTGATATATCTCGGTTAGCTCATCTGTTGGAACGGACTTGATATTTCGTATACATGGAGAAGTACGTAGGCTCCTACAGGAACACGTTTAGACAGAAATCCCGAAGGAAACAATCAATCGAACGACCTAGATGTAGATTGAAGGATACTGACAAAATCGATATTAAAAAATGGGATTTTAGGTACTTTATATTGTTGAGTGAACTCAATTTATGTATTTGTAGTTAATATAACTACGCTTTTCAGGAGCTAAAAGCTTAACACAAGTGTTTAAGGAAATTAAGTTCTTAGCCGATGTACACAGAACAACTGACATTGACCACACTGTACATTGGATGACATTTAAGTTACTAAATTGATCCATCCAAACCATGTTAAATCCAGTTTCTAGTTAGAAGAGAATTCACAAGTGACGTTACCAGAAATTATTCACGGTTAAATGTCATATTTCCTAACAATTCCCCTATAACCCCAATGTTTTTTTTACCGTAGTTTTCTTATTTGAACATTGAAATTTTAAATTAGTGAAGATGATGAGGGTTTGGAGAGGAATAAAGCATATTTTTCGATGCTTTTCGTCTGACAGTTTGACAGCTGTGGGCCCGTTCTTTTTTATTCCTTCCTCTCTTTTGCCTGCAGTTACAGAATCTGATCTCACTAACTGACGTTCACTTGTCTGTTAGCTTCTCCGGCCTCCCGTCGAGAGCAGCACCAACATACCCTCCTACAGCATAGAAAATCTACCACCAGTACCATCACGTATAAATTAAACCATTTCAAAGCTTTTCCAACAAAAACGGATAGGTAGAAGTATTTGTAATATATTTTGAACCTTTTTTGAATACTTATTAATGCAACCCATGTCATAGTTTTTTTACTTTTTATCTGTGAAGGGCTGGAGATGACGTGTGTGTGTGTGTGTGAGGAAGGCCTTTGTGATATTCTTTTCTACCAGAATCTAACATTGTGCGTAATACTGCCGTTCGATTTCACGAAACAATGTTATCATTTAACGTAGACTCATTTCAGAACATTTAATGAATCATATCAAAAACCCCAGTTATCAGATACTAACGAATTAATCATGTAACTTAACGCAATGCTTTTATCTCAACTGAAGGTTCATTCTTGTGTTAATTAGAGTCATTGAGCTCTCAATCCTTAACCATTTGAATGCAATTATATCTGATTAAATATTATAATTAATATTATTGATATATCTGCAGCTACATCCAGGATGTGGTTTTATTCCTTCTGATTTACCGAGAATAAATCTGTACTATCTTATCTCTTCCACGCGTTCTGTTTGTCCTAACAATTTCGTCTTCGATGAATTTAATATTATGATAATAATCTGTTAGGTTCAAATTACTGAGGCTTCTCTAGAATTTCTTCAATACTTGCAAGCAAATGCCTGTATAATACCTTCCACGTCCTTTTCAGTTCATTATTAATTAATATTCCTATAATTTAAGACAGCATTTTCTGAAATACTGACAGTGTCATTAAAAAACACATATACATATAATGTAATAAAATAACAGTAAAAAATATGTTTCCATACTTCCGACTAAAATTTATAGCACATTTTAATTTTTGTTAGTCTATATTTAAAGTGAATGGCATTATAAAATGTAATCTTCTCAGAGGACGTTAAAAATTCAGGGAAATTATTGTAAATACATTTTAAGGTGGGGTCCTAAAAGACATGATTATATACTGTTATTATTTCTGTCTTCCGATAGCTGTGATGAACTTGGAAAACAAACTGGCTACAACCCATGGACTGACGTTTCTTCGGTCCATTATACCTTCATTCTTAGAACGTGTCTTATAAAGTCCTTTTCTGCCTTCCAAATAAAGATAAAATTTTGAAGCACATATAAATCTGTCTCCACTGCTGAGATGAAAAAAATGCAATTCTTTTTTCACTTTTTCCCAGTTCGAATCTTATTTCTTCGTATCAGAAGTCAATATAATAAACGCGCGATAGAAAATATAGGAATGAATATAAGTCAGAACAATTTAAAAAAAATTAAATTAATGGTTTAAAATCATTGAAATTGTACAAAATTTTACAATAGTGGATGAATTTCTGATAAACTTATTTCAAGTAGAATAATTGATTTTTCTACGTACGTATATGAAAAACACTTAATGAAACCCAAAGCAAATTGTGTCCAAATTTCGTTGGTAGTGTTGTAATGACTTTATAAATACTGCATCGTTTGTGGAAACACGGTGAATTATATGTGAAAGGCAGAATGGAAATAAAGTTAAAGCTATTTTAAGACACTACTGAATTACTTGAAATTTAAGTTAGCTTGGGCGACCAGGAGTGATCTCTCTATGCTTACATCGATACAAGGAACCGAGGTATGGAAACGTATTGGAAGAACTCGCTCCAGGTCTCAGCTTACTAAGCGCTATAACCTAAACTAGGTCTGAGGCAACGACCGAAGTTTCGGCAGTTAATGTTAAAGTTTTGTATAACTTTAAAGAGTAGTTAATCCATTCGTGCGTTAATTAAGACGAGGAGGAGATCGTTACGAGGATCCGAATCATTCGGAGAAGTAAACAACCAAGAAAATCAAACAATACTGCAGTCAGTGGCATTGCGATGCGGTACAACTTTGATGTTTTCTTGTAATGCAGAAGAAATTTATGCAGAATTCTTTAAAGTTAATGTGGACTAAAATACTGACTCACGTAACGTCTAGTTTTAAAGATGCTTACTTATTATGCACTGAAAGACGATAATCATTATTAACTCAGAAAGAAACGTCAATATGTAGATTAATTTAAAGAAATACTCTTAAGTTCCTCATTTCACGAACGTCTGATTTTATTTATTTATTTAACGAATCCTTTTCAGTGGGTCGGACTATATAAGACGGAATGAGAGGATAATAGTGAATAATGAATTGGAAAGAACGTGGAAGGAAGCGATTTTGGTCTCATTTGATGAACCATCTGAGGAACTGAGTTTAAGCCCCATTAAGGATAGGCGATCTCCAAGCTGAGCTTTGAACCTGGGACCTCCCGAACACGAAGTAGGAATGTTAACCACTCGGCGGTCGGTTTTAACGTCTGAAAGTACTGTGCATGCGTGTTCGTGCGTGTCAGAGCTCGAGCACTGTGTTAGACCACGGATGATATATTTGAGATTCAGAACATTCCGAAGTACCCCAAGGGTTCATGTTTGGAAAATTATTAAAGATAAATTACGACTACCTACAGTCCTCGTATGTCTCAAGAAACTACAATATCTCGAGCCGCAGTTGACACACGCAGTTAAACAATAATAAAATATGAGGTGCCAATTTGTAAATATTTATCACGTTCTAGATAAATACTGAACTCTTTGTACGTTACAGATTAGATGTTTCGTTACGAAGAATCAACTAATTCTATATAACTTTAGTAATTTCTTGTGAAAATGAAAATAAACAGTTCTTATATCTGTAAATATTGCAATAAAATTCGGAAAAGAATATGACTTTGTATTAATGTCAATTATGAGCTATACCATACAAACGTGCAACAAAGAAATAAGTCACGTGTCTGTAGATTAAACTCAGCAAGCAGTCAATGCATTCCTCAATACGATGTCGCTGCGTTCATTTGTTCTCAAATTCTGAACCGATTTGCCGTGGGTCTAGAGACTGACAGTAAGTGCACTTACTGAAGCTCTCAGGTGTTCAAATGAAGAAAATATTATGGCCACGTTCTGTCCGTCACTAGCGTATTACAGCTAAAGAGATGGTCCTGCCATATTTCAGTTGTGGTATGAACTATTCATGCCGCCTTGTATCAGCTCTCACACGAACTGTTTGAGGATGGACATAGTACGTTTATAATTTGGTTATAATAATGGGTATAATTATGATTACGATGTTTGGTGAGATTTCAGGTTCACAGAACGGCAGTTATGAAGATAACTCTTTTGGGATGTTGTGTCATGTAGACTGGTAGAAGTATAAGGACCTCTGAAACGTCTGTGACTATCTGCCAGACTACACTGCTCAACGCCCCCAAAGACTATCATCTCTGAGTACTAAACATGTTTGATGACTATAAAGACTACTTTATGATGATGTTGATGATGTTTACTAAATGATGATCTGAATGTTACTGACGACAGCGATAATAGTTACTATTATTAAATGATGATTAGATAATAAATTTTATTATTCGATTACGACAATAGGAATTATTATTAAATAATGATTTGAAGACAATTTATCTTTAATAGTAACAACTATATTTATTATTTAAATATGATAATTATGATTATTCCTATTATATTCTAATATTATTCTGGTCATGAAGTGATAATTATATCATGAAGAACATTAATAAACGTCAATTATAATGTGTCAAATATGATTATTGATATTGGTAATAATTGTGATCATTAAATTATGATTAGTGATGATGATCCGATTTAAATTATTTACTTCGATGATGGTGATGATTTGGCGGTGATGATGTTAATGACAATTATTTGACAATGTTTGTTAGAAGTTGATGATTTTATGTTGCTGATAATTTGACAATATTATTAGTAGTAGTGGTTATTAAAATTTAATTATTTGACATTAATGATGAAATGAAGATAATTATTACATTGCCGACTATTAGATTATATTTGCTGACGATATGATGATTGTTAAATCTTTACTAGGTTCCGATGATGACTTGTTGAAAACTTATCGATTTTTGAATACCATGTTAGTTTGTATTATGACTTGTTGAAAACTTATCGATTTTTTAATACCATGTTAGTTTGTTAATAGCGATGGACACGTCCTACAAGTTCGTCTGCCTATCGCGTGTATCTGCGGATTGTCCATGAGTGCCCACATGAACTACCTGACATTTCAGCCACCGAAAGTGGCACACTCTGAAACTTCTGTATTCTCTACGGAGTCCAGTTTTGTTGAGGCACCTTCAGTCGCTCAAGGCAAATAATTTTTAGTGTCTTAAACAGTTCAAAATTTTCCTTTAATTCGAAACTATGTGGTTTACGGAGTTGTTAAAACGTAATTATATAAACGAACAATAGATTTAGTGTGCCCTGTTGTGTGACTAAAATGCTATTAAAAGAACATATTTTGTTAAATTACACCACATTATCACAGAATTGAAATATAATTTATTCTCTTCAAGAATAATAAAAAGTGAAATATCGCTAATGTAAAAGTCTCCCACTGCACACAGCCGTGGGTCAGTTTCTTTATATTTTCCATTTTCATAAACTTCTGCTTGTAGACTGATCAATGCAGCCGTTATTAAACAGGATTTACTACGAAAATTATTTATACGTTCCTAGATTTCCAGACTTAGCAAAATTTGATCACTAACTCTTTGGCTTCACTATCCCAAAAATACTATGCTCTTAAAAGGAGCAGAATATTAAAATATGTTGTCGCATTATGCATTAATTTATTCTGCATTATACGCTCTGTCTTACTTTCCACTTTCTCAAACTCAGGGACCAAGTGAGCTGACTGGCTGACTGAATCATTGCCAATAATCTTCGCTCGCTACAAACTTTGAAGAGAAATTGAGATGCTTCAACTGTTTTCACCAAGAAAGCAGACACAGTAATTAGTTATTGCAATCTATAGAATACCCTCAGTGTTACTGTTTCGCTTGGCTTACGTTTAGACAGATGGGCATTCATATTTAGTCGTCAACTACTGAACACTTTCCAAATTCGTTCATTGAGCCCTTGAATCTTTCAATTATTTTACCTTTATTTATTATAAATTAAAATCTCATTCAGATGAACCTGCTTATGACAACGGTCTCCAAAAATTTGTACTCAATTAACAGACCACGAAAGTCGGTGCTGTTATGAAATTTGCCAGAATTAGTCGTATTTAAAAGAGCTCACCACTGGGCCTGATCCTGAACCAGCTAATCCAGCCAACGCCAACACACGGCATATTTTTGTTTGTCCTCTCGCCTACGTACAGATTCCTCAGTCGTCTGCACACTTGAGGTTAAATATTAAAATATTGTTCGAATTTCGCACCCCACCCCCCGAATATCATCATCCCTGTTTTAATCACTTTAAAAATATTTGCTGAAATGCAGAAATTATGTAAGGGAGGCGGCTGCTGGTTTTAACATTATTTAGATTTTCATTGCTGCATTCCAGTAGCTACTAGCGAAAGAACAAAAGTATTGCTTTCTTAGTTCACTTATGCAATCAAGGCGGCATGTCTGTGAACCTCACGTATGATGTCACAGTACTTCTTAGCGTAGGCCCTAGAAAGTACACTATTGTTCCGTTTCCAGGTGTGTTACTTTTTCGGTTCGAACACGTAACAGTTAAAATGTCTGGTCTATACAGATGATACAGGTATAAAGTTTGTTATTATTTGTCTATTTATTATATAAAATACGCCATCTGTAAAGATGTCTGCATGATACTAGATTTCACAAAGGGTTTGGGGATGCTTATTGCCCCTGAAAATTTCTATTTAGTTTCCTGAATTCATATGTGAAAGTATGGTTGTGTGAATCTTAAAAGATTTGCTTTAATCTAAATGTCGAAATTGTGATCCAAAAGTTTTAGATACTATTGGTGAATAACTGAAAATTGACAAACATTTTATATTTTGTCACTATAAAATTAATAAAATTTGTAGTAAAACCACTGACAGACGTTCTATGTTCATCGTGGACAACGTGTTGGAAATAAGAGGAGACAAAACCAAACAATATTTTGTTTTATAAGCGGAAGACAACCATTCCAGACTCTCAGCAGGTTGTCAAATAAAATAACTTTTAATTTATTGTTATTTGTTAATATCAATTCTTCCGTTAAACATTGCATAAAATTAGTGTATTATTGTGCCAAGAGGTTCAACATACAGTTAAACATATAATAGTAAAATTGTAACATTCATCCACAGTCTCCCCTATGTCGATCGTGGTGTTCTGGAATGTGACGTCGTGTGGGCTTGTAATTTTCTACATTGATCTGTCACGTCCTTGTTTTATTAGTACTGAAATTATTCTCATCACTTTGTTCCTACATCCAGTTTTACATAAAGTTTTTGAATAATATAATTCCACTAGTGTTTATGTCATCCAAGAGGTCCTTTTCCTTGAGGCTTTCTTGAGTACATATTTGCGTGAATGCATAAAAAATAGACAAATTTCGATCTCAGAAATATTTCTGTGAAATCTGAATGGGGATATGGTCCACTGGAAGAGAAGTCGAAGCTTCCCACTGAGACTCTCAGTAGGTTATGATGCCACACAAAAATACTGCACGTTAAGCCACGACGTAGCTACCCATCATTCTGCGTGCTTTATGGTCGCATCTTCTGGGGGTGACACTGCCAACAGGTAGTAGAAAGGACAGTGCATCATCCCTTATACTTGGGGTGGAGGACGGTAAGATCTTCAAGATGTGAGGAGGGAAGGAAGAGGGGAAAATACACAGATATTGTGTCTCGCAGTCGCTGCTGTACTCAGGGCTCGGCATGTTGCGCTCCCATAAACAGAGCGTAGCAGTCAATTTTAACCACAAGGGAAATTTCATATCCAAATTATGGGAACTCCCTGGTGGTGAAACCCCTCCCATTTTCATTTCCTATAGCGAATCATTTGTATTTATCATCCACGTCAATTTCCTTCACAATATTCTTCCAGAATAACAATGTTCTTTAGTTCTGTAAGACTTGAGGTTTTCACAGCAGTGAGTATGAAGATTTCTGTCTTCTGGGTTGTTGCGTTGTGCAGTCTGGTCGATGTTAACCAACGTTTCAGAGGTCATACTACCTCCATCATCAGGGCGATGAGTATGAAGATTGCTGTCTTCTGGGTTGTTGCGTTGTGCAGTCTGGTCGATGTTAACCAACGTTTCAGAGGTCATACTACCTCCATCATCAGGGCGATGAGTATGAAGATTGCTGTCTTCTGGGTTGTTGCGTTGTGCAGTCTGGTCGATGTTAACCAACGTTTCAGAGGTCATACTACCTCCATCATCAGGGCGATGAGTATGAAGATTGCTGTCTTCTGGGTTGTTGCGTTGTGCAGTCTGGTCGATGTTAACCAACGTTTCAGAGGTCATACTACCTCCATCATCAGGGCGATGAGTATGAAGATATCCGTCTTCTGGGTTGTTGCGCTGTGTAGTCTGGTCGATGTTTACTAACGTTTCAGAGGTCATACTGCCTCCGTCATCTGTTGCGCACGAATATTTCCAAAACTGCAAATTTCTTAAAAGTCTAAAAAAAAAAATCAATTCGAAATAGGCCATTGATTCAAACTAAAATAATTCCATGGAGCACAGTCCATCTCTAGAAACTGATAGTCATTCAGCTACTCAAGATATTCCTCACTTCTTGTTTTATCTTAAAATATATCACAGTGTTCACAATCAGTCTCCATCCTAAACCAAATAACATTTTCCAATACTTATTTCTTGAGATACACATTCATTCTTTCCTTCCATCTACGTCTAGTTCTTCCCTGCAAGTTTTCCTACAAATAATTTTGTATATTTTATTCATACGCGTTACATATCCCACCCATATATTTATGACCCAAATAATATCTGTTAAAGAGAACAAATTATGGACCTGTACATATTGAGGTTTTCTAAATCTACCACTTTATTCTTATCAGTTCCAAGATTTTCCTCAGAACCTTTTTCTCAAACACCCTTATTCTATGTTTCTCGTTCTTTATGAGACCAGTTATCACACACACACAGGGGACATAAGTAAAATTATTGTTATTGAATATTTTTATCTTTACATTTTTGGCAACAAACCGAAAAATAGTATATTCTGAAATGCGTTGTAGCAAACATCCCCAGAATTTAATTTTATCCTAATTAATTTGTAAGTGATACTTTGATTTAATACCGTTGCTCAGTTTGACAAAGTTCAAAAGTACTTATTAGCTGTCATTATAAATGATTTCTTCCTGTAGTTTGATGGCGAGTCGTGAATATATGGGTCTAATTAATTTCCTCTGTATGCATTTCTGGGCCAAACTTCTTACTGGTATTTAATGGAGCATCTGTTATTTATATTCATACTTTAAAACCAAATTAATTTCTTGAAGTGTCGACATAATCAATTCGTATTTGCAGCCACTGTAGAACAAAATGGATGTTGATCGAATTACTTTAATTTTTCTATACATAGAAATCCGTAAGCCAGTGAAAATTGTGAATGAACGGATATAAAACTATTGGGTCCACGGTTATTCATTTTAAATCTAATGTTGCTCTGATGTTTGTAAGATAATTTTTTTCTATCAGACTTACGAAACTGCTAATTTTGCTAAATGGGTTTACCATTGCTGACCGTTAACAGATAAGAATCCCTGAGATTCAAGTAAATTATATTTTAAAGTGAGGTAGACTTTCTATATAATTATATTTATTAAATATTATTTCTGTAGAAAATTGTACAGTTTTAAAAATCTGGTTATTTGTTATATTTGTCAACTACTCATTGACACTGTGTGGCTAGTGTTCGAAACAGACTATATATATCATTTATTTCAAATTCTGGCCATCCAAGGATCTTCGGTAATCTCAATGTTTAGTAGACAAAGGAAATTAACAAATTTAGAGATTTGAGTTTCTGTGTGTGTAATTGCCGGATGTATTGTGATATTAATTGTAGAATTTTCTTTTTCCAATAAACCGATAACATGGCAATGAAATCTGAACTGATTTGGTTTTTCGAATTTATAGAAATAAAAATTAATTGTGTGTCAACAAAGAATTAATTTTTGTGATACATTTACTTTAATACTCTTCCAGTATCGTAAACTTTACGAATAATGATCATAAACGAAAAAAAATATTTACTAGTTAATTATTCTTATTTTATTTATAATACACTTGGTTATTACTTGAAAAATATTTTTATTCCAGAGTCTCTCAAAATGTAATGCCACAAATGTTTCATAACTGTGTGATGACCTATTTCAGATATTTTCCCCGAGAATTTCGAGTTTAATGAAATGGCGTTGTGCGAATGAATTACTAGAAGCAGCGGAATTTATAACCCACATCCACTCGACTGTACAAGATATGAAACCTAACAAGTCAAATGCCAACATTCAGCCAATTCCTCGCTCACACATTTAGTTGTAATTCACAACACGCGCGCTGTATTTCACACAATTGTCCTGTCCGTCTATTGACGCGATAACGGTCATAACAATTGAGCGCTCAGCACCTCCCTAGAACTCTGCACCCCATATTATAAAATGAAAAGAGCATTCCACGTTCCACCCGATGGGACATTTCGAGCTTACGTTCGGAACATTTTAATAAAGAAATAGCGAACTATTTTGACCGTGGTGGGGGGGAGCACTATCTTAGCTGGCCGTCATATGACGCAATATAGGCCTATTTTATGGCTTTATTCCCGACAATTTTAATAGAATAAGGGGTGTACAGTCAGATACAGAAAGAAGGTAACGGTACACTCTGTTATAGAAATTTACAGGCACAAGAAACGTCTAGAAATTTTTGTTTTGTTTGTGTGGATTTATTTGGGAAAAATTTACATTCCAATACTTTAAAAAATAACCTAATAATTATTCTACAGCCAACAAAAAAATCTTCGAAAATAAACATAGTTGCAACAAAATGTATTAACATAACAAAGAACCAGCATCAATATTAATAAGAATCACACGGACTCCTGATATAGAAAAACCTATTGAATAAAGACCTGAGATAATCTTAATATTTTTTGTCGATAGATCATTGAAAATTATTTAACTCTAGAGGAATTATGAACAAACTGTACGGAGATTAGTTGTTTTCAGAAGCAAATATTGACGTACTTGTCAATAAATTTCTCACCTTATATGGAAACCGAAAATTCAGTATCAAAAGAGACTGACATTGACCATCAATTGGGTTAAAGATTTCTAATCCCATTTATTTATAACCCATTTTAATATTATACCCCCACTAAATCTCAAGTCTTCCGATTTTTCGACTACAATTTAGTAAGAGCTTCTGTTCTACCTTGTGTGCTACATGTACGCTTATCTCAACCTCTTTTAAGATTATATACACATAAGAAGCTCCTAATTATGTAATTCCTTACTTTAGAGCAATTCCTTAGAAATATGTAACATACGAAACATAAGAAGCTCCTAATTATGTAATTCATTACTTTAGAGCAGGTCCTTAGAAATATGTAACATACGATCATAGGTAGAATAAATAAAACTCTATAAATAATTATTCCTTTTAAGGGAAGTTCGCATAATAAGTTATAATTAATACATCTAATTGTAGCGTTGAAATCATTCGGAACCCGAAATGAGCATCGGTGACTAGAGTACTTGATACTCGTTTTAATACTACTTTCTCAGAATTTATCATGGTTTGCGGACCACGTATTGAATTCCAGTGTTACTGCATAGAATGCAATATGACAATCGAGAGTTGATGTCTATATAATGTATAGCGGTGGTGTTTGGGTGGTTGCATAGCACAACGGCGTCATTGCTCTTGTATTTCCCTTCCACTCATTTACATATTTTCATTATTTGAAGATTGTGTCCCGGGATCCGAGAACGTTTTTGAGTGTCGATAAAACCGCTCCCAATGTGTCTCCAGTTCATTAGAGCAACAGCGACTTAAATCGAATTTCAACGGCAGATCAGATCGTCAGCGCCAACACAGATGTCACTTCCGAAAATGTCAAGGCAGTGATAACGTGACGGGTCTACGATTGTAAAGGGTTGCAGATTCGAATACCTATGGAAGTAAGGGTATTGACTGAATTTCTTTCCACTGCCCTGTCTTTAATTGAGAGCAGGCAATGAACTGTCACATATACACAACTAGGAAATCTACTGCCTGTGGAAAAATTCTTTATTTCATAACTTATGACGAATATGATGACATCAGTCGCTAAACTATTTTAGTAGGAGGGCTTTTGTTAGCATGGTAATAAACTTTATGTTCCATAAAAGTAAGTGAATATCTTTACGAGATAAACAACTATCAACGTTTCAATTTGGTTATTTCATTCAGGCACTTATTTGTTTGGTTACTAGCCTTGTGATTACGTGATTCCTAATTTGGAGTCATATCATTTTTTAAAAATATTTCATAATTCAAAAGCTGTTTGAAGTCAGAACGAAATAAGGGACTATGTAACAAACAGAAACAAATTTTAAGTGAATATGCAATTATTTTAGAACGGAAGAACATGGCTATCCTCAGTCGTAATAAAGAGCGACTACTCAAGAATTCGTAAACGGAAGGATAATTTTAACTGGACGTATGTCTGTCCGTCTGAACGAAAATTTTGTTGCGAAAAAACTCCCCAAATGAGGGTTTGGATGTCGGTATTCCACATGGGTGCAGGCCCTGTCATGCTTGCGTCACAAAATCAACGGGTTGGGCTAAGAAGCTGATAGTCGCACAGCTAACAGAAGAATATTTTTTATGGAACCTAACGTTTCGTCAGTGTGATCACAAAAGCCAGCCACTGGATTAAGTCTAATCCACTTTAATCCATTCACCAATCTTACTCCTCCCATCTACGTCTAGTTCTATCAAGCGTTCGTTTCCCTTCAGAGTTTGAGACTAAAATTTATTTAAGCATTTTTCATTTCTCCCTTCGTGTTATATATCCCGCTTACTTCAGTATTTTTTATTCAATCTTTAAAAGTTTGTGTAAATTAGTATTTATAAAACGTCTGCATTATAAAAGGGTTCAACTCATTGAGTTGTAAAGACTATAGAACTAATACAGACGGCAGTCAACATTAAAATATTCTCCTGCTTTCGTAGCATAATTTCCACAATTTCATGCAATTCATTTTAAAACCCGGTCCACAAATAGTCCTTTTATAAATCAAGAAATGCATTCCACATTTCTAGCAGGGTTCACTATGTTGTCGAAAGAAGGCAAAGGTTGAAATTCACCCTCCCTGTCTTCTTCATCCGAGGTGTCTGTGATCCCAGTTTTTCTTTGCTTGACATCTGTATTTTTTGGTAGATACGGTGATATATTGGCAAGGTAAAACCTCGCTGTAAATATGGAAGATGGCAGCGCCATCATCTACATCCATCTAGTAGAAACAAAACACGAAGAGCGAACAAATGAAGATAAGGGAAGGAGTTACACGTCCAACTATTATTTCTCTCGCTAGACAACGTCCCCCTCCCCCCCCATGCTTTTTCACGATTTACATAAAAATAAAAGATAGTAAATAAAAGCGAGAGAAGTGTTTGGAAGTATGGTACGCGGTAGATTGTTGCCATGAGTTTATTGTTGGAAAGGGTGAAATTTGGTGTGTGTATTTTTAAGGGTGACAAGGGGTGTGGCGTGATTTACGAGTTTTAAGTATGTTGTATACAGGGACTAAAAGAATACAGAAGCCTCGGATGGTTTGGAATGTTCATGACAGAACGTGTAGAGACACAGAATGCTTGAGGACTGACTTAGAATTTTTCGCGGGAGGCAGTGATAATTTTTTGATGTTGTGCGTTTCTTTTGAGTCGATAAATTAGTAGATATAGCGTTTAAATATGTAAAGCAACATTTTATTGTTTTCATGTATAACATTTTAAAAAAAATTAGTCTTTAGAACAAATTAGATCAACCTCGGTTGAAGATTCGTGTGAAACAAGAGAAAGATAGAAAATCAGACTAAATTACCCCTAAAACATCATATAAATTCATTAAACTCTCAGAGATTTAAACATGCCAACCGAAATGCTGGAAACAGTACCTTATTACTTACTCTTTTTTAACACTTCCTACAAAAATGTATAAAACAGACAATTTGAAATATTACGAAATTAATTTAAATCTTGGAAAGAATTCGGTTGTTGCTTAATACCGACGATATAAAATGTTACAAATAACATTTCAAGAACTACAGCCTATGGACATGGAAGAAATTAAGACAGATAGAAAAATAAAATAAAAAAAGAAATATGAAAGCAAAATGTAGAATAGAGCTAAATAAGGAGAGAAGTAAAACGCGAAATAAGATCTGGAGTGTAGCGTCGCGTTGTTTTCTGTTAAATTCTTGGTTTTTTCTGCACGTAACTTTTCACACAATCTGTTCACTCAACTTGAAAAGTGGCGTAAAAAAATGCTATAATTCAATTCTTACGTTCGATTTCAATCTATGTGGACATCCCTGTACAGCCACTCACGAGGAACACCGCAGTAATAAGACGCTGTCACGAGCTTAAAACAACGCAGCGAAGTGATTGAAGTTTCTTTAAAAAGGCCCAGCCCGTATATTTATTTCTCTTTTCTTCATCTACTCCTTTTGGTGTGTATTACACCGAAGGCGCACAAAGGGGGCTTGCAGATAATTAACTAATACACAGACCTACCGCGACAGGACTCCGTGCCATATCTATTTATACCATTTTAATTCTCCTTCCTGATCCCCTGCAAAACTATTGAGTTCCAACAGCATCGTAGATCAAAAGAATCATCTGACTTGTATATTGCAGGTATCAGGTTAGAATCCCGACTACATGACGGCTTCTTCTGTGCAAGTTCTTCGAGAGTTTATTCTGTTCCTCCAGTTAAATGTTAAAATACTTGCCATGCACAGGCAACAACCCAGAAGACAGAAATCTTCAGACTCATCGCCCTGATGACAGAGGCAGTATGACCTCCGAAACGTTGGTTAACATCGACCAGACTACACAGCGCAACAACCCAGAAGACAGAAATCTTCATACTCTGATGACGGAGGCAGTATGACCTCTGAAACGTTGGTAAACATCGACCAGACTACACAGCGCAACAACCCAGAAGACAGAAATCTTCATACTCTGATGACGGAGGCAGTATGACCTCTGAAACGTTGGTAAACATCGACCAGACTACACAGCGCAACAACCCAGAAGACGGAAATCTTCAGACTCACCACCGTGAAAACCTCAAATCCTACAACAACTATTACTTTTTATCCTAAAGTATCCTATCTGATGCTACGTAATGTCAGGAGCTGAGAGCAAATGGTCACTGACTATTTGATGGCCCGAACTAGAGTCTCAACGCCACCGATGACAAATTACACTGTGTCGAATTTTGGTTTTTACGACTCCGCTTTAAAAACATATTAACCACTTTTAAACATTAAAAGATGAATATTCTTTTAGTTTTGTGACTTACAGCATTATCTAAAAGAGCCACTAATGAAAATTAATAAATAAGCTTTACAAAAGTGTAGATATAACTTTCAAAGATAAAAGACATAAGACAGACTTTTCTTTCTATCTGATATTTCACTGCAGACTACCATCGAAAGAAAAGACATGAATGAATAAAGAATTAAATTAAAACATACCTGTATGCTTGATACACGATTTAAATATTAAATGAAAATTAAAACATATCAAGAGCAGTCTCTGATGAGAAATTTTATAGCCGGCAGTCTTGCTTTTGTTGTTCAATTCATTCACTTCACCACGTCAAAACGATCTCCCCCACCCCCTCTCTCTCTCTCTCTGAGTCTGTGTTGCATCAAATTATGAGAAGATACGAAGCCCTACCGCATGGTATAATTATCATTCGCCTGACGGCATTTTGTAATAACACAGCTACAAGAGAATGAACATTTTGAATCAGGTATCTGTCACTAGTCGCAAGAAACGACGTGCAGTGGATATATTCGCGAGAAGGTAAATGAAGCCAATGAAAGGCTAATTCACAACACCCAGCCCACAAAGCGCGCGCAGTTCCACCGTTCGGTCACCTGTAGAATATTTAGATCCAAGGGAACGCAGCTGGACATAACAAGTAATTAACAATCACAATAATACTGCTTATTAACTGCGGTTAACCGGGCATTAAGCCGCCCAGTGTGATGATATGGACTGGATTAATCTGGCTCAATATAGAAACACGATAATGAACTTGAGAATTTCATGAGATGTAGGAAATTCTATTACTATCTGACCGACTATTAGTGTCTCAAGTTTACTGTATAAAGTATATTTCAGATAATGTTCTTCTGTATTTTGGCGCCTTACCGAGTGGTCGGTTAGATGCAAACGATTCTCCAGTGGGTTAAAATCATTATCATCATCAAAGTTTAGCTTTGTTGACTTGTTCCGTAACCAAGATTTTAGCTTATAACTCATCAGTGACGTTTCACGTTCTCATGACAGTGAGTATAAATATTTCTGTCCTCTGGGTTGATGCAACGTGTAGTCTTGTAGAAATCCGTCAGTGATTCTTGCAACCTCCATTATCACTGTGATGATAGCATAGCCATGAAACCTTTGAAACGATGGTAAAACAACAACCCATAAGATAACCATCTTTGTCACTAATAAGCTCGTCTTTTTTAAGTTTTTCCTAAATCCCCTCTTCAGTTTTGATTATGTTTTATAATTTCCTTTACGTGTTATTCATCTTTCAATACGAAATGCTGTTCCAGTTTTCTGCAAAACGCATTCATCATACGGATATGAAGCGTCGCTCTGTGTGAACTAATCTTCCTAGCAACATCCAGATTGCGCGAACTGGCGATGGAGTCTAAAACCTAAGAATTCTAAGCCAAAAGTTCAATTAAGCCATTCGTTTCGGGTTTTTATTTTTGTTTAAGCGTCTCACTCACTCACACTCACGAGTATATAGTGTACCGACCAAACTGCCCTTGTCTTCTTCATCATGCTTTCTTTGACGTCAAAACATCGGACGTTAAGACAGTCATGTGATTTGGTGATCAGAAAATTCTATCTCTACCCTCCCCCTGCGTTAACGTACTGTGTCCCCCTCCCACACGGGGCCTTCCTTCTATTCTTTTAGGAACAAACCAACTGACCCCCATCAGCCCAAAAGTATCATTAAGTTGCCAACCGAAAACCGGCAAACAGAATATGTTACATCACAACGTTGTGCAAGAGTGACATTCAGCGCTTTTCCATACCACCACGTAACTTACGAATTACCTTACACACACTTCTACAACGAGAAGTAAATTATTAATTTATTTGGTTTAGATTAAATTCATAAGATAGTGTAATTGCGTCATATTGTGAATATTATATCAATTATTTATTTTAATCCGTCTGATCACAATATAATTTTAACAGAAACAATGGACATAGAGATACAATAGAAAAATATTACATACAACAAACATTTAAACAAAACATTTGTCTAAATGATAACATACACCTTAATAACCCCATCTTCAATGCTCTACAGATCATTAACCCCAACCCCGACAGCCACCTTTCACTTACTCCTTCTACAAGCAACCACAGTCAGTATTGACCCACACCTATTCGAAGACACTAATACTTCTGGACATATCGGGACACTCACTCCTACATCTTTGGTATGTTTTATATTTATTTATTTTTATATTGATATTTTCTAACTATAATTTATATATTTTGCATTTTATTCTCTATAATTTTATAAATTCTTTCAAATTCTTTAGTGTTTCTTTCAATCATTTACTTACAGGCCGATATGTACATCTAATAACATTTAAGAAAAACAACACCTTCGCCCAAATATGGAAAAACAAATGTAATGAAACATCACCAAAAAACTACAGAAATCATAATTGAGTTTTAAGCTCTTAGATATATTTTACACCTGATGATGGTTTTATAAAAACTGAAACATGTTGTGTAAATGTTCCGAAATGTAAATCGATCAATCGATAAGAACATGAATGATATTTTATTATCTTAATTATAAGAAATTTTAAATAAAATTATATTGTGATCAGACGGATTAAAATAAATAATTAGATTAAATTAAATTTCGTCAGCTTAAATTAGGATTAGTTTTCATATAATATATAGACGGTGTGGTACTTCATAATTGTTGAATTACAGCCTCAGATTTATATCCAGATTAAAGTTCTAATGTTATTCCAAGATATAATTCACTGTATTTTTGGGATAATGTTATGATTCCTTCCTATCTAAAAAAACTTCTCGGTCGAGTGATTTCAACCTCTCCTTCGAATTCACGAAGTTTAGAGCTTTTTTGTCGGCTCGGAAACCGGCTTTTCGTAATTAAGTTTCATTCTACAACTTAAAACTGGAAAATATCCTACCTTTCCAAATTATTTACAACAAATAATTTACAATCGTTCTTAAGTTGGATGCAATACGACTGATGTGGTTGGAAAAATGTCCTATAATACGCAAACTAGATCATTACTGTCATCATTATCAGGACTTGAGAAGCAATCCGAATTTCTTTTCTCGAGAAAAATTAAAAATAATTTGTTTTTATTCAAATATTAACGTAAAATATTTTATATGTTACCTTTTAGCATAATAACGCGTAGCGACTCTACGATGTCGGTATTTCAGTCTGCACATTAATCTCTTCGTAAAAATACAAACCATCTCAGTTAAAACTCATCTAACGATTCTGCAGCAAGAATAATATGGAGTGTACTGCCAACACATTAACACACACTTTGACAGAGATAAGGAATCGAAACGAAGTATATTAATACAAATAATTGATCGTACTTTACATCCCTGATCATCACTACCGTCTATTTTACCACGCAGTGTAATGTGTGCACTTTTTTATTGTAAACAAATTTCATGATCGACCTAAGAACTTGACGTAAATGGACGATATTGTATTGGTTAAAATAAACGTGGAATCAGGGGACATATGCCACTCTTGCGCACTGGGCATTATGCATTGCGTAATGAAAACGAATGAAGTTTGAACTTGATGTTCTACGGAACCGATGATTGTCATATCCCCATCTCTTTCGGACACACAGTTTCCATTACCTCATCCTGTAATCTAGGGATGTACAAATCGTTTTGCAATATTTATCTGAATATCGTTTTGTTAACAGGGTACATACAAACCAATGTCTTATATTACTAACTTGATTCGAATTAATAACAATCCTTGTAACACGTAGCTAAGCTAAACGTAATATCTGAATGTTATCCAATGCATTTAAAGCTATTTAATTCTGTAATAACAACCCGAAGTTTTAACGTCGCTAATACAAAATTACGCAATTGAACACAATCTGACCATCTGACTCCAACACTCACAACCAACATTTGTGCGTACCATCTAAATAACATCCTTCCATCTCTGTTTTGGTCTTCTCAGTATCAGAATACAAGACATTGCTTTATCATAGTCCTTTCCTCCTTCATCCTATCTGTACGTTCTACCCATCATGCACTCTTAAATCACGCTGCTCTGTAATGATGTTCATTATCATACAGAATTTGAATATTATGGTAAATAAAAACCCATTCACTCTGCTACTACGACATGCACGTGATTAATACTGCTGGTGTGAAACCATGAGTCTCTTTGTCAAATGCACGTGATTAATACTGCTGGTGTGAAAACATGAGTCTCTTTGTCAAATGCTACCTGTCTATACGAACATAATTCACGAGTAATAAACAAAATAATTATATCACATCTAAAACTTCTTGACGATGGTGAAGAGTCAATTGAATAAAAATTTTCTCTATCTCCGTCTTCAGGTTCCTACACAGTTGGGCCCACTAGATAGAGCTAATCCCTATCTCCGGAATTAATTCCCATCTCCGAAACGTCGTTTTACGTTTTATATTTACTAGACGATGGATAATATCCAAGAAAATTTTTATTCAAAATAATTATAAATACAAACAGACCAATGTTTAGGAATTAACTCACTTTCGGCGGTTGACTTCTAGATATTACTTTTGACTTGTCGACATCCACTATCACCCTGTAATTACCTTCTAACAAACAGTGACCAACGGAAAGAGAGAGGGCTGTTCCAACAAATGTCATGCTTCCCCGTGTAATCTGGATATATTTAAAACAGTATTCACAAATGCGCAAAATTTCTGTGGAACCCATATTGCATTTAAATTAAATTTGTTCTTGCTGCTTATTAAACGCAACTCCACGAGGAATAATGTGGAATGGAGGCATAACTCCATTTATTCTTGACCTCGGCACTTTGTTCTTGGAAAAGGGCACGTGGTATCTACCTAATGGGGTGGGTGGGTGAGCCCCAAAGCCGTTATGGCGGTAAGAGAAAACATATTTCGTCCCTGCCTGAAATCGAATCTCGATAGACAAGCCCATATTCTAGTCATCATGTATTGTCTATTGAATAACATACAACAGGGATAATGTATCTTCTTACTTGCCAATAATTTTTGCAATCAGCTTTGACAGTCGTTGGCGCAATGTTTATTTTATTAGCATATCAATCACATGCTACTGTTCTATCATATCTATCCCTTGACCTTAAGCTATTTCTCTCACCCATCGTGGGATGAACCTCAGGTGATCTGTACTAAAACATGCGATCATAACTGAACCATCGAAAAAATTGTAAGGCGTTGTGGTTGATAATATAATTAAGATGGGTCTGATTTACGTATTCGAACAGAAATTACGATCATTTTCTGTCCATCTATCTCGTCTTTCAGCCGATAACTTATTTCCCCCTGTCAGTGGTCTTACGAACTACACATTGTGTGATAAAATAAATCGAGAACTGCTAAATGGATTTCTTTTAAACGTGACATGAATAATATACAATTGAAGCCAAGATTTAAGTCATACTTAATTTCCTATAGTTGGTTATACTAACGTAACGAGTACTCAAATTTGTGAAGTGGAACTATAAATCTCCACTTCGACGTTATTACCCAAGATCCTCTGCTACCACTGATGACGTCATCACCCGTCCGTCACTACGAAGTCTGAATTTGGTATGAAGTGCGTGCTATTGGAGGCTACTCAAATTTGTCTTAATTTTCTACAATCGGTTCCAACGACGTGACTGACGCTTAAACTTGTGATGTGTCGTATGACTCAAGAACTGACGAACGGATTTCTATTAAATTTGGTATATATATTATATATGCAATTGGAATATAGTCCAAAAGAGTAGTCTTTAATTCCCTGTAACGAGTGAAACTAATCTGACTGATGCTCAAACTAGTGACACGAGAAAATCAGTCTCGCTTTTGCGTTCCGCTGTGACTTCTGATGTCTTAACCCATGCTGCTCTCTAACAATGGTCATTCGAACTATTAGTGCTACCATCTATCAGAACTGATGTGCACAATTTTCTATCACATCCTATGGACGTGGTGTAAAGAAATCTTTGTGAATTTACTTCTGTGTAGTGTTTTATACATAATTCATATTTCAAAAAGTTTTTATTATTTCAAATTTTTAATAACTGCAAATACGTTTAAACGCGTACTGTAACTGAGTTCTTAAATAGAGGATTTATATTAGTATATACTCTTTATTTATTTTATCATCTAAATTCTTCGTGAAATTGTCTAATGGTTGTAAATTAAGAATATTTATAGGTTAAACGCAAGATGTGGAGGGGTAACAAGACAGTGTTATGTAATTTTTGGTGAACAACTCCTTCTGAAGATGGGAGACTTAAAATCCATTTATATGAACATCACATAAGACGCTGAAAAGATCACGGGTTAGATTTCAACCGTCAGCATAGTCTTAAAATGAGAAATAATAATAAAAAAACCCTGACAGTATACAGGACTACCAATCACAGGCAGGTAGGAGCAAAGCCAACTGCCGAAATACGTTGGAGGCCATGTCTCACATTAAAATAGTGGTATAATAAGCCACATGTTTTGAAGAATTATACAGATACTTTCCTATGATATTGCATCTTGGTCTACAGTTGTTTGGGTTTTCGAGAAATTAACATTAAACAATCTATTTCAAAAATGTGCCTCATACAAGTTCTGCACTAAACCAGATGTTGGAATTGCTGCTAGTAATTTGTTGGAGAAAGACAACACAAATTTCAAGAAACATCACCGTGATTAACTATTTCGTTTCTTATTTTTAAAATTTCGGTTTTGAGAATCGACCAGATGAACAGCTGTCCTAAACTCTTCAGACCATCCAGGATCATACAGCTTCTCAAAACGTAATCTTTTAATTAATTTTGAAGCTCATTGTCGCACCTTATTTCAAAATACTACCACAGCCTTAGCATGGAGAAACGGGGTAAAATATGTATCACGATTTTCGAATCTGATACCTTTCGAATACAATTATATTCCATTACGACTACACAAATATAACAGGACATTTGTTTATACACGTATGCTAAAATGACATTTTTATTTATTTATTTAGTGTTCTGTCTGACGACAGGTCCATATGAACAGGATCCTTCCATCCTTTTCTCGGACTGGGACCTGTTCATATACGTTCTTGGCAGATGATCCAGAAGTGGTTTGCCATTGCCTTCTTCTGTGTGTGAATGGAGTAATTGTTGGGATGACACGGAGAAACCGGGGAAGCCCCCGGAGAAAAACTCCGTGTTGCCTAGACCACGGCCTTGCCCAACACAAGTTATAAATTCGGGCACCGCCGGGAATCGAACCCGAGACCCCAGGATTACAAGACCAGCGTTCTAACCGCTAGACCACCGTGGTAGACGTATTTTTATTGAAAATGATAAAATTAACGGGGCTAGATGGAAGAAGATTCTCTAACACCCCCACCCAAGTTCTCCGTCAAGGTATACCTTATCTTGAAAACAGGTCCAAATATTATGAGTACTGTGTATACCAGACATTAAAGTAATCACAGTCTTCTGAGAAATAGGGCATATTTAATCTTGCGTGTTAATCTAACGGTTAAAACAATGGACAGCCCTTAAATAGCAATATCTCATTGTAACACTACAGCCTAAGAACATTTCCTAATGGCACATCAGAAAGGTGATCATTAAAGTTCAAAGATGGATACAACAAACTTTGCTGCTGTCGAATGTATTCATAATAAAAACAACTGGAATTCAGAATGAGCCTCGCTTGTAATTACCTATCACACGAGGCGTTGCGTATAGACATCACTTGTACGGGCGATCTCTCCGAAGAAATCCACGCCTTCGCTCTTAGAAAGGCGTCTGTGGCGGTGGGCGATTGATTCTTTCGTCTTTTCTTTTCTGAAATGAAATTAGTTTTGTTATTGGTAATATTCTGTGGTTTTGACATGAGAGGCGTAACTCTGTAAGGTGTGTTATTATGCGCTATGGAGATTTGCAACTTATGTTTGGAAATCGGTGATACAAAAAACTTGAGGTGAGGTTATGACAGCATTTCTCTTCTCTAAAGTGTATTTGATGCAGATGAATTCGAACTGGCAGGTAAATAAATATCCCCTGTGAATTGAAATTAATAAAAGTAGCGTAATATTGGGGTTTTTTTCCACGATATCGTCCAATTTCGTGTCTAGAAGCTGATTTATGCAAATAATTCTCCTTTTTTTTTATATAACATAAATCGCCTTCTTTAAAAATTCTATCACTGGTCGCTATTTTCAGCCAGTTCTATCCAGTTCGCAACAACACAATATTTCAATTGCATATATTTTAATACGTTGTCTTCCATAAATTAACGCCCATGTCTCTCGAGTGGTCTCTTCCACTTTCTTCTTCAGGGTAAAATTTTATATGCATTTTACATTCCACGAGGGTTTCCAGCAAAACTTTTATGATTTATTTTGTTTCCTTTGTTCTCTGTAAACATAATAACGAGAGCTTAAGTTTAAAAACATTTATTTATCGGAATCAAAAAATAATTTATGGAGATATTTTTGAATGCTAGTTTATGTAAATGTGTAATATTCACAATGTAATGAATAGCTGAAAATGTTATTGAATTTTATGGTTGTAATTCTTATAACCCTAAACTTTAATATACGATTTCAGCTATTTAGATGCTTAAACAATTTGAAGTATTTCTATAATGTATAGAGTTAGTGTCTATTGTAAGATATATTTCATGACAATGTCAGACATTCTATCCAATTTAAAATGGAAGATAAGCCAACAACAGAAAGAATTTCAATCCGTTTCTAAAGCAATACTTTTATCTCTGCTCCAGACACTTGGAAGTTTATAAGATTGCTTTCAGCTTCAGACAAGTAGAGACGAAGCCAGGGATTTCCGAAGATATTTGACAAGATTTACGTGGGTGGACTTTTTTAGATGGAAACGTTGTTACTTTTGTGTGGTGACACAAAGAAAGAAGATGCCAGAGAAGGAGAGACATAACCGATACTGTTAAAACCTATAACAAACGATAGCTGTCTATGTGTAACGTTCACAAAAGAAAAGAATTGTCCAGATGGTTCAACCCATATTTTTACCCACTGGAGACAGGGAAAGGAGAGTTGGTACTTATGAAGTAACACCCATAAGAGTTTCGATTTCATGGATTAAAAGACTGTGAAGAGAGTAAAGAAATGGTTTTCTTTTCTCCCTAAGAGCTTATTTCTGCCGTTCTAATCTTTCATCTCAAACAGATTATTTTATTTTTATATTTCGTTATCTGATACCACTTCCATGATACCCCATCTGGAATATTGGTTCCAGATGACTAACCCAAACCTTTCTTATATTTGTTAAGAAATTAATGCCTTGACATAGATTCCAAGGTTGAGAGCGAAGAGCCGGTTTGAATGTCCGCCTCTCAGCCTACCATGCGATGCTTCCAAATTTTGTTCCTTTTGGCAGTGGAATATTTAATGTCGCTCAGTCACTGCTGATGTTACTTACCATCTTATAAGGCAAGCTCATTATGTAGGTACACTTGAACAAACGTGGAGATATCGGTAGTAGAATACTTCAATGGAATATTTAGGAAAAATGTGAGGTGGAAAATTTACTGTTTTAAGTTTTAATGATTTGCATGGTTATTAACTTCGAATTTTGTACGCAGTTTTAACATGGTGTAACGTTAATTTTGTGCATAAAATGTTACAGACCAAATCATTTTGCCACATTTAATAGGCTATAAAACTTTACAATTTCCTTCTTGCATATTTTACTTTCTAGTCAATAAAATATCCAGAAATATGCTTTAATATATTCCGTTGTATGGGAATGAATCATGGTCTCTCACCCTGTGAGAGAAACGTCTGAAAATAATATATGAACTAAAGAAGGAGACGAAAAATTATGTAATTTGTGAGCTGTATTTGTTTATTTTATTTAACAATAAAAAGTAAACGAATTAGCTCCAGTAGTCAGGCCTTTACGTTACAGAAAATAATTCATTAGTGCGAAGCGTTTCACTGCCTATAACTAATAATTCCTTTCTTTGTATTTAGTTTAATATCGAAAAGTGTTAGTAAAATATTTTATATATCTTAATAAGATCTGTATTTTATAATACGTAAAAATGTTTCTTTCAGTGAGTTACTGCTTACATTGGTATTAATATTTTCCCAGGCGAGACAAATATTAATTCCGCCGACATCTGTTAGTGCAGACAACCGAATACAAAATACCATCGACAGCCTTTCAGTATTCTAGGATTTAAACACGCCGACGGACGGTAAAACACGACACTGTATTCTTGCTCTCATGTTAACAGCGCACGAAATGACTGATTTGTCCGTGTTTTGAAGAACTTTTATTTTCCAATCGATAAAACGGGCTCCCTGTTAAAAGCTACTATCATTCTTGTAAGTTCAATAAGACACTAGCCATTAGATACCATAACGATGGGAGTTTAAAAATAATGTCGCTGCAGTTAGCTCCGAGATGAAGAAGCCATTAGATACCATAACGATGGGAGTGTAAAAATAATGTCGCTGAAGTTAGCTCCGAGATGAAGCCACAGAGACCTGGTTTCAGTATTAATGATTTATCGTTAATAGTGAATTTGAAGTAGGGGTTCAATTTATCATATGACCCCATCTTAATTATTATTATGCTGGACGTAGCTCAGTGTTTGTGACCTAGGTAGCTTTCCGTAAGCGTCTCCATGATGCATTGGGGACAACCATCGCACCTGGGAGGTTAAGTTACAGAGGGGTGACGGGAGAGATTTATGAGGTAATGTAGCAACTCCGATATGAATACACGAATGCACAATCTCAGGCACCTGGAATTGTTTACATGTATTCAGTGAGTCTTGTGTTTGTTTCGCTCGTCTGTACGACTACAACTGATGGCCCTTTGGAAAGGATGGTTTGAGATGACACTGGTAATATACAGTGTGAACTTATCGCTCTTGTAATAATAATCCTTCTTCAATTCGTAGTCACAGGTCACAGGTAGGATTAAAAACGTGTATTAAAGAAATAGGATGTGGACTGGGTTCATATGCTTTAGAATAGGGTCCAGTGACAGGCTTTTTAATACAGTTATGACAAATTATCTATTGTAGCAGCCTTTTGTATGTATATGTCAATACAATTTATTATTCTGTGTAGGACTGATTTTGATAAAGTGTTTGGTTTCTGCGAAATATCTGTAAAATGTTAGCGATTGTGTCGACAGTGATAAAGGAAAGGTGTTTTAAAAAATTTTCTTTGGGCGTCTGATAAATTAGATTACTACATGGAAACAATAAATAAAAATGCAAAGTCAAAAATGTTGAAAGTCTAAATAATTTAAGAAGTACTTTAAGGTGACCATATACTTATACGTATGAGTTAAATGACTTTTACTTTTCTTCGCCACGTGACTTTAAGATCTGCTTAACAGATACTGTGATTGAGAAACACAGAGATCACTAAATATGTAAGGAAAATATGAATTTATTGAAGGCGGTTCACAAAATCAGCTCACCTCAGAATTGTTAGCAACAGCATATTTTAAGCCCTTAAGCTGTATTAAAATATATAGTCCCTAATAAATAATTTTAAGTAAATTTATTTTAACACGAGGTTTTTTGGAAGATAGAATTTTATTTCGTGACCTATCCCAACATATTTACAAAAATAGTTTTCTTTTTATATCATCTTTTCACCACCGAAGCTTAGTAGATTGTTTCGTTTGAAGTACAATGGGCGATTTCTTAGCCCTCTCTCCAGCTTAACTGCATTTACCCATGGGTTTTCTCAGTCACAATATTACAATAATCAAACGTTCTGCTAGATTGATTTCTCTTATTTCCTTGATTATATTACTTATCCTCTAAATTTCCTATTATTTACGAAACGTTTTCTTATAGGCGTGGCTTCGAATTACTGCATTTCGACCACAATATAAGAGTGTTCTCGGTCAAATTTTCTTTTCTAATGCATTTGGTATTTCCAGGCAAAGATATCTGTGTGGTTCATGATACATTTCGTAAGTTTTTATTTATTCTGTTTAAGCCTGTTCAACTGATATCCCTTCGATCGAAAGAGTTTTGATTTACATAAAGAATTAAATACTTGTAAGCAGTAAATGCAAATGTGCTTTTATGTCTAAGCAGCATGGAAAACTTATTTTGTGTGTGTAAGTAAAGGACGTACTCTAAAACTTTAAATTCAATGGAGATTAGTAATAAAATTTAAGATGCGGTCAATTGTACTCACGGTAAAATAAACAATTTATAGGGAGAGCCATTTTGAGGCTAGTGACGGAGTAAAAACACGAACTGTCAGACTAAGAATTGAATTCTGAACGTGCCCACGAACTTTATTATAATCATCAAAGGATATAACTTTAATACGGCTGATTATTAGATTATTTAAACAACGCTGCTTCAAATAAAACTGGAATTTCAGTAGTGAAGTGGTAGGAATGCACAAGAGGAGAGGTAGAGTTCTGTCTGAGGTTTGTGTCCTGCCACTTTTATGACGAAAGTGAGGAAAATCATGATAGTAGGTAACCAGCCAGAGATTTGTTGTTAAACACACTCGGCGAAATTATCTCCGCGTACAACATCTTTCTTTTGAAGGTAATCAGTTGTTGAGGAGTATTCTGCTTATATTAAAACCGACGGTTCATTTATTTCGTTAAAATCCCGTATTCTGAGTCACTTACATCAGTACATATCATGAAAATTCAGGCGATGAAGGAAGAATTTTATGTATTTGCAGGCCAAGGTTAGAGCCTTAGACTATTCTAGACATTCTAGGTCACCTAGATTTAAACTCTTAACTAAATTTTCCCTGTACAAACCTTCAATGGGTATTTTTATGAATTGATGTCTCAAAGAAAGCAACCAAATGATAAAAAGAAGTAGGCTGAACGAAGGAGTATGTTGAAGTGTCACTATGATAAATCCAAAATGTCTAGCGAATCTATGGATGAGCAGGTGGCAACTAAACGTCCTTCCTCTCTCAAGTATCAATATCTTCTTTTCACACTACAAACCCTTTATAATAATTTTTTGCTCGCCTATTCATCGTTTGCTTCCTCATACCACCCCCGCCGTTAAAGTCCCCTTCTCATTCTAAACCCCCGCCCCGTCCCTGTACGTCCCCAAATCCTCAAAACTTTTCTTTCGGTATCCTTCTTTCTTACTTAAATCCTCAAAGGAATGGAGATCCTTTTTTATACAGTAGCAATTCCGCTCATAAATCAGATATAATCCAATGCGTGAGGTGTACCACAGAAGAGGAAATATGGAGACAGAGAGGGAAAAATGCCTTTTTTAGGTTACGTAAACTGCTGGATCGGTTTCTATCTCCGACGATCACAAGTCTTCAACGGGGAGCAGATTGGAATGTCAGGAGGTCTTCGATAAATAAACAAAAATATTATGCTACCATCTACGTCATTCCGTGGGACCAACTTTTGAATACCTGTGTCGTAGAAGTCTGCCGCCTGGGATTGGAACCACTGTGTGACAGCCATCTCCGCCTCTCTGTCATTCTCAAAACGCTGACGCTGACGCTGACCGGACAGGAATTTCTTGAGGTGTAGGAAAAGATGGAAATCACTGGGAGCGAGGTCCGGGCTGTAGGGTGAATGATTAAACACCTCCCAGCTGAACTCCTGCAGGAGACTTGCTGTCCGTCGAGCCGTGTGCGGCCTAGCGTTATCACTGACCGCACTTCACAGTCGGCGGGAGCTGGAATAAGAACCTCCATCTTCAACAGCTGCAACGATGCTACTGTGAGAACGCGGGAAGTACCGTTAGTGCATGCGCCATGCTACGTCATTGCTCTATCACGTACGCACAGTCGCTTCGCTCAATATAAGGTTTGCTAGCTGTGGGACGAGTGGGAAACTTACTTTGAGGACGCGCCTCGTAAAACAACGTCTTAAGTTCAAATAGTGTCTTCTTGTAAACATTTTGATGAAACTTTGGGTTCCATAAACGACGGAACATTTATGAACAGCTGAGAAAGAATATTGTTAACGGAGTAAGCTATGCAGTTAATTTAATATAGTTTTTCCTCTAGTCCAGTATCTTGTATATACGCAAATTTCAGGATCTTCACTTTGTGTGTGTTATCGAACACAAAATTATTAATTCACCTGTAAATTTCTATGGATTCCTTACTCCGAGACCTAAAAATTATGAGAGAAAAAATAACAGGATTAAGATAAGAAGACGACAAGGTGGATCTTAATTTATATTCGACACCGAAATTACTAGAATGTCAAAATTTCCACCCAGTGTGTATATGTGTCCCTCTCATGACTGTCACGATGTTCTTGATGACTGAGTGAATTTATTTCTTAAAATAGATCCTGTGTCAGAGAGTTGTTTATTTAGTTAGTGACTCTGGTTTAAGAGAACATTTTTGAAGGGCCTCATTATGCAAATTTCTCTACGATAATTGCCAAAACTCTGTACGGGATGAGACTCACTCGCGTGCCCCCACAAAATAACTCGGTCGCTGTTGTTAAAACTCAAGTAATTTAAGGATGTAAGTAAGTTTCAATTTTTTAACATTAACGTAAATTCTATCGCTTATTGGATTTTAATGACTCATTTGATTTTGTTCGCGATTAAAACACAGCTACAAAGTAGATCTTTGTAACATCAAAGCAGGAAAAAAACCATCCACTTTGCTTTGTGTCCATAGGCTATATTTTGTGATGAGATATTTAACGATCGTATTTCTTCAACTAATGGGAAAATAAGTGACCAAAATTACTAGAGATGTTTTTCATTCCCAAGGAAAATGATAATATGGACTAGATTGGAATTGAAAATTGTACGGAGCGGGAGATGAGGAATTGAAGATGATGTTGGGGTAGGTGGTGTAAGGGGTGAGGTTTATGTTGGCCCATCTGTGTGCAAGAGTATCTTTAATGTCACATTTACGATTTAACAGGTATAAAAAAATCTATCAAAAACTTCTTATTTTAATGTTTACTTTTCCTTAATAATATTTGTTTATGGAACAGGAGATTGATGTGAACATTATCTGGCAACATTTCGAGTCAAGTCAGGTAATGAACTAAAGCACAGAAGTTGTCATTCAGCGGGTTTGAATGATTCATGATTTATTTAACGACATTTTATCATCTGTTTCAGTTGAAGTTGCTCTGTATGGATGTAAAATTTGGAATCTTCCCCTGACTAAAAGAACAACACAAACCGAGTTAATTCGAAAAGTACTTAAGAGATCTGAGTTAGCCACTGCTGTGAAGATGTCGATACTATCCATCTTCAGGGCTAGAATTCAGTAAGTGTCACCGAAACACTGTTATACACCCACGTGTACTCTTAGTCAATGTCCAGGAGAATATGAGAGGGGATAAGATACAACTTAATGTAAATGACAGTAATTAACAAAGAATTAATAACAATTGCATAATGACGAATTTTATAACGTTTATTCTCATCAGTTATTAATATCATTTATGGGGGATGAAACTTTTATTTGGAAATCCTGACCATGTGGAACAACTTTAGATGGGAATAATAGCTGGGTGATTGAGAATATCTATCAAAATCACATGCACTATTAAATGTAGGCAGTTGACAAATTCTGATTGTGTTTCAACCCTGAATCCTAACGCCTATAAGAAATACTCCTTCCTGTTTGGCTACAGTAGCCAGAGACATTACTTCTTTTAAAGTCATGTCTCGAATACAAGCGAGTCCTATCATACGCACTTTTATTTTCAGTATTTTCGAATATCCGAGATTGTTTTTAGTGTTGTCAGGAGCATCCAATCCAAGATGGTTTCTTACTTTGAGGAAGGAAACTAAAGTATACTTTTTTAAAGAAGTCGTTAAGAGATCATAACCGTCACAAGGAAGAATTAGTACGGTAAAATAGGATATTATGCAACGAGGAACTTCGTGATTTATACATAACACCTAATTTTATTGAGTTAATTAAATAAAACAAACTGACCTGCACTGGCCTTGAAGTTATGATGGAAAGACATAATTTTTGTGGTGAAACCTAATGGAAATTGGCCGATTAGAAGACCGAGAACGATGTAGGAGAATGATATTAGGATACTTGTTAAGAGATGGAATATTTGGATTCCACTTTGTTGGAGCAAACTCTATTTAATGGTGTACGTTGGTGGTAGAGATGTCGAACCTTCAAGACTAGTGAGTTTGTAGACACGAATTTAATTGAAGGAGATTAACAAGAGTTGCTTTTTAATTTTCATTTATGCACCAATAAAAGTATTTCTATAGTACATCTTTCGACAGAGTAAATAAGTGATTTAACATGCAGTGTTAGATACTACAAATTGAAAGGTGACAAGTCTTGATAAGACAGAAATTACCATCCAGAATAAGAGACTTTTTTAAAAAGAGACTCTACTAGAAGTATAAAACACTGCTATAGTAAATAATCTCTTTCTGAAATTTGTAGTCTCTATGGTAGACAAATTTTCAGTTCAGTTGTTTGCGTGAGTGACCACTTCTGCTTCTGTCTGTTGAAACACAAAAAAAGCTAAGGTACTACTCTGTAACGACGTACGAAGCTGAAAAATGTGTTGCTGATATATAACGACCATTATTCTTAGTAACTTTCAGTTTCTATCTGCAACTCGAAAGCAGGAAGTTCAGTAATGTAAGACGGTCTGAAATATCGTGCTTCTGCTAAAACCTGATCCAGGACTTCACAAAACTTTTATCTAATGCCGTTTATGCCTCAAATGTTATCACTAAAAACTTTGATGGGTTGTTAATCACATTTCCTTCCAGTAGAATGAAGAACACGAAAATATCCATTTCCTGTGCTAATGTGTTTTCACTTTGAATATTACTTATCGGCTAGATTCCTTTTTTAAATTAGCTTGTTATGGCGTCATTGTAAGACGTTTCAGTTGCTGAAATATAATTTGGTTTTCCTCCCGTTGTCACATTCCTAACGAGAAATCGAATCACAAGAAATGCTTCTGTCAAACAGCCAAAATAAATAAAGTTCTTGGCATTTATCCCACTTTCAAAAAGTTCTTTCGTTTGGTTCACTATATCTACATATAGCCTTTATAAATCGTGGTGAATGTTAATTACTGCATAAGTTTAATTTACTTGTTGTTTATTTAACGACGCTTTTAGTAGCTCATGAAGAGACCGCTGGGGAGACCTAGACGTAGATGGGAGGATAATCTCAGGCGGGATCTATGGGAGATAGGAGTTGAAGGAGACTGGATTTTGTTGGCCCAGGACAGGGCTTTGGTTAATTCGGTGATGAACCTTCGGGTTCAGTAAGCCATCT
>NW_019059724.1:991548-1014019 GCF_000696155.1 Zootermopsis nevadensis | reverse complement strand
AAGGATCCTGTTCATATGGACCTGTCGTCAGACAGAACACTAAATAATAATAAGATGAGGTGGTCTAGGCAACACGGAGTTTTCCTCCGGGGGCTTCCCCGGTTTCTCTGTGGCATCCCAACAATTACTCCATTTACACACAGAAGAAGGCAATGGCAAACCCCTTCTGGATCATCTGCCAAGAACGTATATGAACAGGTCCCAGTCCGAGAAAAGGATGGAAGGATCCTGTTCATATGGACCTGTCGTCAGACAGAACACTAAAATAATAAATAGATAGAGACATTATATCATTAGAGGATTTCCGTTCTTTAGTTTACATTCTTCCTGTTTTATTTCAGTATTTATATTTCTGTAGTTCCCTACTTTCATCTGTTTATCCACCTGCCTATCTACCCATCTGTCCACCTGCTTATCTACCTATCCACATACCAACCATCCTGTATTATTCATTTAGTTTGACATCTCTTTCAAACGAAGAAACAAAAATACTTGTCTTGCGTAATAGGTTTATGCAGTGGATAAAGGCGACCGAAGCGTAGATCTAAGAAACTTCACTTGAGTGTTTAAAAGTTCGCAGAACGTTTCTTCACATAACTATACGCCTTTACGACAAAGTGTTTAGAAATTTAAATAGCTACTCAAGCTGCTTTCCATAAAAAGAAATATTATATTTCCATAATAATATATAACGAGACAATGTATATTATATGAAGCTTTCTGTAGTTCCCTACTTTCATCTGTTCATCCACCTGCCTATCTAAGCATCTGTCCACCTGCTTATCTACCTATCCACATACCAACCATCCTGTATTATTCATTTAGTTTGGCTTCTCTTCCAAACGAAGAAAGAAAAATACTTGTCTTGCCTAATACGTTTATGCAGTGGATAAAGGCGACCGAAGCGTATATCTAAGAAACTTCACTTAAGTGTTTAAAAGTTCGCAGAACGTTTCTTCACGTAACTATACTCCTTTACGACAAAGCGTTTAGAAATTGAAATAGCTTCACTTATAATCCTACTCAAGCTGCTTTTCATAAAAAGAAATATTATACTTCCATAATAATATATAACGAAACAATGTATATTATATGAAGTAATATAATAAATAAGAGCATATAACGTACATATTTATTTTGGAAAACTCGGAATTAGTTAGGTCCAATTGCTGGCAGGTGCAAGAACATTCATCTAATAAATATGGGTAACAAAACGCAAAGCTTCTTTAACTAGATATCTCGTGCGTAGCGTTGAAAGTGTTCAAAGCATATAACATGAGTTCTGCGCGCTGTGAAGCTGCCTTGTAGCGTACAGTGGTCTTGCTGACGATATAACAGCATCATCCAACCATGTGGCAGAAGTGTTTATGGATTTATTGTTCACATCCATTAGCAACACGTCTCAAAGTAATCCAAACTTTCTCATTTATTATTTCGGTCTGTTCTCGCAGCTGTTTCACGTACTAAAAGTCCAAGATGCTCATTCTTTAATCTATAAATCAGACAGAGACATTAAAAGGAAATACAAAAAATAAAGGAATGACAATAAAATAGAAAGACTGGAAAAAGAATCATTTCTATCTACTCTTCTTTGTTTGTTTTTACTTTTTTGTTTCGGTAAGAAAAATGTACTTGTTAATGATGACAAGGAGGGATCATCAGAAAAACATTACCAACTTGACCAAGAGAAGAGGCTGAATTGTGGGTAATCGGGCAAGTTATTTTTCGAGGCAGGTTAGCTGAGACATCTCTGCTCAGAGAATTGTTCAGTCAACAGCCTGATTGGACATGGTCTGGACTTTGATCCCAGGCAGATTCAGAATTCTTTTCCTCTTTTACGAAACTGTCACTGGACCGGCTATGCTATTCGGTCCAAACCGCGGAATGATTACCCAGAGGACCTCAATCAGACCACTCACTTCCATCTGGTGGTAAGGTTAAGAATAAGTGGTGCCTTACGTCAGATTCTACATTAACCTTCGTGGCGTGGTTACTAATTAATAAAATAGTAAATTTTGTCCTTCCTGATACTTTAGCATGAAGAGTGAGTATGTGCACAAATTACGAGACTAATTGAGTCAGTAAGTTGGTAATAATTAAAATAGCTACAGGAAGTCCCCACATTATTAACGGGTAACTAAAGGTCGCTTTTACGGTAATTAAGCTCCAAAGGCAGTCCACCGTAACACTAATACGGAAATGGTAACTCTATAATGCATTAAAATAAAAATAAATACTGTTTCAACCAAATATAACATTAAAATTTATTCATTAGAGTCGTGTTAGAACAAATCCTATTAATGGTACAGAGTAAAAGTATTTTTTAAGCATAAAATTTTGTTTTCAAGGTCATATTTGGTATATTCTTGTGTTATTATTTTGGAACTATCTATATTACACTATAAGCTTAACTGTTTTAAAGTTCTGGGTTATAATTAATTGTAGGGCGTGAATTGGATTCATATGGCTCAGGACACTGACCCATGGAACTGTAATGAACCATGGATTCCCATAGAAGATGAACAATTTATTGACTAGAAGTGCGTACTACTAGCTTTTTCTTAATGATTCTGTTCCATGGGGTTAATTACATTTTTCTTTGTACTACAGTCCTTGTCCTTAATGGGCCTTGGGCTACTCATACGTGGGAGGATCCTTAATCCGTTTATACATTTGCAAGGACGTCTTAGACGAGGGATCAGCCCACCTCGAAGCCTCTAACTATACAGGACAACACGCGAATTATCATCCATGCCTCGAATGGAATTCGAACCCACGGTTTCAATGTCCGGGTAAGAAAGGCCCACTCGTCAGATTTAATTTTGTAATTTATAATTTTCAGTAAAGATATTTATAGAACGTGTCAAGATGTCCATATCTGAAATGTAAACTCACTCACCCCCGTATTTTTCAAATATTGTTATTAATGTCAATATTTGAAACTGCTTCTATGATATATGTGAACATACATGAATTTATCCATTAATTCATAACAGTTACATAATATTTTTTTTTTTCACTTTTCAAACCAAAGATTGATTGTAATTTTTTTTTATAATTTTCGCCCACAAGGAAACCCGGTGTATAATTTTAATGTTATTTCCCACGATTTAACAGAACGCTGTGGGCTACTTACTAAAGCTCCACCGTTGGGCGATTCAGTTAACTCAATTATTACAACAAGCAATCGGTGTAACTTTCCGTTCCCCGCTTCATCCCCTTATCATTTTCATATTATTCGTGTTTGTGGTTAGGTTATGATAGCCTGAACTCTACAAACACGTGGCTCGTAGTATTTTCAGGGATCGAACCCACGGCTCATTATATAACACCACATGGGCTAGTAAACGTATGTAAACATTAAACAAGGGAACGACGTTGCTGGTTCAATTATATTACATAAATACAATTTGTTATGGCCTGTTGAGTTCCACTCAGGATCTTAACCAGAAAACACTAACACATAATCTAAAGAAATTCTCATTAAATTATTATTATTATTCACCAACAAAATATAAAATTCAATGACGTTGAAATTTAATAAATTTAATCATTCAATAATATGTGAAAATTTATAATCACATGTCAAAAGTGGGCGAAATTAAAAAATAAATTTTAAAAATATATGCTTGTCTACTTTTCAATTTTGAAACCATTATAATCCTGTCCATATTCCAGTACTATGAAATCAAAACACACAAAACAATAATTTTGGCAATTATTTTGTATAGCAGTTTATGAAATGAATTTACTTATTATTCAGCAAGAATTAGAAAATCTATCTGAACACATTACAGTTTCGACTTCCTAATTCAGCTTCAGCGATACACAGAGCTACTACAGGCCATGGTCTTCTTAGTTGCTGCTACAATTAATCTCGTGTCACTTGAATAACACAGTCTACACATAGAAGCAGTAAAGTTATGAAATCCTACAGTTGTCATAACGTATTTAAATACACGATAAATAAAAATAGCTTTTAGCTATGTGGAAAACAAATGATATTGATATGAATTTTACAATGTGAGTTGATCGATGACGAGTTTAAAAAACTTCTTTCTCGTTAATTGTGTAGAGAAATCATAATAATTGTACTTTACCTGTCCTTGGATACAAGGAAAACTCTTGTAAAAACTATTACGTCGGCTAACTTTGTCATTAAAGCAAATTTTCTACTTGATAAAATGTGAAATGACGTTTTATTAAGGGTACATTTTAGAAGGTAAATCTCTGTCTGTGCCTAATCACTGAATCATGAAGACGAAATTGTGATATAAAGGCAAAATCCTACGTATTATTAACATTTGCATTCGATGGATGTTTAGCGACACGATCTACCTTCTTTAATCCCGGAAACAGTCATTCTGGAACCCACTCTGTACTTGACTGCCCCGGAAATGTTACGGCGAAGACAAGAAATATTATCTCATGCAGAGAAACAAATTATTAAATGCAAGCTTCTTTAATCCCGGAAACAGTCATTCTAGAACCGTCTCTGTATTTGACTGCGCCGGCAATGTTACAGCGAAGAAACAAATTATTAAATGCAAGACTTTGTTCGCAAATTCTACACGAATTAAACACAGAGGAAAAATATAAGACCCTTACAAATATGGAAAGATTGTGATTTCCAGTACATCTACTAAAGACTAGATATGCCTGACACTAATTGTGGTAACAAATACGAAAAGAACACTAGAAGTCCTATATTTGTAGTGAGGTCAACACTAGTGCTAACATGGCGGCCCCCGTGTACGTCCTAGGCCTATGCAATATAGACAGACGGAAATAGCATATAATTTGTCCCATGTTTTGCAAAAAATATAAGAAGATGTTTACAACGTGTGATCGTTCTAACAGAATTGCGTTGTATCAAGATTTAGAGAAGGAAACGCATCTGCGTAGACAATAAATCCAAACGCAGAATTTCAGAGGAAACAGTAACAAGTTACAGCTGCGTGTTGTATCTGCAGGAAGGTTGTGCTTCGTTCTACACCAATTTACAATCAATATTTTCACAGTAGATGTAAACACTTGTGGGACTAATTGGATGGCTAATTAACCCATATGATTCATAATAGCTCAGAGCTATTGTTTTACTCTGTGAAAGCCACAATGTTAGTTGCTACTATTAGTAATAGTTCAGGTCTACCTCGGGATATACAAATGTCTGACACCCTGAAATACAGCGCAGTCATACACCCGTGTTTTGTAAGCCTTCTGTTTCGATATTCTTTATAAAATTAACGCTCAATAAAGAGGTCGTGTGTATCTGACAATAAAATCGATAAGAATTAAAAGGGTGGAGCATGTACCACGAATGGGAAATGACAAATGCACACAAGACTTTTGTCGAGAAACGTAATGGGACGAGACAATTTCGCAGGCGAAGGCGAAGATTGTTTGGACTGGATCGGACTGAATCATGACTGAGTCCAACAGCAAACTCCCTTTGGATTTTGTAACAGACGGGAAATTTTTGACAAGCTGAGTCACTAAAGAAACGCCAAATTCATTTTAATGAAACGAAAAGAACGTTCAAGCTCATATTTGGCAGTACATAAATTTACGGAGCGTAAATTTGCAGGCAAATTTTCAGTTTTTTACATCGTATTTTCATAATCATGTACTTAACTTTGAATGTGTCACAAAGCATGTACTATACTTAAACTGGATTTTCTCCAAACCTAAGTAATTAATTAATGTAACTGAATTTTGAAAGAGAGGTCGTTATCATGATTTTAACAGTTATATAAATTATATTTTATTAATTAAGCTTGGAATTTTAGACAGAATGGATGGGGGGATATTATAATTATTAAAAAATAAAGAAAATTCATTAATAAAACGACAGTCATTTATCAGCGCTGTGTCATCACAAAGTTCGTGGCTAAATTAATACAATTTTGGAGGTGTACTCTTTAAAGAGCACTAAAGTTCCCGAGGTGCTTCTTATGTCAAATCACGGACGATGACGGTACAGGCCAACTAAGGGAATAAAAATCTAGCAATGATCTCAAGACAATAGCAAGGATTCATTTTAATAATGTAATCCAAGGACAATGTTGTAAAAATGAGACAGACATTAACGCTTACGCTAAAGTGTGAAGGACAGGTAGAAAATACTGTTGTAGTCTGTGAATAATTAATTACAATTAATTTACTTTTGTGTAACTTCGTTCCGTTTTCAGAATTGGCTATCGAGTAAACATGTCTCGTGTGATTTATCCCCTTCACATTCCTTGAACTTAAAAACCCTAAATTAGTGAAGATTTTGTTAGACAATTACGAAAGTAAAATAATATTTTCTATTGAAGGTGGCTACAAAATATTTTTTTTTAAAATAATATTTTCTATTGAAGGTGGCTACGAAATATTTTTTTTAAAAAATAAAGGATGTGAGGAAAAGATGAAGAGAGATAAATAGAGAAATAATTAATCAAAAAATAATAAAAAATAATTAATTAATATTTTTGATAATTTAGTTTTAAGTTGTAGTTTCACCTTTACGTATTTCAGAGATGTGAGTAGCAGTAATGGTAGTAGTAGTAGTAGTTATATTTAAAAATTAGCATGCTCTGTTAACAACAAGGGTTATTTTGTAAGGGATGACTTAATATAAATTGTATTTAATAAAAACCCACAATCATACAAACACACACACACAAGCTTTGTTTTGTCCATATGCTGTAGTAACAAAGAAACAGATCAAAAATATAATTTCGAAAATCTCAAGAGATTACATATTATTTTAATCTGTCTTTTCTTTACTTAGTGACGACAAAATTCCTATACAACTGTTGATGAACTGACAGTCCTATCTGCATTATCTCTTGTGTTATTTCATGTAACCGTGAGAGAAAGACAGCGTGGCAGATGTTTATCCAAATATCATTTGTTTCTTCAAGAAAATACCACGATCACACCATTTAGTCGTTCTATTGTTTCCAAACACTGTGATTATAACTGAGACCTGACTCGTGACGTCATCGGAACATATGATCCTTCACTGATGACCAGAAAAATGAATAGGACAAGGAGCGAACTTACAATACAAAGAAACTGAAACAGAAATAATATGTAACATTAGCTTTTGTGATGAATTACCAGTAAGCAAATTTTCCCACACGTAGGTAACAGTCGAAATTTACTCCTTCCTATTGTATTGACCCCTATTTATGTCTGTCCTATCCTCTGATGTTATTTTCATTGTGTAAACCCTATTGTGAGGTTCTTTCGCTTTCCGGTTGTCAACTGTCTTTAATGGGAGCAAATGACATACGACGCACTAACTAATAACCCATAGCAATCATTCAATGAAAAAAGATGACGGGAAGGAGGAGAAGTGAAAAACCCCTTCTTTTTTATTATTCTTTCTTTAAAAACGCCCACTTCCTGCCGATACAATGAAATTCAAAGGGAATCTGTTATTTCGATCGCTGTATTTCTCATACAGAGGCTGCTTTCAGATGTTTTTACTACGTTGGAAGAAACATAATAAAACACGAGCCTCAAAATTTTCTTACTGAAATAAATATCTATTGATTGTAAGACACTACAAGTTAAAGAAACCATATAAACACAATCTGTCATTATCATTTGCAGGTAATTAGACATTAATATGGCTGAATTATGTTGATAAAGTTGGGTTGAAGGTTATTTAACGACGCGGTATCATGTTCACGAGTTATTTAGTGTCACATAACGTTAAAATCTATTCGTAAGTACACCTGTTTCTTATAAAAGAAATCAAACACGGAGTCATAAAACCATTCCAGAATATTAACATATGAGTTGAAAATCTTCTTTAAAATAACCCAATAATCAAGACATTTTTATAGCTTTAAGAAAATGAGCTCGTAAGTGGTCCTGTCACATTTTAAGCCACTGTACACCCATCCTTTTGAAACCCCGAAGAAAATGACGTTAGGCTCGTTGTGGAGACGATATATGACTAGAGGAGGACGAGATGGGCCGGACGTTTAGCAAGCATTTTGGAAAAATTAAATTCATACAAAATAACGTTTCTGATAACTCAATGAAAGAAACCTCTTGAAAATTATTGGTGTAGTTTTGGAATAATATTAAAACCTAATCTTAAATAAATGGGTTTCGACAGCGTGGATTTGGATTCAGCTGGGCCAGGACAGGTTCCAATAGCATCCTTTCAAAGTTTGATGTTCTCTCAGAGGTTAAGATGTCGACTGCAGGGCTGAAGGTTTGAAGCCGCGTAGTCAATTAGGTGGATAACAACGTTTTAAAGGATCATAGATCCTCAACCTTCAGGGTATTCACGGTATCCCACTCCACAAAGGCCACAACTGTTATCTTCACCACCGTGACAACGTCAAATCCCATAAAAATCTATAAAAAGTAAATATTCTGTGATTTCACGGCAGATAATATTAATTTAGAGCCGTGTAGTCCTGTGGATGTTTACGGACGTTTCAGTGCGTGTTTACTGCCTCCATCATCACACATCGGCTTGATTTTTGAGGCTGTAAGTACCTCTGAAACGTCGGTAAAATTTTATAATTCTACAATCGAAACATCCCAGAAGACAGTTGTCTTAAAGAGTAAACACATTTCGGTTTTTAGGTTTTAAAATAGTTAAATGTTTGTTCCAAAAGAACTATCGAAAAACTACTTGCGTATGCCTGTCATGACACTTGGAGTTTTTCCTGACAAACAATAGGCCTGCTGGACATAATGAACTTGTAACATTAAAATAAGATAGTGTTTGGTGTGTTCCATCGTGTTAACAGATCCTTAAATACTCATTGCTATGCAAACTTTAATGTTACGATAAAAAGTTGAATAACGTTTAAGCATTGACTTCATTAGAAATAAAATTCTCGGTTTTTCAAAAGCAGGAAATTCCTTTACCGACTGAGTGGTTATATTGAATTCTTACCAAAGTGATTTTTCAGGGAAATAAAAATAAATAATGGTAGAAATTTAAATTTCACCATGTCAGAAACAAATCAACTCGTATTTATAGTGCTGAGACTTAAAATATCTATTATTTTGGAATCGTAAAATGCATCACGCTAATGTAGTTTGATCGTAATATTTATTTCTTTTAAATGGTTTGAATGTGTGATATCAAATAGAGATTCATGTCGGTTAGAACGCTGTCCTTGTAATCCTGGGGGTCTCGGGTTCGATTCCCGGCGGTGCCCGAATTTATAACTTCTGTTGGGCAAGGCCGTAGTCTAGGCAATACGGAGTTTTCCTCCGTGGCATCCCAACAATTACTCCATTCACACAATGGCAAACACCTTCTGGATCATCTGCCAAGAACGTATATGAACAGGTCCCAGTCCGAGAAAAGGATGGAAGGATCCTGTTCATATGGACCTGTCGTCAGACAGAACACTAAATTATTATTATTTATTATAATCGCTTTAATAGTTTAAGACGTGCACGGTGTAGCCATTAAGAGCATTTCAACTTGCATCATGTCTGCACATTTCCACAGGCCCATATTCCTCCCATCTTACCACACAGATTACGTTTTACCACACATCCATAACCTTCCTTTTGGTACTTCGCTTTATCATTCAATTTGTCTCTTCACTGTTCATTCCTTTATTGTATTGTTCTAATTTTTTTTTTATCGTACGTCTACGAGAATGAAAAGGAAAGTTAAAATGTTCCACGATGCGAGTCTTCTACCGGAACCTGTAGACAGGGAGAGGTTCACACTAGAGACCAAATTTTGTGGCGTAACGCTATAATACGCTACGTTATGTTCGGAGTTCCGATCGCTCGTCTCCTCAGTGGAAGACTGGCCCAAGTCATTTGAAACACTTTATGGAGCCGATGATATCAATTACACGACAACAGCTTGATACAGTCCTTGAATTTCAAAATGTTTAAAACGGCCTATGTAAAGCCTTGTTTTGTAATGTGAAAAATATGATAATATTCAATTCAATTCAATTCATTTATTAAAGTGCTTGACAACAGCCTAAACGCCTATAACAGCCAAGCACTAACAAAATACAAACCTTACAATACAATTACAACCAAACAAAAAACTGAATATATAAATATACAAAATTATACAAAATTAATTTATTACAAAATAATTAATAAGTAAAAAAGTAAACACTAATAAAATACAAGGAACAAAATAAAAACAAAAAATAATTAAAACAAATAACCAAGCTAGATCCAATCAAGGCCACTCTCTAAATAATATAAATGATTCGAAGATTTTCATTTGAATCTCCATCTTAAGATCAGGTATATTGACGTTTGTGAGCCAGTTATATCATGATTTTAAGTCTAATGCCTGTTCTATTAATTATTTCGAACCCCGTGACACTAATAAATAATTTATTTCATAATAACAAGTCTGCACAAATCTCTAAACGTCTTCTCACTATTTGCTTTGTTTAAATGAAAACGTTTAACTTTCTTTGTTACTATAAGAAACCAATTCGTTACAAACGGAAATGATCAATATGGTGGAGAGTCCATATAATTGGTTGGATACTTCAAGGACCACAGACGGGACTCAGAATTGAATACCATGGGGTCCCGGGTTCAATTCCCGGTGGTGCTCAAATTTATAACTTGTGTTGGGCAAGGCCGTGGTCTAGGCATCACGGAGTTTTCCTCCGGGGGCTTCCCCGGTTTCTCCGTGGCATCCCAACAATTACTTCATTCACACACAGAAGAAGGCAATGGCAAACCACTTCTGATCATCTCTGCCAAGAATGTATATATGTATAAGCAGGTCACTGAGAAACTGAAGATGTTGGAAGGATCCTGTTCATAATATATGGACCTGTCGTCAGACAGAACACTACAAAAAAAATGTTACATGTACCAATAATCTTAACCATTTATATTTGATGACAGAAACAATTTTATATTAAGAATAGATCCAATTGTGAATCTCCTGTTTGTGCGCTTTGGTTCAGTGTTTTGTTATAATTAGTCTACACAGAAGGAAACAAATAATTTGAAAATGAATATCAATTTATATACGCCTGAGACAGAAATTGCTTTGAACATCTATAAACTGGAGTAACTTGTTTTAGATCTCCGAGAAGAATTGTCGGATCGTAAGAAAAATGTCTTTTATTTATTTAATACTGTTTGTACAAACAGTTCGCCAAGGAAAGGGACAAACTTTTTAGGCCTTAATTAATGCGTTTGCAATCAATATAATCCATTATCTTAATGTTTCAAAATCAATTCGAGAGAGTTGTTAGCGATGTTTTCTATCCAATGGCGCGGAGTCCTGTGCAAATCCTATAAGCCACAATTAATCAAGCACTTTGCTAGATGTTGTCCCACTTTGTGATCTACCGAACTGCCTAATCATTACATCTGAGACCACTCAGCATTTATTTATTCGTAACAAATTCTGCATGATACAGCTAATAATTGCAATCGATTTATTTTTATTTTGACTTTATGTAAAATATATTTTTCTTGTTTCGCTGTCCGGAAAATACGCCGAAACCTGGTAGAATATTCATAACTTTTGAATAGCCTCATTTTATCTCTGCATCTACTCCAAGGACTTCCTCGCAGTTTCTTAACTTGAGGATTTCTAAATATCTTTTAAGCAGTTTTTATCTCTGCGATGTGTGTCCTATTATCGCACCCTGTTTGAATTGGTCTTCGTAACAATGCAGTGAGAATCGTACACACAGTTTATAAATCATAGCTTATTCAATCTCGTATGCTTCATATTTTATATGTCCAAGCGTCCACAGAATTTCATTCACAAATACGACGCCAAGTGACGCCCTCAACAACTTCTCTACGCTCCCAGCGTGCACCGTGCTATTAAGCGTGTTTATTGTACTGGGCCTGGCGAATTCTTCGGTTGAAAATTCCAATCCGGCCAACGTTATATGGCCTACCATTTGTGTTACATTTTCATCAATACGTATCCTGTTACCCATGAACATAACTTACGAATTTTGAAATTAATGTTGCTATTGAATGAAATTGTGGAGACCAGGAAAATTAATTTGAAACAGAAGTGTTATATAATTTATGTATTAACATGATGATTAGGCAGTGTTTGTAAACTAACTTAGATTCAGTCCACCAACAACCACCAACTGGCACAGGGAGGTCGTTCGTCCAATTACAAAATTCTCCACTAAACCAATCACTGCATGAGAGAGAAAAGAGATTGTAAGACAAGGAAGAGAGATTTTCAGGAGTGCCAACTTTTAAAACAAACACCGTCAGATGAGCAAAGAGATAGGTGGGGTTGTGAAAAGAGGTAGGGTTGGTGGGATGGGAAGATGTAGAGGGGTGAAGAGAGGCTCTGTTGAATCTGCTCCACATTGTTAGATGAATGAAGGAAGCTTGAAGCAGCAGGAGTGAACGGTATGAATATTCAGTAGTAAACATACAAGAAAATTTACAACTATAGGTCCCGCCTGTTAAACTTGTGGCGAAGAGTTTAAAACCCTTGATAAACACCCAGTATTTGCAGTTCTCTTCAGGCGCGGTTTATTCCAAAAAAATTTGGTCCGATAATCTGAAGGTAAGTTCATATCAGAGACCAAGTATGGACTGGATTAAACTGGCTAAAGATCTGGCTGTGAGGTACACGGAGATGAAATTTGGATGCCATAATAGGGGTGAAATTTCTTCAACAGATCAACGACCTTCAGCATCTTAAGAAGGACTCTGCTGTACGCAGTTGGTTACTGTAAAGACCTCCTCCCACAGGATGTACAGTTACCTGTAACGAACATCTTCTGAAGTCAAGATACTTCCTGTCTTTAATACAAAACGAAGGTTCATTGCCGTGTTCACAAAAGTACGTAACGCAAGTCGATTTTGAACTAGCTCAACCGTCTTCGCACCCTCACTCCATAATTATCCAACATCTTCATTCGTGCTACATATGCTAACTTATCTTGACTTATCCTCTTCTACTTAATCACTTTAAAAATAACAAAGAATACGAATTATGTAATTTAATTTCTCTATTCTCGTCCTACTTTCCCCTTAGTAGAATGTTTTTATCCTCATTATATTAAGCACCATCTCGCAGATACCTCAATCTACGATCTGCCGTCACCACGAGATTCTAAAGTTAATTCAATTCAATTCCTTTATTACAGTGTTTGCCAACAGCAAAGAGCCTATGACAGGCAAACGCTAATAGAAAAGTACAACAAAAAGATACAAATTAGATAAAAAGCAAATAATCTACCTAGGTAAACACTAATATAAATATAAAACGCTAATAAAATATAAGGAATAAAATGAAATCAAACATTAAACAAAAATATATTTATTATTCAAGTCATATACACAAACTTTTAAATTATTGATGTTAAAATTTAATAAATTTTAAATATAGAAACCTGAAGATGATGCTATGACATCGAAACATGTAGAAATATTAAAGCGCAACATTGTAACATCGAGATAACGATGAATGGCGCAGAATATCAATTTTAAATTTTAAATTTTAACATCAATAATTTAAAAGTTTGTGTATATGACTTGAATAATAAATATATATGTGAATATTAAACACAAACATGACGCATCAAAACTATAAAATTAAACAAAAAACAAATAACCAAGCTAGATAATCAATCTAGACAACCTATCTAGGTCATTTCCCTTATTGATAAAGTACCCTCAAAGGAGACAATGTTTAAGCTAAATACGTCCAAAAATTTACATACGTCATTTGCAGCAAAGACGCATCTGGCTGAAGGACTATGTCTTAGCGCACTGCTCACATGCCCATATAAATAACGATTAATATTATATTTAAGACTTACATTTTTAAAAACAAAACGATACATAATAAGATCATGAATACAATGATTGCAAGTATTTCCGTTGTTAATTTCAGTATGAATTGACATTATTTATCGGATAATATAGAAAATAAATTTTGCGTGAATACTGTCTCCAGAGGAGCGGACGAAAGGAGCTTAGAATAAAGCTTATTGCAGCGATTCGTAAGTATGGCGAGACTCGAAGGACACTAACTGTGTCCTTCACTGCTCGTGTTGCTTGCGTGGGGCAAAATCACAACAGTTTTGTCCTCGACTCTACAAAACCTACACAAAATTGTGCTGAACTTCTTTATAAAATGAACGTGAATCTATCGACTGCTAATATTTACAAAGTATTGGCAAAATTGCCATGATAGGACCTTTCAAAATATATTTTTTCTTATAATACACGCTTTTATTACACAGAACACAAGACCATTCTACTACAAAGACTAAACTAATATTATATGGTTCTACATATTACAATTTTTAGCCTATATTATTATTATTATTATTATTGTTGGTCATTCATTCACGTATTAGACCCTCTTGGCTGTTGGAATTAAAATAAATTCTGGAGCAATGAATCGTTATGCATTTGTCACGACTTTTAGTTAGTCAAATAGGCCTCTGCCTACACAAAAAAATTACACTGGTACAGATTAAAATTTTTTCAAATTTGTCACAAATAATCTAATATATTCTTTATCAAATCTAAAACTTCTTGACGATGGTGAAGAGTCAATTGAATAAAAATTTTCTTGGATATTATCCATCGTCTAGTAAATATAAAACGTAAAACGACGTTTCGGAGATGGGACTAGGGATCAGCTCTATCTAGTTGGCCCAACTGTGTAGGAACCTGAAGACGGACATTGAGTCCCATCTCCGAAACGTCGTTTTAAAAAGGTCCGGAGATAGGGATTAGCTCTATCTAGTGGGCCCAACTGAGTAGGAACCTGAAGACGGAGATAGAGTCCCATCTCCGAAACGTCGTTTTACGTTTTATATTTACTAGACGATGGATAATATCTAAGAAAATTTTTATTCAATTAATATATTCTTACCGTCACCATTTTTCTAATGTTAAAATGTAACAAGAATTTTATACGGAGTATGTAAACAAATATCCCTGAAGATGGAGGCAGTATATTTCTGCGAAACTTTGACTTGTTCTAAGGAGTTACAGCCCAGTCAGCGCTTAGATATGCTGCTGGGTACATGCAGTTTGCGTTGACCTATGCAAAACAGTAGACTTCACTGATGAGCATTGGTTGAGGTACGTAGTGGGGGTTAGAAAGGAAAGGAGCGAAATGGGGAGGGTGGGGTGATGTTCTTGTACGTACAAATGAGGGAAGCAAATACCGACTAATGATGCTTAGCCCGGTTAGCCCACATTGTGACGTAACGTCTGTCTCTTGTTCATTCGTACATTTCTGTTTTTCCACCTGAAACTTCCTATTCGAACTCCCCCCCAGGCCCCCCCCCCACACCGAGTTTCCTTTTCCTGTAACCCCATACCCTACTCAAAGACCCCTTGATTTTCGGAGAAACACGTTCGCTTTTCCGCCATGATGTATAATCTTGTAGGTTAAGTATTTAACTCGTGGACTAGTTCTCCATAACACAATTTGAATGTACCTGAAACCAACGACAAGATTTCCACGCGAACGCATTGCGGGAAAACTTTCCCAGAAAAGTTGAGAGACGTAAACGACTTGAATTGACAATTATCTGGTTCCAAAACAATGGCATTGAAACGAGAGTGATCTTAACTAATTGTTTACCCTGCTAATCAGACGTTTTTATTAATTAGACTCCTCTTTTATTATTTCGTGAGTACTAATCTCATGGCATTTTCATTTGCTGTACTCATCATATTTTGCGAAACATCAATCTTGACGGGGTCAGAGAATTTTACCTCTAGCCTCTGCGTCCCACCCAGCCTCCTATCCAATGGGTACCGGGGTCCTTTCCCGAGGCGTGACGTTGACCATTCACCCCCATCTAGTGCCGAGATCAAGAATGAATAGGAGCTAACCGCCTCTCCCCCCAAACGACATACATGGTGTATAGTGGGACAGCTTTGATTTATCAATTATGAAGCTCTTAATCATGTAACTTTCACCTTTAACCTCTTACTTGTGTTCTGTATTTCCATGTACTTTCTCAAATCCTATTCTAAAACACCCACAATCATTGTTCTACCCGAAGGGTTGCTTCCTACTTGCTTAATACAACAGTTAATATTTTAATATTTTCCGTCAAATCACAATTTTAATAAGATAATAAAATATTTAAAATATCATTTCACGTTCCGCATCGAATGATCGATTTACAAATTGGAACGTCTCCTACTTATTTTTACATGTTTCGGTTATATTTAACCGTCCTCAGGTATAAATTAGATTGGTAAATTTAAAACTCGAATTACGTTCCAATTTGTAAATCGATCATTCGATACGGAACGTGAAATGATATTTTAAATATTTTATATTTTATTATCTTATTAAAATTGTGATTTGACGGAAAATATTAAGATATTAACCTAATTCACAATATGACGCAAATATACTACCTTAATACAACAGGTAAAAGTTACTTTACAGAAAATATTAAAATCTGGAAACGTCCAGTGTCAGTGCTTGAATTACGGTAGAATTTATTCTATGTTTTCGGAGATCGGTGTTTGTTCGGCAAACTAAAGTCAGGTAAAACCTTGTGTGTCTCGCTCAAGAACTGTCTGTTCTACTGTGCTAATTATTTTACATCAGTGGCTATAATATGAATAATGAAAAGCGTATGCAACCATGCACACAACAAGAGTGAAGAACTCGCAAAAAGGGAAAACGGAATTGTTAACATTGTTTTACGTCAATCTTTGTTACACGGCCGCTGTTGGGTTGCGCCCTTAATTAGACAGACTTGAGCGGTGTGTGAAGTTAGCAGAAACTTCCGACATCGCTTTGTGGCTCAGGAGTTCTGCGTTGTTGATGACTGAAACCGGGAGGTGGCGTTTGATTTACAGCCAAAGTATCGCAATAGAAATGAGTGGGCACAAATTTAAAAAGAAATACATGTGAGTAAGCGAGTGACTTATCGGATGTTGGAGCGAGTGATGACGTGAGTGGGCGAATGAGTGATTCGTGGGCGAGTTTGTGATTGGGCGAGAAATGGTTTGCAATAATTAATGTTTAATTGTGTGTTTTTATGAGTGACTGAATGGGAAAGTAGGCCATGGGTACTTACTTACCTACTTACTTACTTAAGATACTTAGACGACCCGATCTTCAAGTGACTGAGCACTGGCTTGATCTATAGACATTCGGTAGGACTCCTTGGACGAGGGATCGGCCCGTCGCAAGGCCTCTACCTGTACACAGGACAGCACGACACAGAAAAACGCGGACAAACATCCATGGCTTGAGTGGGATTCGAACCCACGGTCCCAGCGACTAAGCGGCCACTGTGTCAGCAGGCCATGAGGAGGGCAAGTAACTAGGTGGGAGAATGAGTGATTTAGTATTGGAGTGGGCGATGGTTAGGTTACTTAATTAAATTTGCAAATGAGAGAGTTTTTGGACGGAGAAATAGATGATTGATTGGGCGACAAGAGACTTTACTGCTAATATTTTTCCCACGTCAATCAATCGTAAGGTCGCCATATTAGTACTGCGTAGCCTGAACTATAGAGAGAGAGAGTATATAAATTAACCACAACAAACGCGACTTTTACAGATTTTCAGCCAGTTATGAAAGGAGCTGAGAAAAATCACGAAAATAGATGATTGAGGTAAGCCGACATTCGAATACGGGACCTCCAAAATATGATGCAAGAGTGCTAAACGCAAGACCGAGATATTCAGCATCACTGAATTAAAAGATACAAATTATCCTGTCAGCCCACTAATCAAATAAACACGTTTCATATAAACATGAAATTCAAGATGTCTTTTACCGAAAGTGACATTACGCAATCGACGATTAGAACCATGACGTCAGTTATAATTCCTCCATTTATTTACTACATATTCGTTCTCTCATTTTACATCAGGCCATCAAGTTCTGTCGATTAATCCGACGTTAATGCCAAGGCCAGTTTAACCCCCATTTAGTTCAAGGCTTGGTTTATTTTATTATGTAGAAAGCATAACAACTGATGTAAATGTGACGTGGGTGGACATTCGAGGAGCCCACCGAATGTTGATCTCTGTGGAATATTATTAACACCAGGGTCACGCCCACCGGACAGACGTAACAGAATTAATGTTGTGGCTAGTCTATACTGGATTTATTATTCCTAACCTTGCCGTTTATTTCATTATATATAAGATAAAAAGTGCTTTAATTTATTAACAATAAACTTGAATTACATTTCCAAAGACATCAGACTTCCTTGTTTAATAATTACGTTTCTTTGGTCACTCAAGGAAGGCGATGGATTAGACTTCACTCAAAGGTAGTCATAGATTAATTGGGTCAGGGGGCGGTGAAAGTCTTGTCTCTGCTTGGCGTGATTGATTGATTGATTGATTGATACTTACGTTGTTTCTTTTTGCTTCGTTCAGAAAACCAGACTCGAAATATTACAAAATACATTTTTTAATAATTTCCCCCTAAAAATATGTTGTGTGGTGATTCTGAAGTAATGTTTTTTTTTTAATTATTTTCAGTCAATCGGTCACTTGGAATATATTCTCCGTCTTCATCTTTTGATGCTTTACATCTCCAGACATTTATTATATCTACCCCAATATTAAACGTAAATATTGTCCGTCTACATCCTGTGCCTTATTTACCACTTTCAAACTACATGTTTCGGTCGTCGACGACCATCTTCAGGTCGTAAATAAATATCCTATATGAATCATTATATATTAAACACAATATTATGACGATAATATATAGAAGTTATCCTATAATTAATGTTACGGCTATAAACATAACGTTTTAAAGATTTTATATATAATATAGACAATAAGGATACGTACAGTCTTAAACGCAAAAGTGTTAATTTTTAACGTATTTTATAATTTAAATTAATTTGTCATTTTGAAGTTAAAAATTTCATGTTTTTAACTAAAAGTTATACTAATGTTAACACAATAAGTCATTAACCATAATAGATGTCCTACACAATTCAGTAAAAGCCTTTTTATAACAACCGAGGATGGTTTACGACTATCAAAACATATAGTGAGAAAGTGACTACAAATACACTAGAATAAATAGTCTGTGTAGATGTACGATATTAGTTTTTAATATTATTGCATTAAATTACATAGCACGATACCTTTATTAAAGGTTTTTAGTATTGCATCTGTTCATCACTGTAGAATACCTGCCTGTTCATATACGTTCTTGGCAGATGATCCAGAAGTGGTTTGCCATTGCCTTCTTCTGTGTGTGAATGGAGTAATTGTTGGGTTGCCACGGAGAAACCGGGGAAGCCCCCGGAGGAAAACTCCGTGTTGCCTAGACCACAGCCTTGCCCAACACAAGTTATAAATTCGGGTACCGCCGGGAATCGAACCCGAGACCCCAGGATTACAAGGCCAGGAGTTGATATTCCGCGCCTCTTATGGAGACCGAAATGTACTGTACTGACTTTAGGCCGCTAATAAATTCTGGCTAATGTGACTGCAATATAAGGAATTTCACCGTGTTTGTTTAAAATCTATTTTAAAATTATCCTCTCATATAAGACTCATGCATATTATTTAACCGTCACTCTTGTTTTACGACAGAAACAGCTATGTACTTGAAATATTAGAATTAAGAATTTTTAGAATTGTCTTGCACATAAGGAAATTCTACATCTTTTTGTAAGATTTTTACTTGAAACGAACCAGACTTAAACTTTGTTTGTAATTAAAATAAAATTCCATCACTTCCTTTGTCCATGCCTTCTGACGTTTCCCTTTTACTAACACCTGGAGGCAAATAATAATTAATTTACAAAAATACATTCCTGACTGCCACTAACCGTATAAAATTGTCTGCTACCTTCCGGACATCATTATAACTTCATATTACAGGATATTCCGGTAACATTGAGACATCAGATGTAAATGAAATTCTTACTAACATACACATGTAAAAAATAAGTCTAAGAAGTTGGTATGAAAGAGTTCGAATGTTTCAGTTCTTCCCATACAAAGATACGCGACGTTTTTATGTTTGCATCCTTGAGGCAAAGATTGTTTCGTATTTTATTACCACGAGTAGGCCCGTAACTTTCGTTTAGTGCTCCTTATACAACGACAGTTGATAAACTTTTACAAAAAAACAAGAAATAAAATTCCTTTGAAGAAAGGGTATATATTGCGGTGTAAGAAAATAATATATTTTCAAAGGAAATTCCAAAAAAGTTCAGATTTATAATCTTCCAGATTCGGAGCCCTTTCTGTAATAAAACTTAAGAGTACAGGTAAAATAATTTTAAAAATTTAAATCAACAGCAGTTATGCAAATAAAACGACTCTTATGGGATATTGCCCCATGTAGTCTAATATAAATACACCGACGTTTCAGACTACGCTGCGCAACATCTCAGAAGACAGTTGTCTTCGTACTAGCCGCCTTAAGATCCTAAAATATCACCAAGTGTGTGCAAGGTCTTTGAATACAAGTAAATACTATAATGAAGAAAGAAATGTGATAGATATATACTCTATTATTATTATTATTATTATTATTTTATTTATTTAGTGTTCTGTGTGACGACAGGTCCATATGAACAGGATCCTTCCATCCTTTTCTCGGACTGGGACCTGTTCATATACGTTCTTGGCAGATGATCCAGAAGTGGGTTGCCATTGCCTTCTTCTGTGTGTGAATGGAGTAATTGTTGGGATGCCACGGAGGAAAACTCCGTGTTGCCTAGACCACGGCCTTGCCCAACACAAGTTATAAATTCGGGTACCGCCTGGAATCGAACCCGAGACCACTGTCTGTCTAGGTTTACGAAGTTTATCAACCAACCAAACTAAAGTGTGGTTATGTTTGTCAGTCCGTCTGTCTGCTCCTCTGTATGTTTTATTTCTGAAGGTACTGATCCAATTTAAATTACATTTTATAATTACTTCACGTGGAAATATTTATTTGTCGACATGAATCCAAGTCCTTTGCATGTAGTAACTCACAATTAGTTTAATCGAAAATGGGTTCATAATTAAAAAAAAAAATAGTCATTTCATAAACTGCAGACCTTGTTAAAAACTCGTTTAAGTCAACGAATTTAATTTGAAACATTTTCTGACGTGATAAATATTCCAAGATAAACAAGGTGAAGCGATCTGTGACTCATCGGAATAATGGCAAAGTGTCGCATATCTTGTATATGAAAGCCACTATTTCTACGTCTGCTAAAACTTTCTTTAATTCTCTTATTGTAAACTACTATATTTCATATTAACATTTTCAACAACAAGTAAACTCCTTTCAGTAGCCTATTACCAATGTCTATCAACACGATGTCACGGTAAAAGTGGTCTCTGTCCTAAAATTACGCTGGAGGGTCCGAGAAATAACAGAAATCAGAGCCTGTATATTCCGAGCGTCATGCCTTGCAGTTCAGTTGGAGCAGCTAAACTCTTGCCGTAATGTAGGTGCTTTGCAATGAAACAGTAAACTCGCATTAAAATGTCTGATGATTCACTGTTTCCTTCCGAAGGTCAATCTAACTCTATGGAAAAATACTTGTCTCTAATTCTCTTTTTTCCTAACAGATGGGGTGTAGTGATTAGCTGGCTGTATCAGAGTCGTGTGACAGTCTAACCTCCTCCCTCCGCCACCTGTCTTCCACGATTACCCATCATTCACTGCTATAAATAATTGACTGTGTGCAGTCCGCAATGCTTGTTGTTCGGTTAGAGTGAAATCGCGGCCATTTTGTCGTTTGATTTATAATTAGACATGTTTTTGCATCAGGTAAAGAGCTTAGAATGAAGTAAATCTTACGTACTATATCTGTTGTGTATAAGAACGTGTGTGGTGTATTATTTTGTTTTCGGGAGTGTTTTAAAATGTGCTGTGATTGTAAAATGGAAACAGATTTCCGTGTGTGTGTGTTTAACTATAAAGTGGAGCTATATGACGTTACCCCATACAAAGGCACTGAAGCAGAATATGGAAGGTAAGATGGTTTAATTACAGTATTCTCTTACTTTATCTTGTGTTAGTTATGATATCAAAAATCAGGATTGTCCAAACTTTAGCCTGGTGACCACATAATTAGCTCCGTTTTCTACCAAACGCGTGATAAAGACAAATAACTGTGACAAAGTATAAAACCATCCGGGTTTTTCAATGAAGGAGTAAGTTTCGGACTCACATTATCCGTTATGTATGTTCGTGTTTTAATATTTTAGGTGTTTACGTTGCCATCTGAAGCTGTTAGGTTCTGACGGCGATAAACATGACAACGCGGTCTTCTTAGTTGTGACGTCATGTTGTGTTTTACGTTTTGTGCACAGGGGTGTAACAATATGCAGTATGTTATATAGATCAGTGGTATTCAATCTTTTTTGTTCGCGTACCCCCAGATATAACTTCTCTTCAACTTTGTATCCCCAAAGTTGTTGGTGTATAAATCAAGTTATACATAGTATATAATCTACATCTAAAATAAATTAAATAAATTACATTACTGATTATTCAGTGTTTATCATAAAATAATATAT
>NW_019059724.1:956194-984960 GCF_000696155.1 Zootermopsis nevadensis | reverse complement strand
AAACACGAATAATTAAATTTTAATTCACAATATGACGCAATTATATCAACGTATGACGTAGTTTTTATTAAAATAGTTGTCGTAAGTAAAGACAGTTTGTTAGAATAGGAGAATAGAAAAAATTCTTAATTACGAACCATAATTTATATTATTCGACACATTACTGGAGAAATCAAATTAAAGTATGAGATCGGCGAAATATTTAACACGCTGCGAAATAGGCACGTAAAATATGGTCAGAGGATCCATGAGAAAAGACGCTCCAAATAGAAAGTCTGGGCGTGAGTGGTAGAACGTCATTGACGGATCTTGGAGAAATTGTGTGTGAGTGTAGACTGAATTCAAGTCTAAGAATTTGATATAATAAGAAGAACGAAATTAACATTTGGGTTCAGGAAATTTCTTGACTGGACTTACAAAGAAATACTTCGCGCATGAATTGGTTAGCTGGTGCAGCCATTCCATTGGACAGATTTCTTTGTATCTACGAGTCACTCTAAAGTTTTAGTGTGCAACTGGGTGCCTGTATTGACTGGTAGTATTTTTTGATGCAATTTAAATTTTATTATTAATTTCTTTAAAAAAAATTAAGAATACAGGGGTTGAAGTAAGACATTATTAAATTCCTATTTGTATAATCTTTATATGCTGAAAGTTTTATTTAGAGCCATTACATTTAATTTATTCACGATCCGGAATAAAGTTACCTCACGCCAAATGGTTTGATTTTTGATCTAATTCATTTGTTTACCGGCATTTAATGGAGCTGCTGTTTGGAAGAGTGTATAACGCAAGGAACAGTAGTGGGATTGAAGAGGACACGACTCTCACTATCAAACTGCAGCGATACGTCTTTTCTTTATTATCCTGTTTTCTTAACTCCGTCCCATCGCACTAACATACGAGTAGCAACAGAGCAAAGTGTTTCCAAGTTAATTGGAAACATCTGGATGGTAGATAGGGACGCGATGGAAGGACAGCCAATGAGTGTCATCTTCCTGAGTGCGTTAAGGGCGCAAGGTACAAAGTAGCAAATTCAAAGAAAAAACTGTGCTACTGAGGGGCGGCTTTAAAAGTATGGCTTTTTAATTGAGGAAATTAATATGACAGAATTAGAAGCTTCGTAATTTTTGTTATTTGATTACTTTATTAAAGTGATCGAATCGAGAAGGATTGTGAGGGCAGGCAACGTAGAATGCACGGGATGACGAGAAAAGATTAGCTGGGATGTGTGACGGGAGAGGTGGGAGAATAATATTAAATTGGATGAGATTAGCTGGGATGTGTGACGGGAGAGAGTCCTGGGTGCAGGTGGGAAATAATATTAAATTGAATCTTAAATATATAATCTGTTAGGACGATGGCTGGATTATTCTGCTTCAATAGAGAGTCAGTTGGCGGGCTTTTGTAAATACGGTATTAAATTTATGGGTTCCATAAAATATAGGGAATTTCTTGACCATATGGGGAACTGTCATTGCCTAGAGACAGGACCGTGTTCGATTCTTAGTTACGATGGACCACAAAATCAACCGGTTCGCTTTACCTTTGAAAGCCATCATCAAATGGTGGAAACGAACGTCGTAATATAGGATTTCTGTCAAATCTTGCAACGACGCAAACTTCGGAGATACTGCTATTAAGACACTTTTTTAATCCGTGGTGTTTTATGCAAATATTGTGAGACATAGCGTGTTTATTCTATTAGACGTTTTGTAATAATACATTCTTTATTTTTAAACAAAAAAATTTCGCTCAGGTGAACTATTTAGTAGGTTCCGCTAAGAAAGTTTATTTTAGCCTTTGAATTAATGAAAATTACAGGCCATAGATAGTGTAATTAAACTTTAATCAGTCTGTTGAACTACTGAACGTATTTACGTAAAGGTCAGTTTGCGTCCTTAACTGTAGCAGGCCTTGAAGTTAGTAAATCCTGGTAATTTTATAAATAAAACAAAATAAATCCAAATACAAGTTTCTGTAATATCAAATTACATTCATACCGCTCCTATTTCTGGTACTGTTACTTGCAGACAGGAGAAAGGAAGAGCCAATAGGGGATTTTCGAATTTCGTTTCTTGAAATACATTTGAATAGTTAAAGTATCCGCCCAAAGATGGTCTAAGGACTGAGTTTTTCTGTGGAAGAATGAGATTTCAGGGGCATTTGACGTTAATAATGAACAGATACAAAGCGTGACGGGCAAGATAAAGAAATTAGCTTAAGATTATCAGCTACTTCTTTGTGTTATTTGATAATGTCGTCTGTGTTAATCAGTGGGCTAGACGAATATGTCTTAACCAAGATGAACATTCATGACAGAAGGACGTAACGCAAAAACAAATTCCGAAATATATTTCGTAACCGTTCGATACAGCAAATATTTTGAATCACCCTGTAGCATCGTAACTTTCGCTGTAGTTTCTCAAAGTGAATTTTCCGAAATGTAGTTGCTCCAGGATCCAGGCCTGAGACGTCCAAGACTATTTCAATGGCTTCATTGTATTTTATAGGAAACTTACGGAGATTATTGTGATCTATTATGAATGGTGAATAATAAATGTTTATTTAATTGTGAGTTATCTAATGATTCTATGCCAGATGTGGATATTATCGCGTTGCATTAACATTTTATATCAGTATGTATCGAACTCTTAGAAATTACAGTCGTTATAGATGAAAATTTATCAGAGTTTAAGAAATTTGCAGATAATATTCAAAAGCTTTAATCGAATAAACTAATATGCTAGGGTATTATATATGTGTTGTGACTTACCTTAAGTGGCTTGATCTTTGTAGTGATCCGCTGCATTGGCTACGCACAAGCGACAATGACTACATTTTAAAATGTCATGCTTTCCTTTCCGTATGAGGGCAGCACCGTTAATGATGCGCTGTAAACTTTGATGTATGGCGAACGAGGTGTCCAAGCGAGTAGACCTCCACGACCAATCCAACTATTTCCATCGCGCTGATATTTGCGAATTGAAGACCGAAACGAGGCGTGTTACAGCCACATGTTTAATCTGACCTTGAGAGCAACGAATAGACAGCTCGTCCTGTACGAAATGCAGGTAACATTCTGCTGTTGAACGTCCCTCAGGGTCGATAAGACCGCACCACACGTACGAGTGACGTAAAAGGTCGGCGGAGGACACAAGGACGGACGGATAATGCGAACAGATAACTACGTTAACGGCGTAGATTTCGACCCTTGTTAATATGATATTTCTCACTCGTAGTAAGCCAATGAATAACTATCAGAAGTTTAGAAGACCTTTCGTGGGACAACAAGTATAACATCGAAAGTAATAATAAATGTAATAGAATTTCGCAGGATATTTTGTGGCTTGTTTCAGGATACTTAAACTTCAGTTAGAATATCCAGTCATCAATACCAGTACTTCTGCGAGATCACTGCAATTCGTTCCTTATTTACCGTAGCATTTACACGTACAACAAATTTTACAGCCGAAATAAACTCAATTTATATATATTTCTGTGTTTTGAATGACGAGAAACCGTCTGTCGTAATAGCATAGGATTCGTGGTTCTCCTCATGCTCTCAAAAATCGAATGCACAACACTTTAATAGACAGACTCATTTCATCCTACTTAAATTTTTAGAAACAAAATATTTTTATTTAATGTTGTAGAAAATTTGCAGTTTACGTAGCGATATTGATTATCGCAGTTAATTAAATACGTTCATCGTCTTCTTGAATGATTCCTGAGTTATTTAACAACACCTTTTCCAGTGCGTTAATTAATAGAGTCAAATGGTATGATGACTATCTTACATGAACTGAAAATTAATACAATTAAATTCCATGTTATTCTTTAATTTTTTATAATAATTTTCCTGCACGGACTGAGAAAAACAACTAAGAACCTGTCAGAATAACAGGTCTCCAAACTGAGATTTAAACCTGGTACCCCACGAATACAAAAGAGTAATCTTAATGAAAAAATTGTGATGTTCTCTGTATTTTCCCTTTCAGCATAGAGAAAATAAGTGTGACTCTCATGGTGAAAGAGCTAGGTTCGAATACCTGAATGTAACCACTGAAGAATGTCATAGGTTTTTTTTTAGTTTTGATTACGAATTCTGTGAAAACTTCGAACACGTTTCTTCAACTTTCCTCCGATTTGGTGTTCATAAACGTCTTACCGTGTCACACTGTACTCTACTTGATATCATCAGACGCAACGCAGTCATAAATTAAAGACATTAACGAACGACACGCGTCTTATTTATTTCCACAGTGCCCAATGGAAGTATTCCAACGAACTAGACAGTTTGTGTGCGAACAGAAATTAGGTTGCTACTCCTTCATGTGACGTAATTTACGACATCAGAAGAAAATGTCGAAAATTAAGGCGATGCGGTCTTAAAACGCTCTTGCCTTACAGATTGCACATACAGCCATAGAAGTTGGAATCGGCTGGGAGAGGTTAAGTGAGGGGTGAGTAGCGACTTCGAAAGCGAATTAACCAAGACAGAATACTGCCCGTACCCTACCAGTCCATTTCCTGCAACAAGACCACAGACTCCGTTCTACCGGAACACTTCACTTTGCTTGTTTAAATCGTTTGCGTTAGTTTGGTCTATTCTCTTAATCGATAAACAGCAGACGACCTCCTTAACTTCAGAAAATAATTAACAGATTCCGTATTTAAAAGAGGAAAGTTCTGCATGGTTCTGCTTGTTCAGAGAAGATATTAACTTAGAATAACTTAACTTATGCCTGGTCATGAAATGAACGTACAGACTTTAACTTTTCTTCGTGTTCTGTCTTCCGCCATCTCTCAAAGTAATTAGCTAGACGGTGCAGGATTGTAACTTGAAAGTTTATTGTTATTTGGCTGGTCAAGAATCCGCAGTTGAACAGAACCCGAAAGTCCCTATTTATATAAACAAAATCCGTCTAATGGACCATTTTCCGTGCGAGTCTAATCCAGGCCATACCAATACATCTATTTATTCAAGACTTATTTTAAAATTATTCCTTCATTTTCCAAATGATATCTTCCTTTCACCATTTTCTGCCAAAAATTTTTTACAGATCTCATTTATTCTTACGCGGTAAGTGTCCAGGTTAGATCACACGCCTTCATTTCACAACACTAAAATAATACGAGGAGTAGAGTTCAAATTATAAAGCTTGTGATAATATAATCTTGTTAATTCCTTTCCCTTAGGTTCCTCAGTAGATATTTTAATATCCAGATTCCTTGTTAGACACTGGGAAATTAAAGACTCTGAACTTAGTTATTAAATACTCCTTTAACTTAATCTGCTCGTAATTTTATGATGAATATTATTTACAGTTGTTTAGTCGTTTCTAAGTAGACCAACTTTAACTTTGCCATATTTTCAAAGAATTCATTATCTGCTTTTGCGTTGTTATTTTCTTCTTGTGTAGTGACAGGACATGAAGACACACTTAGTTCCATCTCCCTTTATTTCTAGACTAAGGTTTTCCTAGTGTCAGAATATATTAAACTATAATTAAGCCTTCTGTTTTATGTGGAAGTGAAACTGAGTGTCTCATTGTGAAAAGGAAAAAAAGGAGGTTATATGAGCAGAGAGTGTTGAAACATTACGTAATAAGATAGTGGTGAAAACTACTTAATGAGGACCTTTACATTTTATACTCGTCACTGTTGTTATCAAGTTTTATTTGCTCTGTGAAGACATTAACTTAAGATTACTTAAGTCACTAGTGCAAGTTAAATGACTTTGCAGACTTGTGCTTTCTTCGTATTTGGTATTCCGATGTTCTCTTTAACAAATGAGACTGAAGTTTTTTTTAGCTGTTTTGTCTGTGTATCACCTACTCTCAGACTACGAAGGTAGAAAACTGACATAAATGGAGGATGCTAAATGTAATATTTAAAACTAACAGAGAATTAAGTGACATCGAGTGGAAACACTTGAGCATCCAGGTACTACAGGTCTTGAACTAGCAATTAATAACGGTATCGTATTGATTATATTGATATGGAATAGGTAGTAATTAATTAATTAAATGGACGGTGCATGCAGAACGAATTAGAGACGTAGTTTCTGAAAACATTAACTGACTCAAGGTCGACTTCTTTTAATGCCATCCACGTTCAGATGGATTTAATGCTTTTGGTCATAATTGTATTGTAATTTACTTCTTATTCTCACAAGCATAGGGTACAACCCCTCCAATATAAAAACTGCTAATAAAATCACTTGGATTAGATTTGAGTTATACGGTTAATGGATTTGTCACCAAACAAGAAATGAATTAATGTAAAGCCAATTTGACATTCGCGTCAAACATTCATTGGGTAATTCTCAATAAAAGTTGAATAAGAAAACAGAAAAGAAAAGTAATGAGATATAAAGCGAGGAAGAAATGTAAAGACAAGTAAAGGAACCAAGGATGAAAGAGAGACATAAAAATGACATACATTGAAGAGCGTTAAGAATTCTGGATTTTCTGCTGTTTGGATGTGATCAAGACGTTTTGAGATGGATGACGTAACGATTAATACAGGCCACCGTCCGTTTACTGTTTGGAATTTCCTTCGTTTGCATTATTTGAAATGAAACACGAATGTAATAAGTAGGTTTGTTAAACTGAACTTGATCGTGAAACTGAAAAGAGGGTGTCGATTCAATCTTAGAATGTTTGTGGAGTGTTTTAAAAAGCTTAAGTTGCGTAGCGTAGGAGTTAAGATAGTTGTGTTTGATTTAAAAAAAATGTAGGTGTGGGTTGTGATCTATTTTAAGGCACTGTCCCAGGGTTGAAACTGTAGGAACTGAGGAACATCTAGAAACCCCCTAAATCGCTACTGCTAGGTTGAAATTCGAAAAAAGAATAACAATGAAATTCCGAATAAGAATCAGGGAGTAAGGAAGGAAAATAAATAATCCTGTACCGCGGGAATAATTCTGCGGTTACCATTATGAAGTTCATGAAGTTTAAGTCATGGTTCAAATTAACAGAAGCTTCTACAGCACATCATAAAACTTGTATTTTCACCGTAAAGGCGTAGCTAGTCTTGACTTTTCTGATAGACGTATAACCTATGCGAGAGAGTAACAAAAAAGTGAAATAGTCGGGATGGTACAACCAGAAACTTATTTCTCGGTTGTCACCTTCAATTCTGTGCCCTGTCGTTCTTCAGGGGGGCTGCTGCCATTCGAATCCTTGTCTCAGACGTTGCGACCCTTGGCTGATGAGCGGGCTACAGGGTGACAGCCTCCGATGTCTAATCTAAACACTGCGCAGGCCAGACCTTCATTTCAGTTATTTCATGTCGTCTCATCTGTACCGTCGAGTGAATTGGTGAAGAGGCGTGGATCTAAACTCGTATTCTGGTTGTACTCGGTTCGAAACTTTACTGGTTGACTGAAACTTTTGGTGGATTACTTCATTCCCGCCTTTCGAATAAACAAAGTCAGAAAATTGTTTATCGTTATCGGATTATGATCTCACAATTGTGTTAATTATGAGATAGAAAGGAAAATATAAAAGATTAGTTAAAAGGGGGAGGTGTGAAGGAACAGGTAGATGCAATGTGAGATTAAAGGGCAGAGAAGCCAAATAGAAATATGGAAATAGATAAGAGAAACGAAGAACACGAGAATAGAATGATTTAATTAAATAAAAGGGGAACGAAGGAGAAATGATAGAACATAAGAGAAGATAATTTTGTGGAAAATAAGAAGGAGAAGAAGTGAGACAAATTTTTTCTTCTGTGAGGCTTTCTACTTATGACTTGGGTCTGTAAGAGATGCAGATATTGGATTTGTTATTAAGCTGGTAAAATCAATACCCGGGACCACCTTAGCGTTTCGACTACGTCAGGGCAGATTAATATACTCATATTCTGTGTAATCTAAAGACATTACCGACTTAGGCAGAGAGATACAAATCACTGCCTCTGGGAAATAGTATTTATACACAGGAACCTAGTGTACTATCGATTTCCTTCTACGTCTAACGGAGTCAAACGTACCGATTCGCCCCTACTACTGTAACAGGTATATATATATCTGATTAGGCAGCTTGAGTACAGACCTGCTAATGCAATGCTTTAGTAAGGAGATTGGAGGACTGCAAGCAGTCAAATCAAATACAGAAAGAGATGGAGGAATGGGTAGCGTTTAAAAAAGTGAGCATACGGAGAATGACTACGAAATTAGATTGGAAGGCAGAGGGCACAGGCGGGAGAAGGGGATTTCAGAAATGAGAATGGGAGGGTGGTAGCACTAGAGACCTCTGACGACTAATTACAATAAGATCCGTCACCCATCCCCCCTACTTTTTTCCCTCGTGCCCTTATTTCTTCTTCAGTTTGTTCCTTCAAGCTCACTTTGAATCGATGGATTAAACACGAGTCTCAATGTAAACAAGGCATCTATCACTTTTTATTCTGCACCAATAAACGCCAAATTAATGAATTAATAATTCTGAACGTCAGATCTTCGGTTCAAGAGGATGTAGAATTATTCGTATAAGTGATAGATTCCGTAAACTGTATCAGTCCGACTCTTCGACAACACGAAAGATCTAGCCCAACGTGACTGACACCTCTTGAACACCGATGGCTGTCTGCGGGAAGCGTCTGTTTAAAGAGAGGTGTACTCATTATTAGCTCTGAGTAGTCGCCGCCGAGTTCCTTTGCTTCAAAGCCAAGGATGGACTTTACTCCCGTCTCGTCCCCTTTTCCACGCGGCGCTAAGTTAACGCTACGCTGCAATTTCTGAGCTAACTTCAATTATCTGGGGTCAGCTGTTCGTGTTGCAACGTTGTACGATTTCCTCTGTTACCTTGAAACATGCGATTTGTTGCCGGCTAGTATATAGTAGAGCTCAGAAAATTTCTTGATTGAAGGTCACTTACAAATAGCGTAACTTTGCAACACGAACAGTGGAGCCCAGGTGAGTAAGGATATCAGAAAATGCACTTTAACAAAGCCCATTTAAAGCTGTGAAGTCAAATGGGCGAGTGATGACGAGTAATGTGTTTTATATACCATAAGTTTCGTAAACAGTGATTTATTTGGCATGTAAAAGGAGACACGTGAAGATCTATTGGAGGTTAGTTTATTACTATCAGATCTGAGCTTCATAGAGAGAAATGTGGTACTGAATGCCGATCAGAATTCTGATCTAGCAGAGTTTAAAAGTCTATTTATCAAAAAAAAGGCATCTGGTGAAGAATTTATTATAATGGCTCGAAAAGTCTGATAAAAAATTGGCTCGAAACTTTGTGTTTAATAAATTCTTCGAAAATTTGGCTAATACAAACACATGGGAATGACAATAAGGAGTCGTTGTTATTTTCACGAAGAATAACAGCAGAACACATTTTGGTAGCATTCGCTCAAATCCAATTAAATATCTTCAAATATATAAGACGTCATTTTTACTGTTGATTTATATGGGTGTGAACCCTGATGTCTCCAAGTCAAAGAAGAACATTTTTGGTGCTTGAGGTCAAAGTTTTGAGGGGAATACTGAGACCTCAGGTAAAGAAAATGTAAAATGCTAATGAAAAATGTGTATAAGATTTGAGTCTGGAAACTTAAATGAAAGCGATTACTTGCGAGATCAAGAGATAGATGGTAATTTGTAAATCTTAAAGACACAGGATGTGTGTGTGTGTGTGTGTGTGTGTGGAATGGTTTTAGCTGTCTCAGAAAAAGGGCACAGTTGCGGATTTTTGTAAACATAATAATGAGTTTTTCGCCCCCGAAAAAGGTTTTTGAATTTCTTGAGTGGCTGTGCGACTGTCAGGTTCTCGATAAATGTTATCACACGTGTAGTTAATCAGTGTATGCGCTTGAAAATTGCAAAACGTTGACCGGTATAATATTAAAAAGTGTAAAGTAACGAAAATACTGGTCTGATTCATTGCGTTGTGATGTTCATTCGTTTATGGCGTATCCTCCATCGTTTCAATTAAAAGAAGACTAGACGAGGATAGGGAGGGTGAAGGACTGGAACAAGGAAGAGGACCTGTCAAATGAGACGTGGATACCACTAGATGGAACGGGGCGAGGGTTCGGATGAACACCAAGTCGGAAGGAGAAAGAATATGTCTTCCAGATTTCTAATTTTTATTAGAGTCTTTTTATTACTATTTCTTCTGCTGGAACCATAAATGTGATTCCAACCGTTTCTTTATTCAAGAGGACTTTTTTTTTCAGGAAAAAAAAGATTCAAGATTATTCTGATTTTTAAGGTGGTTAATTGCTTGGAAATTATGTTATAGGAAGTATAATTTTTATCTTTGAAATTTTGTCTCCCTTCGGATGAATTCCTTTAATTTCAGTTCATGGTTTCTTGAAACGAAGAACTTTTATTAAAGAAAGTTTAGAGTGGAGTATCTGATACAAAATCATCAATTACTAGCGGGACTGGATATAATTAGATGGCAACGTGACGTGTCTCTGCAAAACATAATGAGACAAGTGGTTATTTTCCGTTCGACATGATTTTGTAAGAACTTGCTTTCAGTCTGCGAAAGATTGTCCAATGCTTATGCAAAAATACGTCCTCTGCCTCTGAAATGAGTAACAAGTGACTTTTAACAATTCTGAAGTTTTAATAATTACGCAGCAAATCTTATCAATAATAAACAGAAACCGCTGACAGTTGATTTTTGGCGAAGTATGACAACAAAATGAACTAACATATTTTAATTAGTGCCAATTAATTTACAATTGCTATTTTCCTAGAGTCGTCTTTTGCGGAGGGACAGTGTTCAACCCTCAAACCTGTTATATAATCCCAGCCGCGTCACCTCTGGTCTTTATTCATAAATAATTCGAGCTAAATAAAAGGAAATATCACACATTAAATCAGTCAATTTCAAATAATATATGACTAAATTTGGTCATATATCCTTCTTCCAGGTGTAAGATTAGGCCAGTCATTATATATAACAATTCCCAACTTCATGCACTCTAATATAAAATTGAAGGCGATACAGCGTAGTTAAATAACACAGGAAGAAGTTTTGGTTTGCAGTAATAAAGGCTTAAATGAAATGTAATATTTAACTCTTACTGATTACCAAACAAAGAGTTCAGGCCACTTGTTGAAAGTAGTCCATTCCGCTATTTTTAACGTTCTAATTTACAATAATAAGCATAATTAAAATTGGATAATTTTATAAATATATATCACGTCTTCGTTGGAGATGCTCAACGAAAGAGACTATTTAAAAAACGCAAGACTTAGATTGGAGTATAATATTAAAATATGTTTCAGGGAAATTTGATATGAATTTGTGGACTTGATTTAACTGGCTTATGTTAAGGTTTAGTATCGTGATTCGTGAACACGGTAATGAACTTTAGAATTCCATAAGAGAGGGAAATTATTTACTAGCTGAGAAGTTGCTAACTTTAAAAAAATACCTGTACCATAAAGAAATTTAATGTTACAGAAAAATGGGAGTCTTAAGATTGAAGGTTTTGTTATTGCTAACAAAAGGTATACAAGATATAAAATATTAAAATCTGAAACTTCTTGACGATGGTGAAGAGTCAATTGAATAAAAATTTACTTGGATATTATCCATCGTCTAGTAAATATAAAAGGTAAAACAACCTGAAGACGGAGATAGAGTCCCATCTCCGAAACGTCGTTTTACGTTTTATATTTACTAGACGATGGATAATATCCAAGTAAATTTTTATTGAATATAAACTATTCGTTTAGACAAGTTTTACTGTGAACCACATTTTTCGATTTAACCAGGTTATTCTCACGCGTAGAGATTTAAGTGTGGATGGTCTAATGCGTGTGTGCAAGGTCTGCGCAATCCTGACGCATTGATTCTAGTGTAGGTTAGTTAGCAGCAGGAGTGTTCACTAATGCTGGTTTCATGCGGCGTTAGGTCCGTACCAGGTAGAGACACAGTATTTCGGCTATTCAGCAAGCAATACGCTTTTCTGATAAATTGTAATGACCAGCAATATATTTTTCTACTGCTGAAATGGCAATTTGTTCTGTCAATCGACATCCATACATGCTTTCTCTGTGGCCACCCCCGTCCCCCCCCCCACACCCTCGTCTTCGATCATGAAAGCTTCTAGTCTCGGCCTCCTTCCCCACAATTTATTTTCTTCTTAAGAACTGGAACTTTCCGTGCAGGAATTCGGATTCTCAGTAATGATGCAGTCAATGTAACTCATTTAAGACCGTTCATACATTTATAATCTATCTATCGCAATATTGCATGTGAATAATACATTAATACTTTATTCTTTACAAGATAATTTTGTAGGCCATTTGCGCACCGATACTGTTCCTACGACCTCTGTGGTCTTCATGTTAGACGATCATAATTAGTTTTGTTGTGCAAAAATTGCAAAAACTCTTTTGTTGCTTTGCAGGAGATTAAGGATAAGTGGGGGTCCGTAGTGGCCGCGCGGTCACTGGGACCGTGGGTTCGAATCTCACTCATGCCATCCATGTCTGTCCGCGTTTTTCTGTGTTGTGCTGTCCTGTGTACAGGTAGAGGCCTTGCGACGGGCCGATCCCTCGTCCAAGGAGTCCTAGCGAATGTTTATACATCAAGCCAGTGCTCAGGCACTTGAAGAACGGGTCGTTCCCAGTATCCCAGTAAGGATAAGTTGATCCCTGTGCAGTGTTACTGAAGTAAATTTTTCACTCGAATACTCGTAAGGTTACAATATGCAAAATGTTAATTATTTCAGTAGACTGCAGTTACATTTTAAGAAATGCTGGATGAGAAATGATCTGTGGATATAGTCTTAATGACTTTTGTACTGTGCTGTGTTTGAAACTTTCTAAGAAAAAAACCCTTTTCAAAACGTTACAGTAGCCGAAATAGTACTTGTTATTCTGAGATTAGAATTTCGTTATGAATATCAGCAGTCTATCCCAAGACTGACATCAGTACTGACAGATGAATGTAATATGTCGATATTTCGATATTTAAGGTATCATACTTCTCTTAGATAAATATTTTCATTTAGTTTTCCATTAAATTCCCACCGACATTATAATACCTGCCCACTCCATTTTACCCTATAGCAGAGTTTCCCAAACTTTTATACCTTCCGCCCCCCTTAAAACATTTAATAAATTTCACGCCCCCTTCCAGAACAAGTGCAAGCAAACAGATTTGACATAAAATTTAGCTATGAGTATACATTTTTAAAAAATTTAGTATATATTATTAAATGCGTTTAATTTAAAATAACTGTAATAAAATATACGCTTCATACCTGGATTAGTGGGATGGATGTGGTTCATTCTGTGAACATAACTTATCATACCGAGGTTGGAGTTTTGAAATGACCGCTCTAAGGTCGTTTTCCAGGTTCATCGTAGAACGATACTTTGTTTTGATGGCTGCCACTGCTGGACTGCCTCAATCAGGCGAAGGACGTTAAAAGTGTTTCTCCATAATTCGTTAAAAAAGTTTTTCATACGAACGACAAATTATTATGTTAACACTTGGTGACCTGCATATTATCTACTTGCTGTATTTAATAAACCAACAGTGGAATAACATGAGCGATGCGTAGTTTACATGCGAAAAAAAACACGTGAAAAATTTTAGTCGTAAACCCTGAAAGGAAGACACAACTTGGAAGATCTAGGCATAGATGGAATGACACTATTATAATATAATAAACAGGATCTGAAGGTGTAGACTGTACACAATTAATTGAGGATTGCGTCCAGTAGCTGCTTCTTGTGAAAACGACACTGAACCTCGGAGTTCTGGAGTTCTGTAACAGGATGGCAAATTTTTACGAAATCAGCGAGTGCCCTGTTATTAAGGAGACATGAGGCCAATGGTCTCTTCGTAGTTTACATAACCTCAAATGGTACAGTAATCTGCAAACGATGAATCGGAAAGAATGTGGAAGGAAGCGGTAATAGTGTGTTTAAGGCCCTGTTCCGGACACCTTTGTCAGGGGGCTAAGAAAAACTACAGAAATCTCAAGATAACGGGTTGTTGGCCCTGATTATAACCCAAAATTTTGCGAGTGAATAGCAAGACTACTGACAATTTGACAGTCACGTCACGATACGCTTTATAAGATGCGAATATCAATCAGTCTCCAAAAGAAGTGAGAGAATGATTAATGTAAGGTAAATGGACTATGAGGATGTAACTAGCTAGTTTACTAACATCCTTTCACTTTCGTGAGGTCACTGTTTTAAACAAAGAAATGAAAGCGTCAAGCTTGGCAGAGTTTTATCGTGGTTTTCTTCATGATCGCTGGATGAAATCATTGAGATACTAATTTTTCATCGCCCCCTTCCGTACATTTCAGAATTCACAATCCGTAAATCATCACAAAGCTGTATAATGTATACAGATGATATGGTGTTGTTAAATAAGACAAAAACCAAACAATCGAATGCAGCTTATCTTGTGCAACCGACCAGGAGGTTTCTGTATTTCATTACCAAAAGTCGTGCACTGTCAAGTAATTTCTTCTGTTATGTCTGAGCAATTTTCTTCGATTTATTTACTCTTGGCAAGTGAATTGTGAATTTTTTATATTTTGAAAGAGGCATCCTTCCCTGTTCTCCCATTTAAATTTATATAAATTCCCTGCCTTCATGTTACCCTCACGTACATTTCAGTATTTAAATCAGAACCTGTTCAAGTCCAGTTCACATTCTCAAAACCCGTTTTCACCAAGATTTATTTTAATATTATCCTCCCTTTTTTTCGTAGTCTTACAATTGACCCTTCCAATTAGATTTTCCGTGTAGAATTGTGTATGTGTTTTTAAGGTTCCCCATATGCGCTACGCGTCCCACAAACCTAATCCACTTTACTTTATTTATCTTAATAATATTTGTAGAAGATGACTTGCGTAGGGCTAATCCCATATCCAAAAAAAGGCCTGTTAGATGTCTGAAACATATTAATAATTTCAAAAGTAGGCCTGATTATGAGCTAGAACAGGTCATAAGGTCTGATTCGTAAAAACTATAGAAGTGTTTATATTATGGTTTTTATTTACATACATCCAACCTGTAGTTACTTCTTATCGATTAGGTGCATATGTTCTCATCAGCACCTTGTCCTGAGTCATCTGAATTACTCTTTCGTAGGACGAGACGCCAAGTTATAATTCACGTTTTAATTTTTCTTAATTCTTCCGAAATTGCGATTATTACAGAAGCTTTGGACTAAGCAGTCCCTATATAAGTTTGGGCCTCTCAGGAACTTTTCAATCTGCGACTAAACTTTGGTGTATGAGGAAGAAATGTTCGAACGTTAGAATTTGAAGGAGATTGTCGACAAATTGAGGGACAGAGTGTGCGTGACTAATATTTCTTTTGGGAGCAGAATTTAATGATAGGAAATGACATTCCTCGATCGATCAGAGGAACAGAATAAGAAACAAAATAAGTAATGTAGGAGGGGGTAAAGAAATGGATGGGAGGTAAAGACGTGGTGTTAGGCTGTACGTATCACAGTAGTCGGCATACTTCTGTTATTATTATTGAACATGGTGAACATGCAACCCATCATTTGGCCACGGAAAACCACGACCTCCTTTAAAACCTACATTATTATGTATTCCCTCCACCTTGACTTACCTGCCTCCAATTTAGCTGCAGCAAATCCGAGCGATCTGAAATACAGGCTTCTAATACCGACTGTTATTAATAGTGAATGGACTATCATCATAATAATGAGTGGCTTCGAAATTTGGAAACATCGCCAGATATTATTAGAGTTGTGTAGTCAAAAACGATGTGGTTTCTAAGGCATGTAGCATGCACAAGAGAGATGAACACAGAACATGAATGCACATGGCAATAGATGAGAGGTTAATATTATACCATTATTATTTATTATTATCAGTGTTCTGTCTGACGACAGGTCCATATGAACAGGATCCTTCCATCCTTTTCTCGGACTGGGACCTGTTCATATACGTTCTTGGCAGATGATCCAGAAGTGGTTTGCCATTCCCTTCTTCTGTGTGTGAATGGAGTAATTATTGGGATGCCACGGAGGAAAACTCCGGGGTGCCTAGAGACAGGTCCATATGAGCAGGATCCTTCCATCCTTTTCTCGGATTGGGACCTGTTCATATACGTTCTTGACCGATGATCCAGAAGTGGTTTGCCATTGCCTTCTTCTGTGTGTGAATGGAGTAATTGTTGGGATGCCACGGAGAAACCGGGGAAGCCCCCGGAGGAAAACTCCGTGTTGCCTAGACCACGGCCTTGCCCAACACCTTGAAGAAATAGATATGAATTTGTACAGTAGATTAAACTGGTACGAGATAGGGCCCACTGGCTGGTTCTTGAGAACCTACTGGCTCAGTAAGGGATCTAACCGGCTGAGAAACCCTTAGTTTATAAAGAATTATATTTTCTTTTGAAACCAATAATGGGTGAAACAATAACATTAAGATGGATGTTAGGAAATTGGGTTTTGAGATTGGGTGGTCTATGAAATTGGCTGTTTATTCGTGTCCACTGAACGTCGTTGGGTTTTTTTTGTGCTGAACCTTAGGTTTAGATTATCACTGAGGTATGTGTGTGTGTGAGTTACACGGGCTTGTAAATTTTTAAATATGCGTCAAAAGAGACATGAAATATATTTCATTCGGTTTACTCAATAGATAAATATTTTATTAGAAAGTGAATTAACAGGTTGCCAAGCAACGAAAATGCAGTAAACATAGATCGCTTTATGCATCGTAAAAAGAGGTTATAGTCATAATTAACCAGAACAGATAATGAGAAACAGAGAACACTGAACAAGAGAAAGAACGCCTAATTAATTTCAAAGTGAAGTATTTGAATCGATTTTCTGTAAAAGTGTAACACGACGTTACATATCCACCTGAATAATAATGCAATCATCTCCTGGTATGATACGAAGTTTGAAGAAGTTTATGCAGGATATGCGTATGTACGGTAGGTCTCCTTACTGAATTAGCTTTTCGATGAGACATGTAGATTAGCTCTGAATTGTTTATGGTCACCAGGGAAACAAGTGATGTATTATATAGGATAGGGTAACCATCAATTTCCTTACGTATGGGCCAATTTCCAAGGAGCTTCATGAATCTGACTTGATAGACTGTCTCATCGTACAAATGAATTTGAAAAATGGAGTCATCTTTACACGTAGGTAAGTGATTTTGGTGAGAAATATTTATAACAAGACAAAAGCTTAACACATATCGGCCTGCTATTATCATAGTTACACAAAGCTTCACTTTTGATAATATTTTGCATACGTTATTATTCAAAATTTGACAATATTGCAGTTACAATTTTGTTGCTTCTGCAAATAAATCTTCCACGATCGTGTTTTAACTTTTATTGATTTATTTTATCCGTACGTGTAGGACTATCAGAATTTTATTTGTAAAAATCAGTTATTAGAAATTTGGTTACTGTCTTAAAATATAATTATTCTCCTTATACTGTGTTTGTTTGTTAATATATAATTTTCGTTGTTGGAAAAACACAAATAGTTGTTATTAACAGTTTTAGAAAAGACGGGGATTTATTTTCTTTCAACGTCTCAGAAGCTGAATAGATTTAGAGAAGAAATGAAATTCTTTTAAAATATTTATCTGGCACTGAACACGGACGAGGGCAGGGGACCAAGTTTTTCCAGCGACTCTAAATGATCGTAAATTCTTAAGGACTAAAGTTAGTTTCCTGTTTCAACCGCTTAAAGTACCATACTTTTAAAAATATGTATTTATCGTTGCAAGACGAGAATCTGTCCATAAATGATTCCCCCATGGTGGGGCGCTACATGCAAATATTGGCAGTATATTTGTGAAAGGAAACGTTTGCGTAGAGATAGGGCAAAAGAAATGCTGTTCTACAAAGATTCGAGCTCCATGTTGTAGGTATTAAATAGGCTCTAATCTGAACTATAAATACTCTACCTTTATGAAACTATAGTTTGCCAATTTAGTTTCAGGATAAATCTTCATTTAATTATTTGATTAAGAATCATTTTAGTAACTTATAGTCCTTCTGTTTACGCCCAAGTCAGGCTACATGTGACTGAGATTTTCAGGTAAGAATATTGGACACACCTCTCATCTACAGCACATGCTACATGCCTCGCCCATCTAAACCTCCATTCTGTCATCTGAATATTAAATGAAGGGCTGACGTCATGTAACTCAGTGTTACTTTACATAACATTCCCCTGTTATTTTTTCCCCCCTTTGAGTCCAATTAATAACGGGATTCTCAGAGTACCATGACCTCTTCAAAACGCTACAATTTCGTTCTGTAGTCACATCACTAGCATATATTTAGATGTTGGACAAGACTGCTGTTTAGTGCAATGGGTTGTCATCAATATGACATTTCCTAAAGTGACCAAATGGGAATAAATGTTTATTAACAGGACAAAGTCTCGCAGACAGATGTCTCCACCATGATGACTCACTTCCTGTTGTATTGCTGCCATCAACCATGACGCCTTCTGTCAATGACGTAGTTACGTCTCTACGTTTCACTCTTAATATCGTGTACAATTTTAACAGCGAAGTAAGAAATTCCGCAGAGATAACTTGCAGCCTATCACAGGACAACACGGCTTGAACCTACAGAACGTGGCAACGTTATCACAAGTCATTTGTATTATATTTCGTAAATCACCGGTTCGACTCCCGATGTGGTGACAATTTATTCTAAGTCCTTCATTGTATTTCTCAGTGTATTATAAGTAAATACCATGATTATAATGCTGCTGTTTCACGTATTAATCCTATTAACATCGCTGCTTCTATTGTTATTGGCAGTTCCTGTTATTGCCACGTTCGAGCTTACTGCTATTATTTTACAAATACCATAGCAACCGTCACCAAGACCACGGAAGGACTTCACCTTCCTTACCGTTCGTCCCTAGTCGACAGTAAAGCATTGCTAGATTTGCTACGCGGTGAGTTTTAAGCTGTCTTTATTCGCCTCGTCTCTACTGTTCCTGTTGAAAAGTTGTACGACTCTATTGTGATCTTTAAGGATTTAATTTGATGACGGTTTCTATAATACTACTACTGCTAATAATAGTAATACTTCCGTTGTTGATTGTGAAGCTACTTATATCGCTAGAACTACTGCTGTTTTATTGTTAATTCCGCACACAATTACCAAACTGGAATGAATACGAAGATAGCTGTCTTCTGGGTTGTTGCGGAATATAGTCTCGTAGAAGTTCACCGACGTTTCAGAGATCCTTGCTGCTTCCATTATCAGGGCGTTATGATGATTGAGGCAGCAAGGACCTCTGAAACGTCGGTGAACTTCTACCAGACTACACGGCGTAACAACCCAGAAGACAGACATCTTCAGACTCACCGCCGTGAAAACCTTCAATGCCACATAGAATGAATAACAAGTAACAGTAATCCTGCAATTAAGAAAAAATTATTAGCCAACTTCCCCCCCCCCCCCAAAATTATAATCAACAGCAAATTCTGCAAAATTTGACTAAGAAGAAGAAGAATATAAATAATGATTCCAAGACACATTAGTCCAGGTAGATACGAATATGGACATGCAAATTTAAAATGACCTCCTCATTAATACGTTTCTGACAATAAAATATATTGAGATGTAGGTCACACGTCTTTCGGACCTCGAGTCTTCTTAATAATCAGATTAAATCACGAAATGCTGCCTCACGTCGTGCTTAATCACCATGCGAATTATGTGAATAATCCAGCGTTGGCAAAATTTTACGAACTATGTACTTTATTAGATGGAGGTGAATGTCCGAAAAAATGTGCTCCATTGCCGGAGGAAATTTTCTAAATTTGTTACAAGAAATTTAAAAGAACAAGCTCTGTGTTCGAAACACAAAGAATGAATTTTGCTTTTGTAAGATGAGATGATTATTTTACGATAAAATGTACGTAGCTTCTGATAACTCATTTTCGAGTGAGGAAAATACATATAACGAAGGAACGTGATAATTTTATCTTTATCTGCATAATTTACCAAAGCATGAGCTTGTACATTACTATAAAATCGCCCAGGGTACATTGACCATAGTGACATACGTTCATCTGAAGTTTCTGTTTGAACCTTCCGAAATTGCTGAGCTTGAAGCCAGTTCCGGCCAGCTAACTCTTCGCTTGAACTCCTCAGTAAGCGTTGGAAGTCAAAACTAGATTGCTAAAAGCCCCTAGGTTTCCGCCGTTAAAATTAGATTTAAAACAGCATTTGATTTTTTATATTCTTCTTTCTAGGAACGAACTACAAACGCATCTACCTTATTTTTTAGTTGACTGATTCACTTTGTGGCGATTTTTCAAACGAAAACACAAAATTAACATATAAGTTCATTACATTACTCTTTTATACGTTATTTTTTTGTGGTTCTTGTAGTTTTCAAGGGGGTAATATATTAGTCATTTAGAGCAAAGCTGATATAAGAGAAGTTATTAAACATACTTTTTAGAATACGAAGCTAACTTAAAATTAAACGCAGACAACATTTCTAGTAACTAGCTCGACATACTTTAGTCTGTTGAGGCAGTGAATCAGTATTTTTAAACAATTTGGTTCAACCTTACAAACGGCTGATTGTCCCAAAAGAGTGGAATATTTTGTGGCCGATGCACATTTCTGTTGCAGTTTCTCAAGTTATGTAATTGGTCAGGTGGTTAGTTAGTTAATTAGTCATTTAATTAGTCGGTGAGGCAGCATCTAGTTAGTTATAGTTAAATCATTTCTGTAACATTTTCAAACGCTCTTTATATTTATGTAGAAGTACAACATAATGTCAGACACGGAAAAGACACTAAAGTTAACAGTCTGTCAGTATGAAATTAATTGTTGTGATTAAATATTATATTTAATTATAAACAACGCTTCTTCAAAATAAATATATTTTACAAATTACTGTGAAATATGTAGTTTATATTTTTCTGACGATTTTAAAATTTCCAGTTCATGTTTCCTGCTAACGACATTTCTTAAGAGGTGGATCACTTATCAGCCTAACTTCATAACTAAACATAGGCCTAGGCTTATATTATCATGTACATATGTGTGTTCTTTCTCGACAATTTTTTCTAGCAGTAAATTTTAATCAAATTTTATATAAAAAATTATATCCCACTCGGATGGTGCAAATGCAATTATATTAATTTCCGATCGTCAGTAATACCAATAAGGAGGCTTCGAGAAATTTTTTTGGTAGATGCGATGGGAATTAATATATGCTCCTCGGTTTGTGTTGTTCTTTTGAGACACGTCTCGCCAAAGAGTTGTTTCTACTGTTTCATATTAATTTCGTAGTTTATACCCCCAAACGTATTCAGATTAAAATATAAATACTACATTATATAGGAACTTACAGTGATACTGGGGGCAGAACTGTAAAGTATTACAAAAAAATGTATAAATATAAAGCTGTGAGTGGGTATGGTAATGATATTGGTAATAGAACTTAAATATTATAGTACAAAAATGTTCTAAAAACTGTAAAGTACGTCATACTATTAAAGGGCTTGTTAAGCGTGTTCTTAATTAAAGATTTGAAAGTGATACGCAACTTTTAAAATTATTTTGTTGTAGGATGACAAAGTGTACACAGCACATGTACGATTGCCTGTAAGTAAGTAATAAAGAAATTCAACTAGGAACGTGCAACTTGCTGCTAAAATTAGTTGATAAATGTACTTACAGATACATTATATGCTATAAATTACGAACTCGGAGACAGAGTAGCATTTTAAGTTTCTTCCTAACTAATTTTAGTTGAGGTATGACAGTAAAGTAATAATAGTATTTTTTCTTTCCGACAGGTGGCATTTCTGATGAAAATGTGTAAGCTGAAACACGTGTCTGCATATATCGTAAGTATCCCACAGTAATATAATTTGATACATTTTATTTTACAGGGGCAGAAATATTTTATTACAGCAGAAAAATGTTTATTTTTGGAATATGTGTTTAAGAATCGACATTAATTGCGTTAATAAAGTTTAAGAATGCTATAGTAGGTTTTAATAGATTTTATAGAAGAGAGAAAATTTATATATGATAAGGTACCTGACCGCCCGACAAATTAAATTAACTTACTAGGATGTGTAGAAATTCAGTCACGTGCCATTGTCCATGTCGATGACTAATTTTTGGATTGCTGGCTCACGAAATGAACAGGGAGACAGGGTCTGTTAAATTCTTCTTTTACAAAAACCTGGTAACTAAGGAAGGCTGTGCAAATACAAAAACGAAGAGATTACTTCTTAATCTTTGTTCATATCTTATACGTCTTTGGTGAAGTATTGAATGTTAAATTATGCGGAAACGTGTCATATTCTTTTCAATTTCGAGAAAGAATAAATTAGGACCCTTTTCTTATTAATAATGAATTTCGAGTCCTTGTTTCCACGCATTTCGAATCTCGTGATATTATGACTCTGCATACTCGGGCCGTGAGTTTGAATCCCGCCCAGGCCGCGGATATCAGCGTGTGTTTTCAGAAATGCTGATAATTTCCGCTTAGAAGGAGAAGGTTGTGACCTATTTCAGGGTGAAATTCTCGCATTCGTCTGAAATAACTGAGGAAAATAACGATAATATCAGTCAGGATATCGATGATCCAGCTACTATTAAACCGTGTGGCTCCCAAATTTAAATTTACATTATTACCTTCAGACTAACATGTTTTTATGCAACGACGGTTTCGAAGAAATCTATTCTTGTAGTGAACCATGTTTACCCGATGATAAATGTAAATGGAGCCATTTATCTGTCACCGTTTCCATAGCTACGAATGTTCTGGTTACATTTATTGGACGAAGATGCTACCGAACATTTGTTGTTTTGTGTTTGTGCGGTTATAATTCAGAACTCGAAACCGAATTCCAATTTGTATAAAAATAATTACCTCGAACACAACGTGTCAACACCTGACACGTGGAAGTAAGGCTACGCTGCTGGCAACAGCACTGTTATGGGACGTCTCTGAAAATGTGTTTCGTCTTTTAATATAACAGAAATGTGTGTTAGTGTACACTGGGAATTATGAATTATGAGGCGAGAGGAACCGGCCAGGAAAAATTCTAAATCTTTTTTGGGGGGCTCAAAAAACTATACGAAACCTAAACCAAAATACCTGAATTCAGGCTGATATTCTAACCAAATATAACTAAACTTGAATCAGTTACTGTTGTGGAAGTGACCTCAGCCTTTTGGCTTCAAATGCTTTTCTTAAGAGGTTATGAAAGCAAACACGAAGATCAATATGATTTATTAATTTGGTTTCTCCTCAGCTGAAAAAGAAGTGACTTCATTCAATTTTGAAGGGTGTAAAATCTAATCTCTTTATTTAAGGAAAGAACGTATTAATCCTCTTAAGCCACAGCTCTTCTAAATAGCATTTAAGAATTCAGTCCTTGTTGCAAAAAAACCAAAAATTTCACCTTTAGAAAAATAACGTTTTTAAAGTTGATTAAGGAAATGTCGTCCCTACGCACTGAGAACCATGGAAGAAACATTGAACAATTAAGCAAGTGGTGTATAAACTTATCAGTTTACTTTAAAGTGTTAAAATATCTGCAAGTACGGATGATAAGCGAGAAATTTAGGATATTAGGCTTAGGTCTACATAGGTTATCAAGTATTGTTATGATAGTGAAATCCAGGAGATTGTAGCAAGCTGGGCAAAATGCTAAGAGGGGAAGGTAAATGCACACAAAATTTTGAGAGGGAGCCTCTTTGGAAGCGGTTACTTGAGACATCGTCAATGAGGTGGGAGGATAACATTAATATGGTTCTTTGGCAGATAGTTAACCATTTTCTGGTACCAAATATTATGCCATAAAATTAATATAACTTCTCTTCTTCATATGTCATACAGGTATAATAAAGCTAATTTAACGTAAATTTGACAAATTTTTGTGCTATATATGGCCAGCAGTACATACGCCTACTCTTTGCATTTCAAGTTTAAAATAATTAAACAAATAAAAATTTTTTAGCAACAGGCATATTTTGAATCATTTTATCTCATAAGATAGTTTTACCTCAGGATAGTTTTGCTTACAGCGTACCACTAATTTTAATTTAATACATTAAATTTACCACTGACCAAATGCGTTCAGGGAAAACTTATTTATGTTAGTAATATATTTTGATTTTCTTGCTTAGTTCGCTTATCACTTAACATAGGCTCGCGTATCACCAATGGTACGCGTACCATAGATTGAGAAACGCTGCCCTAGAGTGACCTGGAAGTAACAGGAACAAGTCTTGTACCAGTCATCTGATAATGCCAATTACATGAAAAGCCGTGGGCGAATTTCAAATTATGAAAGTTGTATTGTGACCGTATTGTTATATACGAGTATAAAATGTTGTTATTTACGGAAGAGTCTTAATTAAACGAGAAAAATCTAAAAAATGCAAAAGTTATTAAGGAAAAAAATGAAAAGCTTTGCTTTCTATTGTATTTTTAACATAGCGAATGGAAATGCGTGGAACATTTCGGTTAAAAATCCCGAAGGAAAGAGATTATTTGAAAGACGTGGTCGTAAATGGAAGGATAACGTTATTATGAATAGTACGAAAATAGGCTGTGGATTGGATTTATCTGGCTGATGATAGTGATCGTTGGCGAGTTGTCGTAAATAGGAGCAGGGAAATGAACCTTAGGGCTATATAAGATTCAGGGAAATAAGCTACTCAAAAATGGTCAATTGAATAAAAATTTCCTTGGATATTATCCATCGTCTAGTAAATATAAAACGTAAAACGACGTTTCGGAGATGGGACTCTATCTCCGTCTTCAGGTTCCTACACAGTTGGGCCCACTAGATAGAGCTAATCTAGGTCCGGAGATAGGGATTAGCTCTATCTAGTGGGCCCAACTGTGTAGGAACCTGAAGACGGAGATAGAGTCCCATCTCCGAAACGTCGTTTTATGTTTTATATTTATTAGACGATGGATAATATCCAAGGAAATTTTTATTCAATTGACTCTTCACCATCGTCAATAAATTTTAAATTTGATATACTCCAAAATGATTCGTTTCTATGGAATAGTTAATTGGGAAAGACATATTAAGGCGTGTTTCACATAGGATATAATATTGATCTTAAATGTTTCTAAATTAAAGATCTTGTCACTGTAGTTTAAGGTTTTATTTTCACAAAACAAGGCTGTTGGGTCGTGAAATATTCTGTGAGCCTGAGGCTGGGACAGCTTCGTACTACTGACCACGTTATTTCTTTTAAAATAAAATAAAATACAAACTCTGTGTGTCAGCGGAGAAGCAGGAGAAGTCAGACAGACAGACAGACGCGCGGACATGTTAACACGTTGCTGCTATCACCTGCGGTAAGGTCGTTCACACGTTCAGCAAGTTCCCCTCTTCGCTGCTGGTCTGAGTCGTAAAATACTTCCTCAAAGATGCAGTTAAAGTGGCGTAAGAATCTTGTAAGCAAGTCTGGATCATCATTTCCCATGTCACAGTTCAGCAGTGACAATGTTTGCCTTCATATACACAGTAAGGTACTGGACGATAATGTTTATGTGCGAGAGTAAAGGAATGAAGGAAAAAGACACGTAAACAAAGGCGAAATAAGAAAAGACACGTACAAGGAACGAGTCAATAACTGAAGAAGGTAACATATCCACTGGTCGAATTAATATTTAGACGGATTTTATAGCTGAGTCATACAGATAAAGGGCCTGGTGATGATTAGTTTGGTTCAAACATGTTACTGCAGTCGAATAAGATCAATTTTATTCAATGAATGGTTGTCTACGTGTGGAATACATGTCTGGCATCGAAAGAAGGTATTAGGAAGGAGGAGGAATGAAAGAGAAGTCTATAAACGAAGCTTTAAATCACAAATTTGCTCTGTTCTAGTTACCAAACTGTAACTAAAGAATATTATTTTTTAATAGTTGACAGTCGCTCAGCTGATCGAATCCCCCGTCTTTTACGGGATTCGTAAATTCATTGTCGTGTTCACATCGGTCCTCGTCTTCAGCCAGACTAATCCCGTTCACACCCTCACACCTTTCTTCTTTAAAATCCTTTGTTTTCATCTACGTCTTTACCTTCAGAGAGGTCTCTTTCTTTCAGGATTTCCTACCAAAATGTGTGCTTATTTATGATCTCTCCCATTCGTGCAACATGCCTCGCCCATCACCGCCTCCTTGATTTTATTATCGTAATAAATTTGACTTAGGTAGTATAAATATGTCTGGAATTTAAATTATAAATAGCTTCAAAAAGCTTCAAGGATTTAAGCGACTTTCGTATGCAATTGTAGGAATGTGAGGTTGATAAGTATTACCTTGAATTTCATGTAATTCCTTTCAAAATTATATTATATTTTAATGAATATATATCGTAGTCGGAAAATCGAAGTGTGGGGGTCCACTTGCAAAATGTAGTAGATGGGAGGCTAGTTTTAAAATGGATGTTAAAGAAATAAGGCTTGAGGATTAAGATTGGACTAAAATGGTTCCGGACAAAGCCTAGTGAGAGGCTGTTGTGTACATGGGAATGAACGTTGGGATGAACTGTGGGGAAGTTTTATGTCAGTTGAGAGCCTAGTAGCTGCTCAAGAAGGCCTCTGATATTTAACACGGATGGAAAAGAAGAGAGACCCATGTAAGATGTTAATATGCAGCCTGAAGGAAAGGGGAAACTTGGGAGACCCAGCCGTATGGGATGATAGGTCTTTCTGGGGTCGTGGGGGCATTCGACTGGCTCGCCTTAGATAAGAAAGAAAATAAATTCGACGATACTGACTGGTGGACAGTGTGAGAGGAACATGTGATTGAGGAAAGGAGATGACGAGGAGGAGGTTCTGGTGGCCATATTGGTTGGAAACGATTAGCTCCCGAAAGCTTACGTTTTGCATTGAACATCCGGCCGGGAAAACCTCCGGACAAGAAGGGTGATTTTTCCTAGTTTAGTTTGTAACAGGGGCTTTATATTTTTTCTTTATTTATGAATATCATGAAGAAGGCGGTAATGCAGTACTCTAATGTATCAACCGAAATGAAATTTCAGTTGGACAGAAGCTGGTCCAACCTTGTTTTGAAACACTGTACAATATTTCTCCAACAAGTGGATCTCGCTATTCAATCTGTATACATTCTGAGTGATAAGGCTTATTAATCTTCAGGTTTTTAGAGCAGTTTGTATAAAACCTTATTTCTATGTTCGGATAATGTTATTGTGTTCTTGTGATTAGCTTTCAGACTTTTCAGAGAACGTAAAATTCCCATTTCCGTCAAGGTCCGGAACTATGAATGTGAATGTAATGCCGTTGTACCTTTAGGTTTCTTAATTCTTTTGAGTCGTAGGCCGTGAACTTTAGACATGCGCCTGGTATTACTAGGTCACAAGAATGCAGTTTTCATTTGTTACTGCTGAGCCAACTATTTTAAAATTGGAACGTTTTCAAAAAGATTTGCTTCTCTCTGTATACACGTGTTGTCGTTGTGTCCTACATTCTGATGACCAGACATGAAGATATTCCTAGATTTCTGTGCGTCTAATTTTAGACTAACCCTTTTAGTGGTGTCTTGGACAGTTTACGTGACTTTTATCTGATATTGTTAAGTTCTCCGACTGCATTAACTTCAGCAAACAGGTTCATATAGAATTTTTATATATTTGAAGATATATACATAGTATTGAGAGACGCTTAAAATACAATTAATAACATCGACGATAAATAATGAATGATGAATATGTCTAATTTTCGTTTCTATAATCTCTGTAGTATTTGATTTGAGTTCCGTTGTACTGATAATTTAATAGTGCTTCGATACATACCAAACTGAAATTCACTTCTTTTACAAATGTAATCGACATTTGTGATTGGTTGGGAAGAAGACAGAAGCAGAGAGACGTAGTAAATATAAACATGTGTCATTCATAACTATCGAATACGCAGTTCAAGACGACGTAGCTCTTACGACTTATTCTGATAAGGAAGAAACATGTATTAAACTAACTAGATATCTTACAGATCCTTAAGGTTCATCACCGAATTCACCAATGCCCTCCACGGGACCTTGTCCTGGTGCACCAAAATCTAGTCTCCTTCAGCTCCTATCTCCCGCCTGATATCCTCCCATCTACGTCTAGGTCTCCCCATAGGTTTCTTCCCCTCAGGCTTCCCAAATAGTGGACCCAACCAACCAGATGGCTTACAGATCCTTAAGGTTCATCACCGAATTAACCAAAGCCCTCCACCGGACCCTGTCCTGGGTCAACAAAATCCAGTCTCCTTCAACTCCTATCTCCCATAGATCCCGCCTGAGATTATCCTCCCATCTACGTCTAGGTCTCCCCAGCGGTCTCTACCCCTCGGGCTCCCCAACCAATACCCGGTGCACACCTCTTGTCTCATCCATGCGTGCCACATGCCTCGTCCATCTCATTCTTCTCGACTTAAAACGAACGATGTGTTAGAAAATATAATTGTGGCGCCACCTGTTCAGAACCGGTGACTAAGTTTAGGCCTGTAGATATGACAGTCATGCGCGCACTATCAGTTCTTCACCTGCACGCTGCGTTGAGCAACACAGAAGCTGGTGCCCTTTGATTCTTTGGCCCTGACATTTGACTGTCGTTTAACAGTAGATGGGATATCGCATCTTCACATTTAACTAGGCTTTCTTTATTCCCATCGTATCACTTACGTCAGTACGCAGTTCTCGTAACGTATCTCGTCGTCAGTGGTGTTCGGTTTGGTCCAATAATTTCGGTTTAGCTTTTTCCACTCT
>NW_019059724.1:911566-955941 GCF_000696155.1 Zootermopsis nevadensis | reverse complement strand
GTCCGGAGATAGGGATTAGCTCTATCTAGTGGGCCCAACTGTGTAGGAACCTGAAGACGGAGATAGAGTCCCATCTCCGAAACGTCGTTTTACGTTTTATATTTACTAGACGATGGATAATATCCAAAAATTTTATTCAATTGTAGTGTAATTTTTTTTTTATTTCTAGTTCAACTTACTTTTTCAGAGCGTAACGGTTAGGTTATGCAATATTAAAAACTCAACATCACTCTCTTAGTTACCCACAGCCGTCATGTTTGTATGTTGTGATATATAAAATAAAGTTTTATACATAATTAATAGGTACGTTTATGACGTGTCAATACCACAGCCATTTTATTAGTTTTCGGTAAAGAAAAAGTGACAGTAGACCTACTTATTTGTTGAACTTGACACAAAAATTGCTTTTAGCTGAAGTTATTTTCCAGAGTTTCTGCTTTTTAAAAATTATGAAAATTTGGCTAAGATATTGAAGAAAATATAAATATTCCCTGCGAAATAATATGTATTGTTAACTGTAAGTGATAAATAATTGAAACTTCATGAATTATATGTAGTGATAGGTTAAATACGATATCCTTCGGAACCCTAATAACACAGCGAGTGCTTACGAAACTAATGACGTATTTGCGTCTCTGTGTTGGGCGATGGTTTTGAGTGATCGCTTCTCAGCATAGTTACATCAATTTTCTCCGGTGGCGTCTAAAGGCCAAGCGGATCTTGAAAGAAGAAGTAATGAAGACGGGAAACCATATTTCTACCTGTCAATGTTCGTATGGCGACGTAACTGCCAGGCTATGTCGTATCTCTGTTTAAAGCATTATAGGCCTAAGGAACTTTTTAATATTACGTCACTGAACTTACAAAACTGACAAATTCTTATTTGATGTAAAATATCTTGGTATTGTAGTATTGTAAAACGTAATGCGTTTTACGAAAGAATATTGCTAAAATACGACCAGCTTCGTGCAGCAAAGCCCCACTTGAGATGTTCATAATCGCGTAGCTTTTCATGAAAAACTTCACATTTTTGGTACCAAACATTCTTTGCAGTTTTCACAATAATTCACCACTGGACACCATACAGAGTGAGCTGAATACAGTCATGAACCTTACATCGTTTTTATTTAAGGTACATGTTAGTATTATCTTGCCTTCTATGCCAAGATTGTCCAAATTCTTTTCTTTGTGATTTCGGAGAATTTTCTTTTGTTTCTAACCTCCCCGTATTGTGAGTGAACAATAATTGTCGTCAACATGCAACACTCTCTGTACTTTATCCCTTCTCTTACCCTCATTTTCTCAAATCACCCTGTTCTCAAACATGTTCAAACTAAGTTCTCTTCTTGAACTTTGTCCCTGGCCCAAATAAAATAACTAAAAAAGCAACTCTGTTTATTTTAAATAGTTTTGTATAATTATAAAATAATCTTTGCCTTTTTGAAGCTATTTGGCTTAGGCATATTGCTTTCCTATTGTATTGTGGTCAGGCCTCACATTCTAAAGGTTACTGGTTCGCATCTCGGGCGGACGTCGGCTATCCTGAATCTTTTTTTTTAATGTTTCTCTTTGCGTCCAGTGGGTTAAAACTGCCAACGACTTCTTCTTTGAAATCTTTTTTAAATTCTTTTTCCATAAGTAGACATATCATATGCAGCTGAATAAGCATCATTAAATAGCAAAGCATTTAATTGGTGTAGGATTTGCTGTTTCCACGGCGGTGAGTCTGAAGATGGCTGTTTTCTGGGTTGTTGTGCCGTCTGGTAGAAGTTTATCGACGTTTCAGAGGACGGAGGAACTGTGTTATCGTAGTGTGTTGTTCCAAATTAAGTCCTGTTTATATCAGAACTCAACGCAGGATGATGCTTAGGTCATGTTAACAAGGAAATAATCCCAGCAAAGTGCAAGCTGTTGGACAGATAAGATCTAGGCTCTAAGGTGGTTAATGGCTGCCAGATTCCTAGCTCTGTTTGTGTCAGATGCATTACAAGCGCTGCCTAAGTTAAATCATGATCTCGATGATGGATTGATGCTTAGCGTGTTGGAAGTCTTCCTTTTTGTTTTAAATTGCTTTCGCCCTCGCATGAAGAAAAACGAGACGATATAAATCCTTCTTCGCCCTTTCAGTTGTTAGACGTCAAGGTGTGATATCACTAGCGATCCAAACTCCTCCTCCCACCAAGAAATTGCCAATTGGCCTACTGTGGATTCCTTTCCGAAAGACAGACAGAGGACTGGACAAGGTAGTGAAAATATTAAAATAAACCGTCTTTGGCTATGTGTGATTTACGAATAAGAATTAATATTTAAAACTTTAGCTGGATAGACTCGGAAAAACTTGATGTAATAATAACGTTAATCAAATAAAGTACCGTTAAGTTTTTCGGGGAGTTAAGTACGCACGGGCAGGTACGAAATTTATGGAAGATTTTAACTCGAAAACGTCTAACGAAGAGACCACTTTGTAGACCTAGGTGGAGATTAGAAGACAAAATTATGGTGAATCTGGTAGAAATAAGGTGTCAGGTTTTTGATTGTAATAAACTGGTTTGGGATCAACACAATTTTTTACCTTTATTCCATAGAAGGAAAGAAAATTTGTCAACAAGACGAATTACTACCAGCATTAAAATTAACTACTCTGTTCTATGATGCTGGGGTTGTAACTGTTCACGTTCTATAATATTGCTAATTTTGTGTTACATATTAACTGTGTTTAGAAGAATTATCACCGTACAAAAATACAGGATAATACACTGAATACTGAGGGCTTTTCCTCCTCAGAGGTTCGAACTGTCACAATCTCCGTAGTGTTCACGACTGGGAGTGTCAGAGCATCGATGTGGCGTGGCTTCCAGGAGAAATTCACTTTAATCCTATGCACAATTTCACATCTTGTAACTTATCTGTATTTAAAATACGTTTTGTATTAACTTCAAGTCTACGCTTATTTGTCCCAAATCTTTTCATTGAAGGTTTTTCAAGTAAAACTTGTACTGCTTACTGATCTCCTAAAGGTTCTATATACATTCTTCACCCAACAGCATCAACCGCCTAGATTTTGATAAACCCTAATCATATTAAGCCAGGACTACAAAGTACTCATATAATTCCCTGCTTAATTTTATCAGTAATGAGCTTGAAATTTGTTCTCTCGGCTATTTAAGTTATCGAAATTTTATCAGTAATGAGCTTGAAATTTTTTCTCTCGGCTACTTAAGTTATCGGATTCTAAATGCAAGGACTCTTTGTTTCTAATCTTAAGCACGATACGAACTTTATTTGTGTATTCCAGTGTTTTCGCTTGGTTATATTTGTTTATATTTCGTGTCGCGTCTGTTTGTCTCATGCTGATAGCAAGAATCTGACCCCAGAATTAAGTACATTACATTACAGAACAATCTGTAGTCATAATGATATGCCTCACGTATTTCTTATTTCATTTTTTCTCGATGGTAGAATGAGATTGTTTCGAGCCGAGATTTGCAGCTCAAATAGTAGCCACTGAGGAGATATTTCAGGAATTGTAGCCGTGAGTAATATTTAGCCCGTGCACTAAACATGGAGGGGGGAGATTTATGGAAGGAAAGTAGAATCGGGTATATAAAAAGTTTTTAATCATATGCAAATCCATTGCTTCTCCCTGTCATTATTACCCGTCTACTTGAGAATATCAGAACATAAATATTGTCAATATGAATGTTTGCACAGAACACTGGGGCTGAAGGGTTGACGGGGTACGCTCACTGCCACATTAAAAGCGGTCCTGTACACTTAAATTACAGCGTAACACATTGATACAAGACGGAGTTATTCTGAACGAAAAAAATTGCATAAAAAGGTGCTTCATAATTAGTTGGGCAGTCCATGCAGCACGTAGTGTGAAAAGTGTGGAGAAATTTAGTCGCAAATTGTCAAGGCAAGAAGGAAATAAGACAAAGTCGTAGATGGTATAGTAAAAGTAAAATGAATCAAAAACTAAATATGATTTTCATCTGTGCCCTAGATTCATTTAGCTCAGGTGAGAGGCTTGTGGTGAGTTCTTGTGAACAATAATAATGAAAATTCAGAGTCTACCAAAAGCGGGAAATTTATTGCGATGTTGAAGGGCTGTCTGTTACTCAAGGACTGTAAACGTACACTTAGAGATGGCTATTGCCCTTCTGTGTCCTATTTCTCTTACCAATATAGGTAATTCACAGAGATTTTTGTCATATTCACGGACACATTTGAACCGAAGACATTTTGTTACAAACTGACTTGCTCACAAACTAATTTAGTACCTAATTGATTATCTTACTAATTAAATAACTCCGAAGGCTCAATATAGCTTGCACCAGAACTATGTATTTTATGTGGTCCTTGGACTAATTCCACCTCCTTCTCCCAGATATCTTCTCTAATATTCACATTGATGCTGCCATTATGTTCTTGTATTCGTTCTTTCACTGATTTCTCCAGTAGGTTTCCCCACCAAAATTTCTTGTCTCCATCGCAACTGTATAGGTTCTCCTATTTTAACGAAAGTATGTGACTTGTCCAAATCTAAAAGCTAGGATTCCCCATCAAAATTCTGTTTGCGTTCTCCTATTTCAACAGTATTAGATGACGTGTTCAAATCGCAAAGTTCCCTGTCATTTCATGCCCTAAATTGCACACTTATCAAATTCCTGCTTGAAACACGTAGACCGGACATTCCTGAGATATTTTGTTTGAATATTTGAATTTGCGTACTTGCGGTTTCTTTGTTAGATGGACGCAAATTGAGGTTTGACGTGCACTGGAACAGTGATTTTGAATTTCGCCCGCATTATGCGTCCAGGGTGTACTGCTTTTAACTTGATATTGTCTGATCCTCCATATATGGAATCCGTCAAAATCGAAACTGGAACGGAACAGGCAGAAACAGCTAACACGTAAGTTAAGAAGTAAAATAAAACGCGGGATCGTACCACCAAACAGAATAAACATAGCAGAATTAGCAGATATTACGGCGATGTCAGCTGTTTCGCTGCCGGTCATGTGGCAGGTGTGGAAATTCAGCGCTGCATTTAAATTGAACTGCCAATAAGTAATTGCAGTTGAAGCCCCGTAATGACCTTTTGACTTTATGGCCATCGGACGTTTCCCGTATGGCAATAGCACTGCAACGTATACAACAGGATGCTTCGACTCGTTCAGGTACAGTACAGGTCACAAGTTAGGTAAATGGCCAATAGACAACCACGTTTTGAAATAGTCTCCCTAATTTAGTACGTGAGACAGCACATTTGATCTAAATATATATATATAAATTATCCTTTTTATATTATTTAAATTACACCAAATATGACACACATTAAAAATAGTCCAAAAACAGACTATTTTTGGAGCGTGCTATGTCTCTCACTTCAGGCACGAAACTAAAAATGGCACCTACTTTGTGGTGCCCGTACCACAAAGCCAGTCTTCATCAATGACCATAGATGCAAACAAAATGGATAAGCTTTAAAAAGGAATTGCAATCATTTCTTCATGGGCAATAATCTGTCAAAGGTGTGGCTGGTAAGGCTGCTTCGATTATATTCTACAACATGCCAGGTGCAGAAGTAATTGTTTTTTTACACAACATTACAGTTTTTACTGTTTGTAATCCCACACTGATGAAGATCAGCTCTGTGTGATGGGTTCCACAGAGTTGGCTATTTAAATTTTTTACCTCAAGACGAAACTATAACCTGACTCTGAAACGTAGTGAAATTTGTATTTCTATTCTTATAATTGGTTAATTAAAAAAATTCTATTATATACAAATTAATTGTCATAATAAAAATAAATAAATTTGGATAGTTTATTGCTAAGACATCAAGCTCTGGAAAAATGTGAATCTTCAGTACTTAATTCGTAGTCCAAGTTCTTATGCCCTTCAGGATTTTTGATGTTAATGTGGTGAAATAATTTATCTCATTTCCTTCTAGACATTTGTCCACTTGTACTCTTTACAAGAACCAGCATTAGACAGTCTCCAGACAGACTTTTTATTACCACATAAACAAACAATCGAAAACGTTTAACAATACATCGGAGCCCACAACACTACTATAATTGACGAACAACGTTATGTTAACACTGTTTCACTGAAATAATAATTAGTTAAAAAGTTATTATATTATTTTTGAAGCAGAATTGTAAAATGTTGTCCACACAAGTTGAGAATGATTATATTTTATTACTACGTAGAAAAAGAAATGTAAATTCATCGTAGTTCAGTGTGGGAAACAGAAAATTTGACGTCATTCAAATACGAACCCACAAAACCTACAGTAATTTACGTAAAGATTGATCGACCAATTTCTTAATTATCAGCCATGAAATTAGTCAGCATTTGACAAGCTCTGACTCTAGCGTACCGTTCATGGCATGCGTCTAGTCTCTTAATTTCAGTAGTCATTTTGAGTGATAGGTTTATTAAAATTGTGCCTGTTTTTAATAAGCTAGCACTTTTATCGTTATGACATCGATTGAGACAAAGGAAAGAATAATCGAAACAAAAGACTCGAACTTCATTTCAGAAATTCATGTAAATAATTTTCTTTGCTCAGACAACTAGTGAACACTATCCATACTCAATTCACAAAAAATTTCCGTCCTAGTTCAATAATTATAAACGTGGAAAAGTGAAACAAACTCATGCATTACTCCCAAAGCAGAGTGAAGTATTCCGTTCAAATTTCAGCTGTGCAACGACTAACCTGATTAATATATATTGGTATTTACTGAGTCCCTTCAGGCAAATTCATCGGTAATAACTTCAATTAGGCTAGAAACGTTTCCCTTCTAGTCCTTTCACTTTTACTGCAACTGATAAACCTCTGCTTTCTTTCAACGATATGTAAACTTCGGAGGTTTTTTGATGCCGAAATATACTGGAACACACGCTTTATCTTTAAATAAAATGTTCGAATGATATTAAATTATAGCAAGTCAACATTTAGGCCTGTGTTAAGTTATTTCGCAAAATTAATTGTACCCTGTAACGGAACACTGCGTTTGAGAAACGAAATTGATAGTCATAAAATTTCCTCAAAGCACAAAATAATGTGTTCATGGTATTCAACTCATAATTTATATCTTTCTCATTAATTATTTTTCGTCTTAATTGTTCAGGCCCCATAGTCTCTCTCGACTGCGAAACTCAATATTGATATTAAGACAGTCGTCTAATCTCCTTCGGCGGGGGATTGATCCATCGAAAGGCCTCTTTCAGCAGACAACCAAACGCAGAAAATGCCGGACACAACAAAACATCATATAGGATTCGAACCAAACTTTTCAGCCTCAAGTAACGTTGACGCTGTGATTGATTAGCGCGAAATACAATTAAATTTTTTGATTTATAATGTTTTTACTGCTCATTAGCATTTTATTCAATGAAATTTGTGTCTTATTCAGTATAATTATATCTGTTAACATTCACAGTACAGAAAATGTCAGGCTTTTATTGCTATTCAGTACAAGAGTAGAACGTGTTCCTATGTGATTACATCTTGTGGATGTAGGCTTTATTGCAGACTGGGATCCTTACTGTCGCCATCTTGAATGCTAAGTGACTGTCGAATGGAACCGGCCAACCTGTAGAGCTGTGCTGTAAGCAACAACAGAGGCACTTGGCCTTCAATACGTAATAGTAAGGAATATAATTATCCTGTGTCGAAAACTCGTTTGTCCCAGAAAGTAATGAACGTGAGATAAATGACCGATAGAATATAGCAAAATTTCATTTGGGAAAACTCTTTAATTAAAGGAAGAAAATATGACGATCATGTATTATTTCGAGTTTTTCTTACCTGCGGATTAAATGCAGTTTAATTATATGCAAAGAATCTTAAGTTAAAAATGTTTACTTAGTCCATGAAACGTGATAGGCGAAATAAATGTTTTTCGTTGGCTCTCTTGTCTAGTAATGTGAACAAATCACGCGAGTTAGAAATCATATACATTAAACCTTTAATTTCACTTGATATATCTGATACCCAAAATTTAATAGGAAGAATTCCAAAAACTAATGTTAAATATGTACATAATCTAGAGCAAAATCTCACAGTTTGAAAAGGAATATACCGTATATCAGCTGTGAAAAATTATAACACTGGAAGTAAATCTTGAGGATTATTTTGTAAATACGGTGGAAACATAACGCAATAAGAACGTTTCTCTAGTGGATTGAAGAAAATATTTGCTCACGACAAAAGAACTAGTCGAGTAGCTGTGTTTTAACTAAATTAAACCTGTATAATACAGTTGTACTTAGAATCGTAGTAGTTTAATTACTTAAGAATTTTATTCTTGTATGAAAACGGAAGGCTTATTATCACTTTCACAAAAGTCCGTCAAAGAACGCCCTGTCCACTCCCTCTCACCTAGTTTCTGTATTTTCCGGTTTACCGTCAATACGGCAAAGAAACTTCAGGTTTTTGCAAAAGACGGAAAATTTCGTGACAAAAGAAGCTTTGTTGTATGTATCACGTATTCTTTTTTTACATTTTATCCTTCAATTCAAATTCCATCTCACTTAGGATCAAAAAATCTTTCTCTAACCAATTTCGTTTAAGATTTGGGGTTCTCACGGCTCTGGGGATAATGATCATGATTATCGTGTTCTTTGTTTTGAGGCCGTGTATACTCGCCGGTCAAGCTGTAATTTCCTGAGTCTCGCTATTTTATTCCTGAAGATGGAAACGGTAGTTTATCTGAAACACTGGTATCTACCAACGGATCTACTCAGCGCCAAAACCAAGAATAATGACATCAAGAACTTCGCTTAAATTCGCAAGTAAGGACAAGTCGCATATATTCGTGAGTGAGAGGCAAAGTAGTGCAGAAATGCCCCCGTTTCGTTGGTACTCAGAATGTATGTGTCATTCATTCTTCGTATACACGGTAATGCGTAGGCAGGTTCAGGAGATGGATGGTTGTCCGGTCGAGTTTGGGTGCAGGTTGGAAAGAGAAAGAGAGAGAGAGAGAGAGAGAGAGAGACTGGAATTATCAGTCACCCAACATCACGGTCCTGCAACAAATGATGCCAACTTGCTAATTGATGGGAGCTCCTGTACTTATTACACGGTGGTGATAACGATACTTGCAACATTTAGTGTATAAGTGACCTAAGGTACCGATGGCGATCGCGTCCTTTCGTTCTGCGTCCTTTCGTTGATGACAACAGCATAATTCTAAGAAAAGGGATAATATGTTCATGGTGCTTAAATTAGCACCGTGCAGTTCGGAAGTATGGCTACTGGAGGTACAGCTCCACTCAGCCATGACGTCGTTAGTAGAAAGAATGACTCTGGTTTGTTCCTTATTTATCAAAATCGAAAGTTTGAATGTTTATGTTGATTTACCTGAGTCATCGATAACTCATTCTAACTGTCGATTAAGGTCTGAGACCAAATAAAAAATAAAGTTAACGCAAACATAAATATATCTTTCAACAGCCGGGTTTACATGACAGTAAAATGGACCTGTTGTCAGACAGAACACTAAATAATAATAAGATGAGGTGGTCTAGCGGATAGAACGCTGGCCTTGTAATCCTGGGGTCTCGAGTTCGATTCCCGGCGGTGCCCGAATTTATAACTTGTGTTGGGCAAGGCCGTGGTCTAGGCAACACGGAGTTTTCCTCCGTGGCATCCCAACAGTTATTCCATTCACACACAGAAGAAGGCAATGGCAAACCGCTTCTGGATCATCTGCCAAGAACGTATATGAACAGGTCCCAGTCCGAGAAAAGGATGGAAGGATCCTGTTCATATGGACCTGTCGTCAGACAGAACACTAAATAAATAAAAAATAAATAAAGCAGATGCAGTAAAACATAAGAACAAGGTCGAACAGCTGTAACGAGAGTGACTTGTAAACACACGGCACATATCTCGGATGGACCTCAGATGTCATTATCCAAAGTTGTAGAATATTACATCAGACAGACGTCAAGAGTTATTTGAAATAAATTGGCTACGACCACTTCGCAACCGATCCTTCCCAGTTTACGATGCCTAACAATCTTATTTTCAGAAACAAAATCCATGAGTCCTTGGGAAAGTTTATAGAACGCGGTGATAGTTGAAGGTTTAAGGTGAAGTTATCCCTGAAGACGTATGGAGTATGATAATGAGGAGGTAAAGTTCCATGCGTTCTTCCTCTCAGCCTTAGATGGAGATACATAAATGACTGAAGTTAACTTGCTAAAATTTTCGAAGAGCCTGTAGGTCGCTGTTCTGTAGAGAGCCGCCATGTTCCGCTTTGGTTGACACTTTTTTATTCTGGCTAGGTGACGTATCTTATCATCTTGAACACATGGTCCGTGTTACAGAGACCGGAGTAGTAATGTAATAGGGCTTTGGGATGCGTGATCTGGCACGTATTCGGCGATGTGTGGAATAAATTGGGATGCAGTAAGGACACAAAAAATTGCGTGATAGTAAAAATCGTGTACTGGAGAACAAGCCACGTGATATACGGGGGGCGGCAGTGGTGGGGGCGGGAGTGGGGATGTTGGCGAAACTTCAACCTGTCTAAAGTGGCCGCGGCTTGACAACGTACTGCTAAAGCTATTTGTCACAGGAACTTCATAATCTGTACTCTTCACCAAATATTATTATGGTGATCAAATTAACGATTGTGGGGTGGGCGGGTCATTTAGCATTCATTAATTTTTTTTAAAAAAAAGTTTAGAGACGAGGCCTATGCAGTATTGTAGGATAAATTCAAAACAGATTTTAAATATTTACGATGTAAGGGTGAGGTGATCAGGGTGTGGTCCAATTTTGGGCTCTTGTGAAAAAGGTAATTGAACTTTGGATTTCATAAGCTGTGTGGACGAGGCGACAGAACAGACAAGTAGATAGGATTTTGGAAGGTGACCTGTTATCAGGAGTATATATTTTATCCGGTTGATTCAATGAAGTTATTTATTTATATTTGATTTTGAAGATACTTTATTTCATGTATAAATGCATTAGTAACCAAACTTAAGAAAACTAAACATACAACTTTACATAACTCTACATATATTCGTGTGTGTACAATATTTATTACATCAAAGCGTGATCAAGAATGTAACGACACAAAGGAACAAAAGTTTTTGACAAATTTTACGTGTCCCATTCCAAATTAACTCGAAATATATGAACGATGTAGGGGAAGCGTGGTAGTATGCTGATAGTTGTTAACCTTGTGTCATCATCACGGGTTCTACAGCCTATTACAGGCCTTGACCGCCCCAAATCACACTTCGGGAATTCTCAACAGAATTGCTCTTTCCAGGGTGAGGTTGTCGGCCCCACGTCCAAACCCCAACCTGGAAGGCCAGGTCCCCGAATTTATATACCCTGGAGACAGGGTGGCCCAGCTATACCCCCAGGCACTGGGTAGCTCAGGTACCTTGGGAGTCCCTGAGAGAATTAACCTTATGTACTAAGCGAAAAAACTTATAAAACAGTAAATTCTGGTAATATATTCTAAACTAAACTATTAAAATTAAACGAGTAGAAGCTTCAAAATTGTACGTGAGAGACTCTCCATGTGCCTGTCTATCCGAACCTAACGACTCCACAACAGCTGAACAGATTTTCATGAAACTTGACATTGCAAAGTGTAACTAAAATTTATTGACACACCCTAATTTGGTTAAAATCTGACACTTTGTGCGAGAATCGACATCCTTTTCTGCCCACTTAATTTAATGTGTGGGGAGTCCTCGGACTGTGACGCCACTGATGTCTTTCGGAAATGTCCGAAGCCGTGATTTGATACAACAAACATCTAATTCAATCTGCTGACGCTGCATATAGGATAGAATTCTGGAAATGAAAATCCAGGATCAGTAACAGAGTGAAAGTCACCGATTTTTACGCTATGAGAATATTCTTTATCTTTTTTTTAAATTTGCTACATTTAAGTTATGAGAATGTTAGGTTGACAGATACAGTATAGCCCACCATTACAAAGTTCACGTATGGTTCATATACTCCGTTCTTTTCCCTAGCGTTAACTGTGCAACAGAAAACCCATGATATTCATAATTCTTTGCAAACGACTGTCTAGTGATAAGCCTGGTAGAGGATGAGGGAAAACTTATGATATGCTGGGTAGTGTAGTGCGGGTTGGTCAGTAAAATGCAAAGTAGGGGCTATGAGGTGATAAGTGTACTGATCTGAGGGATGAATTGTGTCACAGTAACACGTGTGGAACACGTGCAGAGGATAGACTACCCTTCAGAAAGATACGTAATTCTATGTGATTGCTTAGAAAAATGCGAACCTAGGAAAGACTAGAAAGTATGTAGATATTTATTGCTTTGTTATATTTCAGTTTAATATAAATTATCTCACGAAAGAATCTTGTATCTTGGTGTGCATAAATATTAAATGACCTTAATACTCCCCATTAGGCAACATCATACGTTGTTTGGTCACTTTCCTGCGTCTCGTATCGATTTGCAGTTGAACACCGATTCTACTCGAAGCCGTGTGTTCTCATAAAAAATCAATGATTTTTCTCATCTTGGAATATTTGCTAGAAGGTAAAATTCCGAAACTCTCTCGTTGTTTACCAGTGAAATTTTAGTTATATTCCTATGAAACGCCTATCAGGCGGTGTGTTCTACATTTTTAAATATTGTAAAACACATATTTCGATTACGATTTATAAGAATAAATAGTTGGCAAAGGCAGGTAGCTTGGTAATTGATGAATCTTGCTGCATTTACGCTTGTCGATAATAATATTAAAAATTTGAATAATTGTAACATCAACTGTGCCACTTCAAATAACGATTGCTTTAGAAACATGTCAGAATAATAAATATTTGTTCGGGAGAAGAAACGTTTGAGATCAGATCGCCTACTGACCCACCTGTAACACTGTGGTGACATGAAAGGCTTCCTATCAAATTATTCTTACCAAAGCGTTTTGAATAAAAAGTACATCATTCGTATAAGTGACGAAGCTTAATCGTGGATGAAACATACAGGAACATTTTGCTTGGTATTTTGTAAGCGAAAAAAAAAAAAGAAAGAATATTGCTCCTTGCTGTAAGACCCAGAGAAAAATATCTCCTCTTATTCCAATTTCTCCCGAACAAATGGAGAAAAAGAGGAGTGGGAGAAGACAGGGGTTGAGAGGAATAAAATGGAAGAAATTCGAAATAAAAAATGTCTTACAGTTTTATGTGAAGGCATACACACTGATTGTACAGTAACTTCCAATGAAACTAGAGTATGACATAATCCACGTGACTGTTTACTCTCCCATTGTTTAATTGGACGTGTTAGTCGGAATAATCGAAACCATAACTGGTCATCTTTAATCATTATCATTACTTTATAAAAATAGCACAAGTTTTATTTTCTTCAGATGATGAAAAACTTTATTCTTTTGCTACGAGATGGCATTGATATTTGTACCACTACCTTCCTCCTCTTCTCTCATTCCTTCCATTTTGCTTTCATTTCGCGTCAGAAATTTATGTGTTTCATTTGCGTAGGTTCTATAAGACCTCTTTCCTGCTGCAAGTCGGTCCAGATACTCCTTTCCATTATCCACTTTTTCTCTTCCTTTCTGCTTATTTTTTCTTTCGTTGTAATTTTCGCAATATTTCAGTTTTTATGTTCGTTTCTTTGTCACTTTCATCCACAATGTGTTGGGAAAATGACGTCGTCTAGCAGCCACTATGATATAAGATTGTGTATCCAGGGCATTGAAACATGCGCTAAATCCTGGATTTGCTGCTGAACGTGCGTTCGTGCGTGTGTGTGTGTTTGGTTAAGGGCCCAAATGTACCATTCCTTCAAGTCTAAAGTTCTAAGCATTACAATGTCACGTAAGTTTTCCTGACCATTCGTGAATAAAATAGCGTATATATTCAACTCTTGCTGAAATACTTCGCCTTGTTCGCGTTCATACCACAGGCAAATTTTTCTTGTTATTTCTGGGGTTATCTTGATTAGAACTTTTCACTTTTAACTCTGTGCGTCTTGCCTTCTGTTTAATGACCTTATATTTACCACAATCCAGAAGTCCATCGTCTATACATGTGGCTACGACCTGTCCTAGATCGATCAATATTAGGGTAAGGGGTTCGAAACTCTCTCGTGACATGAATGTTTATTCTTTTGAAGAGAGAAGATGTATGATACAGGACGCAGACTGAAACTGTAATTGCATCCCATAAATTAAAAAAAAACAAGGTCGACTAATAGCCTAAGGAGAATTATTTGTCTTGCGTTGCTGAAGGACGATCCTGTATAGTGGAGTCACTCAATGAACTACAGTAATTCCGTGAATTAGCACGAAAATATTTTATATTTATGCCGTATTCATAAAAGCCCACCATTGGACTCGATCCTGAGGAATGTATATCCAATTCATACACTCACTTCATATTTATTTTAAATTAATTTTTTCCTGTGTTTTTTTTAGATTTATTACTAAAATTTTGCAAGCATTTTCATCTGTCTAATTGCGTTATATCCTCCCCGTATCATTCGCCTTTATTTAAGCTTCCAGTAGACATAATATAAATTATAATGCTTTTCGTTATATAATTTTATTACTTCGGCCCAGATAATCTCAGCGCTTTTATCTTAGTATGAGAAATCAAATTTCACACCTAAACGAAACAGAAGTTTTGTATGTTTTATGAAGTAACCTAGTATGTGTCACATAGCAGTGGTTAAAAAACAATGCTTTTCATTACGTATTCAGAGACGTATTAATACTTTATGTATTTTTTCCCCTTCCGATATAAAAGTAATGAAGCTCCCAGAAAGTTGAGTGATGCATCTGGAAGTAATAAACACGTCTGGCAGAATACGTAATTAGCAAGAACACGGTTCCTCATGCGAAGAAATTATTCTTGGGGCCGATTCAGAACAGCGCCTCAGAGGATTTCTGAATCGTTATTTAGAAACTCCCGCGCCACTCACGGCTGATTGGACGTTTACACCTCCACTATCATCACGTGACAACACAGGAAAACTTCAATAAAACTAATTTTCCGATCTGGATTGGAAGCCTCAGTTCCGTTATCATGCGCTGAAGATCAGTTTATAGGATCGTATAAAATCAATCTTCTCCAGATGTGGTTTATGTCAACATATAAATGACTGCATATAGAATACCCTGTAAAATTCTCACGGCGGTTAGTACGAAGATGTCTATGTCACTTGTCGCCCTGATAATGGAGGCAGCAGGGACCCCTAAAACTTTGGTAAACTTTGGTAAACTTCCCCCAGACTGCACGAAGGTACAACCCAGAAGACAGCCATATTCGTGTTCACCGCCGCGAAAAATTTGAACTCAGGTTAGTCCATATTAGGGTTCTTGTTAGTAAGTTCGTTCACTTTCGGGTTTAATAATTCTGCTCCGTGGAATGTAAAGACGCTACTGCCGTCTACTGACTACCACGTGAACTTCTGCCGTTTTGGTTTGTTTTGCTATGTTTATTGTTGAAGTCGAAGTAAGGACGTGTTTAAAAAAATTGAAGGAAGTGTATTTAAGATCCGCCTCTGTAAGAATTGGAACAAGCCGAGAGTCTAATCCGTGATGCTGGTAAAGATCTGCTCTTAAGTGGGAGTTTACTGGTATTTGAAGACGTGTGTATGGTCGGGGAGATTAGCTTGAGCTGTTCACAATGCATTGTGCAGATGATTGCGTCGGAAAATTAGAACTTTATACAAACGTTAATGTAGCTTTACATGGCAGAGAACCGGTTGGTTGGAGGATGAGGGCTTTAACCATTTGCTCAGTTGGTCTGATGCGCATTGCTTTTAACCCTTCTAGAATAATTGCATTTTCCTTTCCGGCAAATTACAAATAATTAAGATTCATTCAATGACGAAGATGTAATTAGTAATGTAAACAAAATTTATTTGACGGTAAAGGATGATGAAAAGAAAAAGGCAGTTTAGTGGTACTAGCAGGAACTACTGGTGTGTAAGGGTTGGGGATGGAAACAGGAGTGAGTGTAGGGAGGTTATATTTAAGAGAATGTATAGGGCATGGAGTGAGATTCAGTTGGATTTCATGCGGAAAATTTGTTAGCCATTGTATTTTCTGAATGTATGCATTTATGTAATATTTGTGTGTGTCTTTGTGTTAGGATAGCTTAAGGGATCGGCTACTCTAAAAGAAAATTCAAGAGCAAATTTCTCGTAAGAAACATTAGTTGGGATTAAAAATTAATATCCTCTGTAACAAAGAATACAAATACGGTTATGAACACAAAATTTAATAAAGTTTCGTATTTCACAAACAGCAATAATGAATTTTAGATGGAAGTAAAGAATTGTAAATGTATGACAAATAGATGTCTGGGTAGATGGTTCGATGAATTAGGTTAGGTTAGTGAATTTCTGATGGGGGTTGGGTGAGTGGGAACGTATGTGATTATATGATTGGCTGAAAGGAAAAATATGTGGGTGAGTGGGTGTATAGCTGGATGAATAGTAAACATATATTTCTGTAGGGCATAATATAGCCAATCCCCAAAACAATGAAACTAGCAAATTAAACTGCACATTGCACAGACAGTTATCGATCCTAATCGAAATATGCTACAAAACGTATTGAAAAATGAAAATGTGTAATCCGTACCCAAATACACAGTTTGCATTCTCGTCCATTGTATTTTTTATTCTGATTTAACCCAAATGAAATAGGTAAGTGCACTTGTTATAAATTGCTTGTACTGTGCACGCGTTATTACAGTCCTAGTTTGCTTTAATACAAATATAACAGTAGATCAAAGACCTTTAAAAATATAAGCGTATTTTTTTAGCGTGAGATAACGTGTATTTCTGAACTCTTAATTTGTTTTCGTATTAACTTATAAGGACCGCAGAAAATGCAGTACAATTCTCACAATTCCCACCGCTATTCTCACTAAATTTATATTAATATAAAATCTGGATGTTTTTTTTTTTAATTTTTAAATGATTCACTGATTAAGATTCTTCGGAACGTTTCCAGTGAAATACAGGAATATCGACACAATGTATAACTGACTTTTGTGTCACATTTAATATTTTTTCTTATATCAGGGGTACAGCATTTGTAAATATATCTTGTTACTTTAATTGCATGTAGGATGTTGCCTAAATCTACATAAATTTTATAATACAGGCCTGTTTCTGTTCTCTTGTTACTACTGTGCACGTTTGTATTGTGTAATTTTTATAGCTATTTCTTTCATTCAGTTAAGTACTACTTTCATAGACAATGTATGTGGTTAAATTCTTACTTATCTTGCCGATATAATTCGTTATTCTGGCACTCAGAACGAGAAATTTCGAGACACTCTCGACCCTCGTCCATTGCGTCAGCTTTACACACATGAGACCGGCAGTTGCCAGTCAATCCGTAATGTACCACAGCTGACCACTTTCCAATTAACCAGTGGTCCAGCATCTTCCGTTCTCCCTACGCCCAGTAGTCTTTCACAACCACAAGAGAGACGGTAATGTTTATAGTGGAAGGGTAAGATACAAATCTGCCGGTAGGCCTGCAACATGATGACTCACGAAATCCGAAGAGGTTTGATTGATAAACAATTATATGAGATTTCTTGAATGTGTCCTTGCGTGAAATATTAATCAGAATGATATTCATTACGAAGTACTAAATTAGAGTATTACTTGAATTCTTTATTAGTTAAAAATTTATATTTTTATCTCCAAACTCAGAACTTGAATAAAAAATACATTCACAATTAAGTCTATAATTTTGATTTTATGGACTGAAACTAAATCTTTCACCTTAAAGAAACAGCATATGGCAAAGGTATTTCGGAACAAAATGGTGAGATAGAATATTTGAACTTAGGAAAGAGTTGCGATTCGCTCTGATGATAGATGTAAAAATCGTCTCTGAAACCTAGGCTAATTTCTACTAGACTACAATCCACAACATCCCAAAATACAAATGTTACTTACACAGAATTGAAAGTGTTGTTAGTATTAAAAATTATATTAGGCTATGGTGGCTTATGTAAGCAGCTAGAAAGCAGTTGACATGAAATGCGTACCCAATTTCAACGCAGAAACCTACTGGCAAATGACCACTTGGAAGATCGGGAAGGAGACGAAGCGATAATATTAAGATGATTCTTGGGAAAGTTGCTTTTGAGAATGGGTAGCAGATGGACCTGTCAGATGTTTATATCCAGTGGCTAGATTTGGTAAAAGTGTTCGTGTGGTGATAGCACAAAGTCAGTGTTGTCACCACAAAACTAACAACTACATAAAATACATGCTGATATTCGTTGTTAAATAGTGTTCCCATACACTTTATCGTAGTTATCTCTAGCCTTGGATTTGTCTAAATTAATCTTTCTAAATCCTTATCAATTAAAACGTGTAACTACCTGACCTCGCTGTGTGTTCCATGCTGACCTGCTGGCTGCTATTCAGACGATACGAACCAGATCTTAAACTTGAGGTATCAGTTCTGAGGGCACAGTATCTTAAAGTAAGACACATCACTCCTGTAACAAACTCATCTAATTAATCGACCACTTTCTTCACAAATTCCTCCAATTTACTTTGTACGGTCATTCTATACCCATATTCGGCGCTAATTAACCTCAGCATTCCTCCAATTTACTTTGTACGGTCATCCTATACGCATATTCGGCGCTAATTAACCTCAGAAGTCGATACAGCATTATTAAGATAGTCACGAACAGACGAGCTAAGATCTTTCTATGGGTTCAAATATTCACGAGGTCGAAGAAGGAAGAGGGTTGGAATGAAACTTGTACATTGACCACACATTCATTACCAGATGTTTCCCCTTGTGGTGTGTTGTTGCTCCGGCTGGAATGCAGTGCATACAATTTCCTCCTGTCAATGTTTTTAAAGAGAAGATTTGGACGGAAATAATTTATAAATGAGGCTACTATAAGTCTGCATAAACATACCCGGCCAGAGGAGAATTACCGTCGGGCTCATCAACTACTAAGACTATGTCTTATTTTGACTTTCAGAAAATTTACGTCTACCTAGAATATAAGTAACCCTGTCCCCAGGCACCACATAGAGCTTCATCTAGGTTCTAGATGAATGTGAGTGGTCAGTTTGAAGTCCTTGTCGCTTTACCTTTGAAGAAGGCTATATAGAGATAACTAAGATCTACCAAACGTATCATGTAAGACATATTTGAAGTGAAATGTAATGTTATGCATTGCTAATATTAAAGTATTTCTGCCCACTTCTAATCATTATAATTCACTTCCACAGGATTTGTCTTCTTATTCTCCGGCTACCCTCGTTTTTTCATGTGAACGATTTCAAAGAATTTGCTCACTTAGATTTCTCTATGAATTCTTTAACTCTCATGTCGTAGCTGTATGTTAATGAAACATATGCTTCAAGATATCTCAATCCTAGCAGCACTAGGTGACGTGTTTAAATCACGAAATCTGTCTTGTGTACTGCAGTGAGTTTATTTAAAGTTTAACACAACTGTCACTTTCCGGCTCCCGGGTGGAACTGCATGACTCATCGCTAAGCGCTACAACTTTTTACCAATAGGAGTCAACTATCGCTTTATGAACAAAATAAAAATAAACTGAATTCTCTTGTATTGTAACAGCTCCTGTCGAGTTTTGGGAAGTGATATCTGGGTTCAAGTTTATCAGTATATCATGAGGTGACTTATTCTCCTTTGCTCCAAATATCACACTGAGAATTATTTTTGAAATAATCCAATGTACGCATTTCTATGCAGATATAAACGTATATATTTGTAATTTTGGATTTTCGTAGAATTCTGTACGAAGTTGAGGAGCCCGATCGTACCCAAAAGCCGTACCGTATATTAGCTAAGAATATGCGGCTCTCCATTCGATTACTTATTCATCGTGGTTCGGACGGTTTGGCTTGCTTCTGAGGCAAGCTTTGTGGCTTCCAGGTTAAGGGCTAGAGGGCAAAGGATCGAGGTTTTGATTTATAGGCGTGTCCGTCCGGTAATAGTGGTCTAAATGGGAAGAATGCTTCTCAGCGTAAGCAATGTGTAAAGTCAAAGGCGATTCCCACATCACAGCTTTATCAAATACAGGGAATGGATGTGGGTAGTTGAGTGACGGTCATTATAATAACCGGAAGACTAAATCATGAAACAGAGGATCGAAATTTTTAAAAAAAATTGTGGCACGAATATATACGTGTTTAAGCATACAGTAACGAAGGTTGTAGAGATCATTGTAAGGCTTCGAATCCATTTTTTGATAAGGGGTAAATTTTTTTGCATGAAAATTCCTGTCTTTTGTGTTATAGCGTTTACTGACATTTCTTTAATAATTTCTCATCATCGTCTTGATTATGGAGGTAGCAAAGATCTCTGAAACGTCGGTACACTTTTACCAGGATACACGGTAGCTGCGATCCAGGAGACAGCCATGTTCATACTCAGTGCCTTGAGAGCCCGAAATCCTACTTTGATTTTCTTGTACTCAAAGGTTGCATCATTGACTCGTAGAGTAAACACACACCTGGAACTGTGTGTGAAATAGTGATCAGCTTCACGATCCGTCCGCTCTAACCTAAGATAAAAGAACCATGGATGTTCTTTGGATAGGCAACTAAGTGGAGGCTGACAGCTGGAAGGAATGCAGGATATGGGTTACTTGGGGACTTGCCTGATATGGAAGTATAAAATAATTTTTTTTTATTGAACTCAAACATTCATTACCGTATATCAAATCTAAAACTTCTTGACGATGGTGAAGAGTCAATTGAATAAAAATTTCCTTGGATATTATCCATCGTCTAGTAAATATAAAACGTAAAACGACGTTTCGGAGATGGGACTCTAATCTCCGTCTTCAGGTTCAGCTTTATCTAGTGGGCCCAACTGTGTAGGAACCTGAAAACGGAGATAGAGTCCAATCTCCGAAACGTCGTTTTACGATTTATATTTACTAGACGATGGATAATATCCAAGGAAATTTTTATTCAATTGATTCATTAACGTGTTTTCAAGAGACCGCAACTAGAACCAATCATGAGCCAAATTAATCCAATCAGTTACCCATACGCCCTCTATTTTAACATTTTCCTACTAAATTGTGTGTACAATTCCCATTTTCACTTATGTGCTACATGCCCAGTCCATCTTCCTATTTGTTTCAAGTTTTCTTACCAACCATCCAAGATTCCGATCGATCATTTCAAAGTGTTTGTTGTTTCGTTAGTTACGGAGAATACTAGCCGAACTACAATAAAAATAATGCAGAAAAATGTTATTATGTTAATATGTTATACATATTTTATCATTAATGGTTGTTTAGAAATATAAAAAGAATCCTGCATTTGTATAGGATTTTAAAGACACCTGAAGAAACAGATTTAACAACACAGTTTTCTCCGCATGTCTCTTCAAATTTTACAGTAAAGAGCTTCAAAATTTGTACTATTTACCGAATATTGTGAGGGTAAAAGCAGGCGAACCGTATTTAACACAAGCAGATGATGAAAAAAATTTATAAAAATTTGGTCGGTGTACTACACTGAAAATCTAAACGTATATAGGAGGATAATATTAAGATGGATCATCAAGTAGTACAGTGAGGCTGTGTGATAAATTTCAGTGGCACAGAATATGGACCATCAGCGGGCTCTGGCGAATACAGAATGAAACTTCTGCTGTCATACATACGGCAGCTAATACAGTCACCATCTGAGCAACTATTAGCTTTTAAATCAAGTCGAAGCGACAGGGACGTTCAGTTCGAAAACAAAGTGATGAAGTTTTGCTATACGCTTCACGTTCCAAAACGTAGGTTGTCGGTCAAATTGTAGTTGGAGGTAAAGACGAGGTGGGGAGATGTTTAACTAGATATCAGTATCGTTACATAATCAAGACAGCATCAGGGGGTGGGGGTGAATAAGATGAAGGCTGGCGTAGTGAAGAGTTAGTAGAGCATATATATATATATGTACCTATTGTAAGTCTAAGGATGGGGGAACTTACTGACAAGTAATAGGACAAGACAGTGGCAGATAGACGTAAGACAAGGCGAACACACACACAACGAAGAGACTCTGACAGACTCTCCTAGACACTTCGATGCTAAATTATACGTAGAGCACTGCAAAGATAGATATGTATGTCGTGGTAATAATATGGCAAGTTAAGCGTAAAATGACTTCGCATTGTTCCAGAACACCCCCCTTCCCTTCCCCCCAAACAAACTTCCAGTCAGTCAGACCAAGAGGAAGGAGTTTTTTTGTTCATCTTGCCTTTGCTATCAGACGTCATGATAGACAAATGAGTTTCGTGTTGGCTTAACGCATGGCTCTCATAATACGGGATGGGTCCGTGGATCGAACTCCGAAACATGGATATCAAGACGAGAAAGTTGTCATATCTAAATGCTTGTCTTGTGCAGGTCCGTAAACCCGCGACGTAGACACGGTTCTAAATCGGTTATATGCCTCACATGGTGTTCCTTTAACATCCTTCTTAATGTTATCAACGCATCGATCTTCGAAGTGGCCGGAGAGAGGTCTCCTCATGGAGGTTTCGTATGCATATCCGATCCTATAATCTATGTTCCTAACATTGTAGCATTCTAGATATCACTGTCGTAACACATTAGGTCATAATCGTAATCAACTAACACATTAGGTGAATTGTAAAAATTACGAAGATGCTACTTGAGAATTTGTCAGAATTTGTCTAATTACTGTTATCCTTCTTGGTAGAAATATTTCCTGAGCACTTAACTTCCAGACACATTGGCCTACGATGTCTCATATTTCACGTACATATAAACAAGTGCTAAATCATCCTTATCTGCGTAAATTTTTTTCTTGGTGTTCTGGGACGTAGACAGAATCATTACAGATTTTAAATTAAAAAAATAATTGTTTGTGGGATTTGAGGTTTTCATGGCGGTGACTCTGCTGGGTTGTTGTACCGTGTAGTCTTGTAGAAATTAAATTATTATTTTTATAGTTTTTTATGCATGTAATTTCCGTTTAAGCGTCCCGAATATATCAAGATTTTTCTACAATTTGTAACGTTTATCATCGCACGTTAAGTCTTAAATTTCCTCAGCTTTGATACGTGCAATCCTGACCGAATGTTTCTTGTTTTTTATCATCTACCCCTGGAAAATGACGGTCGCGTATTCCTTGACCAGCGTCTCATGGAACAAGAACAGCGAAATTAATTTATTCGTGGGACACTTGCGATAATCTTTAGTGGCGCATTGGAATTAGATTACAGAAATAAAAATTATAATAAGAATAAACAAATTTTTAAGTAATGTCATTCATTATGAAATTTGTAAAATTATCGTAAAACATAAAGATGATGAAGATTAAATTGTATCTAAAATAAACTCAATAAGTACAATAATGTGATGTTAATAATTATTTTGTTTTTAAACTGTATATTTAATTTGATATAATAAATCTTCTGTTTAAAGCCTCTCGCTGCACACTTGAAAAAAGCTCGTGGCGCACCGGTTAAAAACCACTGCCCAACGTCTACTTTAGTTACAACCTTAAATTTAAACCCCCGCGAAAGTGTACTGCATCGAAACCCTGGAAGTAATAAATCGAAAACTATGCTTTCATGAACTGTGTTAATGTTATCAGTTAATTTTGATATAGAAGCTACACTATTTCCTTCTTAAATGCAGCAGATACTGGCTTTAACCGCAGCCAGCAATTCCGTCGCCACATCGAGACTCGAAGTACAAAAGCCACATTTCTTAGACATCGTTTCACGTGTCTACATAAACACCCAAACTGAAATGGTACTTCCAGAAATCTGTTTCAGATGATGAGTTGGTGTGTATGCATATATATATATATATATATATATATATATATATATATATATATATATATATATATATATATATATATATATATATATATACAGACACGGGGAGGGGTTGGAGTATTTAAGATCTCGATTCATCAACCACTGGTTCTTGCTTCTCTGTGTCAATGTACTAGTCTCTTAAGGTTATGTTATAATATGTCTCTGGTGTAGCAATATAACCATCAGTTCCTAGTCTATATAAGTGAAGCTAGAAACCAAACCATTTTCTGTCGATGTGGGACTATTGTCTTTCAGTTTCTAAACAGTTTGAGTCAACCGCTTAGTTATGCGCCAAGCCAAGAGTAAAACCGATAGTTTTGGAACATAAGTGGAACATGTGGCAGTCTATAATAACCGGAGGACTCGATGCGCAAAATTATTCTATTAAACTTCAGGCCTTGCCACTTAATTCGTTTGTTATACCGTGAATATTCTCTTAAATTCGCGTGGTAATATTATTCGTAGGGAACCTTAGGTGATTGAGGCTTTTGTGTCATTTATTGTGGAAGTAGGCTGTCATCGTGTTCAGAAAGACTGCCATTTTAATAGTTTGAGCCCCATAAACACAGACGACATCCTACTTCTTTAAAAGCAGCTTCTTTGCTATGTACAAGCTATGGGTTTATTTGAATGTCAGTGTTGTAGTTGGTATGCTGCACTGAATAAAACCGCGGAGGACAAGTGTATAAGAACAACAGATATTGCTTGAGTTTTATTATATATCTTTAGCTGCATTTATTTTATGAATTTTTAGCTGTGTATATTTAGAAATATTATAATATAAATGATGTGTGCTGAGTTATATATGTCTACTTAACAATTTATATTCCAGAAATAGATGCAATAAATAAATACAATCACAACCATACAAAGCCCTGATAATATAAGGTAAAAACTCTCAGCAGTCTTCAGAAGTCTTAAACTGTAATTAATATTTTATGAGCTGTCAGCGACACGAATGATTTAATATATTTCTGTGAACTTAACGCTTAGAGTACACTAAAACAGAACACTTAAGCAGAAATATAGAATGGAACATGATAAAATTGTACAGAAGAGAATGATTACGTCACAACATAATTGTAGAAAGGACAACATTGCAAAATAGGTTGAAAGTAGAATGTAAAAGGTATTACTGGACAGAGTGGAATAGAACATAACACTATAATCAAAGCTAATGTACTAGAAAAATAGACTTCTACTGAACAGAATAAAAGAGTAGAACAAATTTCAATAGATTGTAATCTAGTAAAATAGGTCACAACAGAAAATTCAGTAATATAAATCAGAATATAATAGAAGAGGACAAGAGGGGAATATGGGATATAATGGGAGGGAACAGAATATGGTAAAGTAGGGAACAGAATGTAGAACGTATTAGAAGAAACTTCCTAAAGAGTAGAACAAATTTCAATAGATTGCAATGGGAGGAAACAGAATATGGTAAAGTAGGGAATAGAATGTGGAACGTATTAGAAGAAACTTCCTGTATTACAACGCTTTCTCTCCCGTTCTTTGGAAGACAGTGGGTTATTCTCAACGCGGCCTCGAAATAACGCGTGTGTCTTGATCCGAGAACACCTGCCTTAACATTTCTTGTGCTGTTATCATTAACAAAATTGCCGATTCATATTGCACATTCGTAGCGATTTATTAGACACAAGCCCTTATTTTAATATATCTCGGAAACTGGAGTATTCAGATTGTACTTTGTGGCTGACAAGACGATCTGTGCACGTGCCATTATTAAACACGCAATAACACGAATTCCGTTACTGTATTAGAAATTTCCGAAATTCTATTGCGTTTTGTTATTCTTAGTTCTGTTTAAGTTCCATCGTACTGCCCAGTCTCAGCTTGCGTTGAATGCGAGCAATATAAAAACGGAATAAATACCACAGAAAAAGATTTTCTGTGTTTTTAAGCCTATCGGTAGCGAACTTTTATAGCCGTATCCCACGTGGTCTGTCTTGCTACCAGTTACTGTACAAATGAACCCTACTTCAATACTCGGCCCCTGTTCAGAAAACCGAGGGCACAATTTTTTCTCATTTCCATCGGTTCATCGTAACTTAACTTACGCCGATCCTCAAGTTCTAAGCATCATGGTATATACGCCTGTATGTCCCTATTAAATTCAATTAAATTAAGTTCAATTAAGTTCAGTATTTTGTTATTAGTGTGCTGTATCAAAAATCAGAAACCTAATTACAGATACGTTCATATTAATAAGAAGTTTATTACTTCCGTTGCAATAAGGCAAATGTATATGTTACATGAAATTTATATTTTAAGTTTTAGTGCACTTGTAAAGATCATTATTAAGTCTGTTACGTGATGGTGAATAAGATATGTTGATAATTTTCTTAAAACTCGACCTAAACAATTTTGGAAATGTTTGTGGCTTTACGAGGATTAAAAATATGTTTACTTTATTATAAAATGATTACTAATTTGTTATGGAACCGAAAAGTTCTAAAGTTGAATTAAAATATTTAAAGAAAAGCTTAATATTTTAATTAAAATTTAATACATATTACACAATATTGCTTTTGGCTGCGCTGTCTGCTTCTGAAGTTGACAGTGTTATAAAACATTTGAAGTCTGATTGTTTATATGAGTTCATATAGTTTAACATTTATTAATTTTCTGGCATTAATTACTATTAATTTTATTTCCATTATATGCACACTGACGTTATACCTTGGCTATAATTTTATGTTGAGAATGTCCAGTGTTATGAAGATCCGTTGATATTATACCGCATAGAAACTTTACTTTTTGAATTGGGAACACTCTTGTTTTTACGTACTAGTGTTATACGACAGATAGGACACAGGACCTGCTGTTCTATCGGTCCGTAAATAAGAAAGGGTTGTAAACTGCCGGCTATAATTATTATCATCATTATCATCAATATCACTACCGACTCTACTTCTACAACCAAGGATAAACTAAAACAGCAACATTTATGATATTTGTATATTATTAATCTTGATTCGGGGTACAGAATTATGTTATTAACTATTAACTATATCTGTATTATCTTACTAACTGTAAAATAATTATCTCAGGAGTACATTTTATCTAACTATGTACAAAGACGGTCGTACATCCCCATTCACCATAATATAAATAATAAGTTTAATTAATGGATAATCAGAGTAACAGTTATAATTCTATTTGGGAGTTGGATATACAGAAAATTTTTAATCTGACCTAAAAAAATGTTTTAATTTGAAATCAAGGCAGATTGTTATGAAGCCAGATAACGTGAGCTTTGGACAAATTTCAAATTTGAAAGCTAGTATTAAGGGGTTTGGTATCTCTTAGAAAATTCGAAAATGTTTGTCTATCGCCCTAAGGTTATTAATTGTTTACGTATTATGAAAAATGTTTAATTACGTTTTTTTATTTATTTTTGGTTATTTTGTTTTTCTAAACTTTTGGTTGTAAAACAATTTTTGGCAGTAAGTTGTGTCCACTGCAGTGAGAGATTAGGCATGCTGCATTTCTGGGTGGCCTGGCTGAACAAACATGATGTCAATTTGGAATTCCAATAAGATACATTGTGTGTTACCTTCCTTCTTCGGTCCGCATTCAGCGAATTTCTTGACCAGTCGAAGTTTTTTTATTTTATTCTATTTTCTTGTTCCTGTTCCATCCACCCTCCACTCTGTATCTCCAATTTCTTGTATTATACTTGGTCCTGTCTTGTCACGTCTTGTTGCGAGTGTAGTGGACATTTTTGGTCAAGAGTCAAGAAGACTGTTGAGCGGGTATCGGTTTCAGGAATTCCGAAATGGAAGCGGACAGCTAAGTCCTGCACAGTGTGTTTCAAAATATGAATCAGCGTTTCAATAAAATTATAAGTACAATAGTCTCATTTAAATTACGTTTAAAATTTATTCAATCGATTTAACTGCATTATATTAACTTACGAGCATTTACAAGTGTAGTGTACTTTAATTTATCTTCTGTATCATGTTTTTTATGTATAAATATTTGATACAAGAATTTATTTTAGGTTTAGAATTGTAGGTGATGATTAACCATTTTCTGGTCGAAACTTGTTCTGTACAACAAAGACTAAACGGTTCTGATACGTGTCCAGTGCATAATGTTAAACTATTCTAAATGTTATTTTAAGACACTCTTCTCACCTCCAAGAAAACACACATCTCCGTTACAGTGTAGGTACAAGAAAGATCTTCAGGAAAATGTTTTGAACTTTATTATTTGTATCAAATGGAACGATATGCTGATATATAAATATTGAAGAAGGTGGTATATATAGTTGCCACTAACCCATAAGGTGCTTAGAAAGAGTCACATTAACTTCAAGACAAATCACTTTCAGACTGTCGTTAACTAATCCTTGCTGGATCATGAAGGGCTTCATCCTTTTTCCTGCTATTGTCTGTCTTATGAAGTGACGTAACTCTCGTACGGGTTGGGACGGAGGCGTTATTCGGTCACAGGGAGAGTATTACAAGTAAGATTAAGTGCGAGATGGGACCTATAAATCTGGCTTCCAAGAGGAGCACCAGATCTCCTTCAGGAAGTACCCTTCTTCTTCTTCTTCTTCTTCTGGTAGTGGAAGAAGGAAGTTGACATTGCCTCCTGATCACATCCTATACACCCCCCTCTCCGCTCTTTCATGAAGGCAATAGACATCAACGTAGTAAGAAATCGTAAGACATTTATCCTGTCTTGTAGGAGAAGTACAATAATTCAGCTGCATATTAGCCGGGTCTGACGACAGCAGACCTACTTTCCTGAATCTGTATTTGTCTTTCCACTCCTGTAGACGTTACAGCGAAAATTCTGTTTATGATTACTCTCATTTCAAGTAATTGATTACAAATTATGATTTCAGATTTAACACTTTAAGTGTCATAAATGTTAGAGACGTACTCAAATTGTTATCCTCACGCATAATTTAATTAATGAAAATCGTTTGTATCTTCCGAAAACACAACACACTTAGATCGATAAGAAGGTTAATATTCCTTATTATAATGTGGGTACATCTTTTTGAGACAGTCTGTATAGTTAGTCTACAACAGTGATATTCAACCTGGGGTACGCTTACACCCAGGGGTACGCGAAGACATCTTAATGGGTACGTGAAATTTAAAAAAAAAATATATTATTTTATAATAAACACTGAATAATCAGTAATGTAATTTATTTAATTTATTTTAGATGTAGATTATATACTATGTATAACTTGAATTATACACCAACAACTTTGGGGGTACAAAGTTGTAAGAGAAATTATATCTGGGGGTACGCGAACAAAAAATGGTTGAATACTACTGGTCTACAATACTTGACGGTTTTCAGGTATAAAGTGAAGTATTAGAAAATAGTATTATCAGATGGAACGGTTAACGAAATGATAGGTTTTCCCTTAGAGAAGGCGCCTCCGCGTCATGTTTGGAGGTACGAGGCGATGAGCGGATGTGTGTGTGTTTGTGCGTGCGCGTATACATATCTGCAATGAGTAATGTGTATTTCGTGCTGAGTAAAAGCACATATGTTTACACTGCCAATCAAAGGAGACATCATAACTCAATTTAATGCACATCGCTTTGCTTTATAGCTCATAAACGGTAATAGGCGCACGTGCACACGTGCACATAACCCCACATAGGCTTATAAAAGGATGGGGACCAGTAACAAATATTTAATCACCCTGTTAAAATAGGTCATTTACAACGGAAACCACAAAGGTTCCACATTATTTTCATTATCTCCTTATTCCTCCCTCCCCTCACTTGCGTTTGAATTCCGACAATCTACTTCTTCTCCCCTTTCTTTCCTTGCTCTGTTATTTCTTTACATCATCTTTTGTCCTGTTTCCTTTCATCGGAAGATCACTTACCGCTGAACCACTCTTTTTTCCCAGGAAGTGGTCAACCATTAAAAACAATCCAACTACACTTAATCGACTACAATAGCAACACTTTACCCTGTCATCTTCGTAGTTCTTTTGTGGTCGGGATAAACTTTTCAATCTGTGTCCACACGAGGAGACGCTGATCTCTTTAACGGAGTACGGGACTACATAAATTTTCTGGTCCTAATGGACTGAAATACATTAATATCAAGGAATGTTGTGTTATGCTGCTAGCACATTAATCAGATCTGGCACAGAGCGAAGTCTCTCATTTTTTTAGAATTGCTTTCTTATTTTGGAGAATAAATTGTATTGGACTTCAGATTTTAAATGCGTTCTTTAAAACTTTGAATCTCTCATTTGTCAGTGTTGAAGGCAGTTCACCTCGCAACGGTCCTGATGTCCATGTATTGTGTGTACCAACATATATTTCGGGAAAGAACTGACAGCATGATAGATAAAATTGTGTGTTGATAAACTTCATAAGAATTCCTCGACACTTCAGGAAGAACGACACATTAAACGAAGGACGATCAGAACAGCGGGCCACGTGACACACATATGACACAGATAGCAATTTCATAACACATTTTATTTGGAAAGGCGAATTAAAGAATCTACTTATTAGACATATTCGTCGAGGGGAAAATAATATTAAAATGCGTCTTACAGAAATTGTATGTTATGGTGTGGACTGGATTTATCTGGCTCACGATTTGGTCTAGTGGCGGGATTATATAAACCCGGCAGTAAAATACAGGTTTTTATAAATTTCGGAGAGATTTTTTGACTAGGTGTGTGGCTATCAGCTTCTTATTAAGAGCTCTTATCCACCTAGTTTTCTGGTGGTTTCTGAAAAATTGATAATGATGATCTTGAATAGTAGATATGATGAAGATGGCTCTCTTCAAAGATGTTGCTCATGTAGTTTGGTAGACGCTTATCAACTTTTCATAGGTGTTTTCTGCCACCATCATCAGGGCGAGTGGATAAGGTATATTACGCTGCAAGCAACCATAAATACTATATTCTCTACATTCTGGTACGCTCAATAAACTACATCAAACATGTTTCGAGTAAAAGCCCCAGACGTAAGCAGTGTCTGTAAATTATCCCGTGTTCACTATGGCCACGGTATCTGTTGTAAACGAATAAAACCAATGCATCATGTTGAGATTAAGTAGTCCGTCTTCATGTTTGAACTCGAAAACCCATTGAGGGATTTTTTTTAAGAAATTTATTATTATATTAATAGTATCCTCTAAAATTTACTAGTTACGTTTTATTTTATTACTCTGGACGGGACGAAGAATCTTGGCCTGTTTCAGTATACAGCCGTAACATTTGCTTTGATGCGCGAGGATCGAACCGAATACTTTCCGAACACAGTCTAAACACATTACAGCTTCGGCTGGACCATTTGATTCTCAAGAATATATTTTACACTTATGACATAGTTTACGAACTTAGAAGACAGTGATTCACAGGAAAAGACGAATTTTGTAAAATTTCTCTAATTTTTTTTTCTGACCGGAGTCGATCCCCGGTTACAGGACTCATCACTACAGAATTCGTTTGAGTGGTCGTCTGTTTCTGTGTTCTGTCGTCCTCTTCAACTCGTCTTAATTTTCCTATTCTTGGGCTCGAAATTCACCCCCTCCTTTCTTACCAATTCCTACTTCCTCCCTTGAAACCATCAATCCTTTTGAGACTTTATTTCTTGTCTTTGCGTAAGAAGAATCAGAGACGATTTCCCTCACTGGCACGTCACATCTGATTTTTCTCCGTCACTTGTGCGCTTTTCACTTTTTCTTGTTTTGTTTTTGTGATGGTGGCAGTTCGCCTTCATGCCTCAATACTAAGAAATAATGCGCCATGTCTATCAGTTTCGATAATGTCTGGAGCAAGAAATTTGAGACATACTGAGCAGGCACTCAGAGTCAGACTCCTAATTCAGGATATGTGTAGCTCTCAGACGGTAAGGCGATACAAGAGTAACTCTACGTCCTATTTTCTTCAACATTTAGTAAATCTTTATCTTAAAATTACGTTTTTCGTATGATTCTCAGTGCAGAGATTATTTACTTAAACAGTATTAATCGACTGGTCTTAGAAATGCTGAAGTTATGTGTTTTCTTTGCGGTACGGACTAAATTCTGAAATATTATTTAGACGAGCTACGGCTTCAAATATGTTATAAAGGTCTCAATACTTATCGACTTAGCGTCTTAATTCTTATTTTATCCTTACGAATAGGACAAGTGAGCATTGACTGTGAACCATCGAATTATAAAATTCTCTTTCTCACCCCGAAAATGTTATCTCTTCTCCCTTACAATTTTCTCTTTGCTCCTACTCTTTTACTATCCTTTCTAACTTTCTATTTCTATCTTCGGCTTCTAATTGTTAAGAGATCTCAGTGTGTGTTATGGGATAATATTAAAATAAGTCCTAAGGTTATACAGTGTGACTATGTAGTCTATATATATATTTGAGGATCACAGCTGTATCCTTCTACGGCTGGTCTCACCACAGATACTAAAACTACGGATCTTTTAACAAGTATCTTGCATACTTGATCAGGTAAATGTGTAGAGCAACAGAATAAGATCAGAGCCTTCATTGTAATCACTCAATCAATTGTAAAAGGAAAGGGAGTCTGTTGTTAGGAGGGGTTATTTATTCTCTATAGAGACCATAAGCGAAGACACAGAGATTGGACCCATCTTCTGTTTTTTTTATACGAAAGCCACCGATTAATCAAGTCAAAGAAACAATCGAGGCTTTTCCTCTCCGTCTACGTTGACTTGAGGAATTGTCGAGGTGGCGTAGTTGACCACACAACAGATGTCGGGACCGTGTGGTATGGAACAGAAAATGGATGCCATATGCCAGGACAGAGACAATGAAGATGAGGTCCTTGTGAAGCTCTATACCACAAGGTTTAAAGACGCTTACATTCTTTTTGTATCATCCTATTTTTCTCGAGAAATAGCTAGACGATTCGATCTGTCTTCTTCGCCATTAAATTAATCGCTGTAGTAACATTCTTCCTGTTCGTCGCAGTCTCAATATTAGTGTTTCAAAAGACACTAACGGCTGTTGAAGGACTGCAAGGATCAAGGTTAGCCATATTGAAACCGAAACCAGTGTGCCAGATAAATTTCGGTCGATGATTAAAAATAGGAAATTTATTGCTTAATTTTATACTTAAATAAATATTACTTTGCTGCAAATCCATGGAATAAAATCCTTTAGAAGCCAATGTTAAGGTATTCAAGAAATTCTCGGCTTACTGTACAACTAAAAGTTTCAATACCGTGTTCATGATAACTCTCCTCTGGATCCTACCTTCGCCAGATGAATGAAGTCTGTACCATCAGACACTGTTTCTCCAATGTTAACTTTAATATTATCCTCACATCTAGACCTATGTCTCCCAAGTGGTCTATACCCATCATGTTAGCAGATAAAACATTTCTGTGGACTTCAGTTCTCTCTCATGCCACGTGTGCAGTCCATATTGATCAACCAACTCGTGAATCTTCTTGTTGGATATAAGGACAATGATTGACTAATTCAAGTGAAATTTAGTGCTAATATCGTGCAACTAAACACTTTTAAACTATGAAGTTTTCTTCGGTATTAACAATATTTATGGAGCGCGCACGACACAGAGGCCATTTGTCGAGTCAATTGTGGTCTTTCAGCCGATATTTCGACGTTCGTAGGGAAGAAATCCTATAAGTTCGACATCAATCTGTCACCGGTTTACTGACGTTCAGAAAGTAGGAAGCTTTATTTCTCAACTGGACGGGACACAGCCGATGCATTGGAAGAAATTGATCGATAACCTAGCGTCTAAGAAGTCCAGATCAGACGCCAATGGAATTCGAGAAAGACGTTGTCTATTCAGAAAGAATCTGTGAGAAGGACCAGCTGCTGTTGCAACAACATTTAGTCGGGACATGATTCTTTGAAAATGGGGCAGAAAGACTGCCATCTAGATGTCAGCAGGGCTGCAAAAGGCGCTCAGATCGAGACTCGTGAAGGACGTCGGAAAAATTAAAAGAATTTCTTCAGACATAAAAAGTCTTTTTATCTATTCATTTACGTAAAATACTTTTCACTGGCTAGATTAGTTTTATTAACCAAGAACATTTCAGTATAATTATCATATATTAATTTTCTGATAATTATTGCATTAAATACATTTTTTAAAAGTTTATTTACTTTAATCTTACAATTAAGTTCACTATATGTTTGGCTTTTTTTTTTATAAGGAACTCTATCTATTGGCGACTTTAAGAAAATTTGAATGAATTGTGACATTCGTTAGAGCGAATGTTCGTAAATCGAAATTTCGTAAACAGAGAGTTGCCTGTATTTTCACGAAATTGTAATAGGTTAAAATCTGCTACCTGTCTTTTCTTGTACCACTATTATTGAACATTTCCTCTCAAATGATTTTGCTTATTTTTGATTTTTCTGTTTTTAGTTAGGCAAACACGTAAGAACCATTTAATTGATTATAACGCACATTAATTTGGTTAAATTGGCATGTTATTCTTGAGGAACATAAAACATTCATGTCGTTCTCCAAGAAGGATGATTCCGTTTCTTCACTCCAATGACACTGGCTTTCAGTTCCAACTGATGTGGCTTCACTTCTGTTGCCAAAACGGATCGCCCTCCACTTGTAACCGAATTATAACAGCAGGCACAAACTTAAATGTGTGCCTTGTGCAACCCCAGTGGACACTTCCTTCACGTTATGAGCAATAATCTTGCACCCCAATGGCACCCAATCTTCACCCCCCCTGGCATTAATCACTTAGTGTATCTCTCCATTTTTACTCCACCAAATCACAAAATTATAGAACATTATTTTGAAATCGGTTTACTTTATCTTAATAAGAGATTACGTACCTTAAATTTAAAATTATTCTTAATCTTTTGAAGACTTATTATAAAAGTTGAGTTTAGATTTCGATATTTTTTTACTCTATTTACGACGATTTATCAACTACAATGTAATATAGAATCGAATTTGAATGTTGTTTTACTGAAAAGCAGGAACTATTTTTTTTATAAATTTCCAGGAGAGTCTGTGGAAGAACCAATGAAAAATAATAAAAATTTACCTCGGGTTATGAATCGAATTCTCAACTTTCACAAAATTTGAGAGGAATGCTACATTACCATTAAATTACAAACTTCTGTTTGAGAATACCTATTTGTTCTAATACTGTCACATATAATACAAAAATTAAGTGCAGGAGTGTAAAGTCCTGCATCTGGAAGACTACTCGTGTACCCAAAATATGTTACGCGCCTCACTGTCCTTGAAATTCTCTTACTGCATTTCCGAATCTTTTAACACGTCAATGACGAGACTTCATTTTATTTCTTTAACTGTCAATGTCACTGATGTAAACACCACATAAAACGTAGGTATAACTCCTTCTATTCAATGATCTTACCTCGTACTTCACAAACCGATATTCATCGCAGTGGCGTTGCTCGGCAGCAGTATAATGCACAAAGCGATCTATACGCGGCGATACAGCTGTAAATAATGGAGAAAACTTGTAATGTTATATACTGTCTAGAATTTTTATTCGAGCTGTTTTGTGTTTGATAAACGTTAAATATTATATCAAGCCTAATAGGAGAATTTTTATGTCCAAATTTGACTTCTGCATACATTTATAAATGTTGCCATGTTGACGGTGTCACGGGATTTTTGACCTTATGGGACACTGTTTATGAATGTGTTTGTTTCATGTTTAAATTATTGTAACAGTTGCCATGATAACTTCGGTAATTTGTTTTCAGACGCACGAGATGTTTACAGCAGTATGTTTATCTCATTAAATAATTATGGCCGTATTATTAAACCGCGTTAAATTATTATAGCCGTAACGTTGAGGGATTATGTTATGGTATGCGTTATTGACAACAATACCAATCCCTTCTGCGGTTGGCTAACAATTGGCATGACCCACAGTCTTCTTAGATCAGTATTGTACTTGATACTTATTCTTGTCGCACGTGGAAATTTATTAGCGTCTTTAAAGGCTAAAATTCAAAACTTCAGAAAACCGACCGGTTCCCAGTTTAATTTTGTTCTTAAATAAAACGTAATTTCCTCATGGTCCATTTCCTATATATTTCTAATAGTGTAATAATGAATGAAATGTTTTGCGGTTTCATCACATTGCCAGTAAGTACCGATTTAATGATAAAATCATTTCTTGCTCGGAGAGGCTTAAAATATTAGGAATACATTTTTCAAATGTTGTCCCTTCTATGCGCTATGGGTGCAAAGGAATAATAAATATGTGACCAGTTCTCAAAGCAAATTAAGAACAGAAGGAATTGTTTCCCTTGCATTTCATTACTTCTGAGACTATTTAATCCTATCATTTGCTTCTTAGATTATTTATGGACGATGTTTAATTACAGAGGTTCTGTGTGACTATTAGAGACATGTAGGATTTAATAGTGCTTTTCTCTTCTAGTTGAGGAGGCAATTGATATAGTTTATTTAATTATTTTCTCTGACTTACCTGCACGCTTGCGTAGTGATTAGATAGAACACTGGCGCCTCAGAGCGATTTCCATTGACAGCCAATCAGGAAGGAAGTGATATTATAGTATGCGTTATTTCTCTCGAATGTAATCAGAAAATACTCCTCTTAATTTTCGTTTATTAATCATCCGTAAGAAAGGGGTCTACAAATTGCGACTTGTTTATTCCAGTTAATATCGAAAATAAATTTTGTCTTAAAATTTGCAAAAAGATTACTTTTTGCGCCATTTACATTGTAACTTTGTCGAAAAGCTATTTTGTGTATAAAGGACACATTATAAAACAACATAAAATCCTCTAATTTTTAGAACTTTGCATTATAAATCGCATGTTTGAAGTAATTCTCTCACACCTGCATTCTGTTCCTTGGACTGAATAATTTAGATGTGTCGTTACTTCACATTCGAATGTGTGAACGAGTTAAGAGGCGAGCAGGGGACAGAAAGTTAGGAGCATACAGAAGTACTTCAGTGTCTGAAATTGGGGATTGGATGGGTTGGGGTTGAGGCAAAGGGGGTAGGCGGTACATCTACAATTTCCACAAAATGCAAATTAGCTGTTTTGTTTCCGAGTCTTTGTATATAATAATTCACAAAGGGAAATGTTTAGAAGGTTTTATAATAAACATAAATAAAATACATATACCAGGCATGTATATACTTCATTCGGTGCATATGTATATATACATACACACACACATATATATATATATATATATATAGACAAAGAGCGAGAGAGAGAGAGAGAGAGAGAGAGAGCAAAAGCTCGCTCTGTTTTTGAGTCCCTAAGTCAAAGAGGAATTTTGAATGTTATTCGCTTTCCTTTACTGTACCAGCCACGTCTGTGTCTGTGTGTGTCTGTGTGTGTGTGTGTGTGTGTTCGCACACGAGACAACCTTGCTAACAAAGACGTGGGAAATGTGTTGAGTAAATGAGCGAAAGAGACGAGATTTTCAAAAGAGTCTCGTAGAGAAGCAACAGAGACAAATTCAGTCGGCGAGAAAGTGACCTATGTAACCCGGCTTGTATTCGCATCGCAACAGAATGATATTTATGTAACTGTTTTAGAAATTACTTTAAAATGTTGACAGCTTGAAAATGAGACCTGAACGGAAGAACCAAAACGCGGCTACACAAAATACGTCTTTTCTCAAATTTAATTTTTTTTTATATAATTAGTCTGCACTTATGGGAGATAGGAGTTGAAGGAGATTGGATTTTGTTGGTCCAGGACAGGGTCCGGTGGAGGGCTTTGGTTAATTCGGTGATGAACCTTTGGGTTCCGTAAGCCATCTGGTTGGTTGGGTCCACTATTTGGGAAGCCTGAGGGGAAGAGACCCTGGGGAGACCTAGACGTAGATGGGAGGATAATCTCAGGCGGGATCTATGGGAGATAGGAGTTGAAGGAGATTGGATTTTGTTGGCCCAGGACAGGGCTTTGGTTAATTCGGTGATGAACCTTCGGGTTACGTATGCCATCTAGTTAGTTAGTTATATTAGTTAGTTAGTTAGTTAGTTAGTTAGTCTGCATTTAATATTGGGTAGAAATGATATGATAAATATGTCTCTAATCATTTAAAGTGCATGAAATACGTATATAGTTATTCAATGAGTCTATTTAGAATAAAGTTATTATATAACATCTCAAAATTTCTTGACAATAAATATTGGCTGTATTTGCCGTATTTTACTTTGATAAAACTCGGGTCGGAAAACCTAAAGGAATGAAACCCCGTTGGAGACCTAGTGTTGGGTGAGCGGATTATATTGTGATGTATCTTAAAGAAATATGGTGTCTTGGTGTAGACTGGATTCATCTAGCTCAGCATAGGCTATAATGCGATCTCTTATGAACACTGTAGTGAAGAATTCTTTTCCACAAAATATGGTCAATTTATTAACCAGTCAAGCGACTGTCAGCTTTCAAAGAAGGACTTTACTAAATGCAGCTGATTCATTTTTACATGGCATTAATTCTATACGAGATTTATTTAAAATGAATTTTAATATTTGGAATTTTAAAACACAATGCGAGTCAGGCGACTGTAAAATGTTGACCGCCACTTGAATGCACCATAAGCAGATATGAACAGAGATCCGGTTACAGAAGCGAGGGTAGAGATTTGTGGTCAGCTGTGATGGGCAGCGTTGATGTGTCGCTAATCTTGTCAACCTATTGTGAAATAAGGTTTGTTTCTTGCCTACGCTTGGCTACAACAGTTCATTACTTATCCCTGCCGAAACATACCTAAGCCTTCAGACTTCGCAAGACCGTCACATTTACACGAATTCGACCATAAATTATTCTAAAGAAATTGCGTACCTATCGAGGACGTTTTAGCACACGAAATATCAGGACGATATGGCTTTAGTCTATTTTTGGAATCTTTCACAGCTCCGGATCAAGGAAAAATTCACCAGTGCTGTTGCAGATGGGTATAATACCTGCAGTTTTCTGGAATTAGAACAATTTTATATAAGCCCTCAGTAATAAAAATTATTTAGCTATTATTTGTTCAAAATAATTATTATATTTTTAGACATGATATGAAGGCGGACTTAAGTGTTTCATTAATTTAATTTGACATTATACAAGCTATAGGCTTTGAAGCAGTAATCATATTTTGGATACACCTGTTACCTTCTTTCACCAGAACTGATTATTTGTGATTGTGTTTGTTCGCATGTTTCAAGTTGATTACAATTTCTCACTAGACCGAAAAGTGCAAAAAAATTTAATAATATTGTTAATTCCTTAAGAAACGTAGGCCAGAACTACACATACTTTGAATGCAAATGCTAATTTTGAACAAACATAAACCACTCTTTCACATAAATACGTTACCAAGTGAAAATTGTATGAAACAACAAAGTAAACAAAAATACATTACATATATTCATATGTAACAAGGATGGTTACATTTCCCTTTCTGTTTATATAATAACAATAATAATAATAATAATAAAGATAATAATGATAATTTCCTTGACGTGATATAGATGTCGCCGACAGTGTTAGCTTAGGGGGTAGTATGTTGTCTTTTGTTTTCAGCTACCTACAGTTGTTACGTTGTGTGACGTATGTATACGAGTCTACCAACATCACTTAAACATTACGACGAGCTCTCTACTCTGACAGAATATTAAGTTAATTTCTCTTACTCTTCAACAATTTATTCTCTGTTTCTGCGAACATGCATGTGACATGGCATGTTATGTGTTAATAATGTCACAGGCGATAAGTAGACCAAAAGGGCCCTAAAAAATTTAGTCTTCAATAAATTAATTTATCACACAATATGGTTGATGCAGAAAATTGTAATTTTTTAAAGAAATAATTTATTTAAATAACTTATGAGATGGTAAAGTTGCGTCATATTGTGATATAATAAATATATATTGTTTAAATCTTGTCCGTCTAATCACAATAAATTCTTATTAAATATTAAAATATTACATTAATTAACATTTAAAATATTTAAAATATTAAATTATGTTCTTTATCAAAATATTCGATTTACATTAGACCATAATTTTTCACAATATATATTTAAATAACTTAATTAAAACATTTGACGAAAGATAAGCAGGTAATCAAAGTATCTGTTGTTATTAAAATCAGCTGTATTGTTTGAAAGGCTTTTTAAAATGAGAATTGAAAACCAGCCTAATCTACAGGGAACACGACAAAGGTATCAGGTCCAGTGATCCGAATTAAGATAACTGGGAAACCATAGTAAATTTTCTTCCGTGTACGACGAACGTGGTTTCGATTGTGGTCGGGGGAGGAAGGAGGTGGAAGGGGGTGGGAAACATCTCATTTGGATCTGAATATCGTAGCATCCTAGGGCGGTATAGAGAACACTGCAGCGAGGATGCGAAGAGGTGAAATTCGTCACTTATTCATGGGCCATCTCTCCATAACACAACGCCAGCTTTCTATGGGCCCGGCTTCACCTATACAACACAGCAACCACGCCAAAAACTCCTTCTAATTTTAAGATAACTTGAATTATTGAATAGTACAATACAAAATGACCCCGGTGTTGTAACTAGCAACGTCAAAATCGAATTATAGGTCAGATTTAAAGACGAGACTTCAATTATAACAACAACATTGTTCTGTAACAAGCAAATATTTATTATAGAATAAATTGAAATTGATTGATTGTCATATAATTTCATACAAAGATAATCGTGGATTTCAGTCTCATTGTAGAAATGTATTTAGTACATATAGGCTTACCAATGTTTTAAAATATTCAGTTTGATATTTATCCTGAAATCTCTGCAAACCAAAGTGAGACTTGTTCCAGAGTTTGAAATTAAATATTTTATATATAAATGTATTGAAGAAAATTTTATGTAATTTATTAGTATTAGGCGCGTGCTTATAAGAATTTAGAGCCGGAGACACCTGCGTATGGATTTGCATTATGCACATTGATGAGAATGAATATTAATCTGAAACATATTCACAACGCAAAATAATGGTATCATTATAAGTATGTTGAATGACAGTATTGTTTTAGTTATGGTTCTTTTTGTAGTAATTATGGTATATTTCAGAGTAAGTTTTGATTAGTAATTATTACTCTAGTATTGTATTTTTCGTGATTGTATCTTAGCCAAAGTAATTAAAATATGCCACGTATTTTATTAGTCTCTCTCGGAAGGCGTGCAGCTACAATGTACACAACGAAAGAACTTGAAAGACGGCGACCGACGCCCCCCCCCCCCCCGGGGGGGGGGGGGGGGGGGTTGGTCAAGTTTTTAAAACGCAACCAACCCCCCTTCGGGGGAGTTGGTTGCGTTTTAAAATCTTTAATGTCTTACTCAAGTCATTTGTTTACTCGGCATTGTTGTGTTTGGTACAACAATGCCGAGTAAACAAATAGAACGTAACATTGTTTGACTACGACGACAAATCACAAATTTTTATAGTAGATTATATTTTCAGTGTACTGATTTAATTCTTACGTTTTTAACTGCAACATAACGGAACTGACCATTGTTGTCTATTGTTTAAGACAATTCATTGTTACCTACCTGTTTAAATAGTAATTTCTTCTGATAAATTAAGTAGGATTTTTTAAAAAAAATTAAATTTAATGTTATTGAGCACATAATATTCATCAAAAATTAAAGTGTAACTGCACAAAGCAACCGAAAGGTAAAACAAATAGATCTTTATAAAAGGGAAGATAATTTCTGATATATATTTTATATGTGATTTAAGTAAGTAAGTTTGCACATTTAAAGTAATCAAATGTAATGAAATTCTAATCACCTCTCAATAGGTGCACAGTAATTAAATTAGGTTCAAGGTCAATGGTTTATGTAATGTAAAATAGAGCGCGTCACTCATTTTACAAAAGACTTCTGTTGAAAAACATTTTATCTCAAAATAAATAACTGTTCTAGCAACAACTTTGGTCTACCACAACGGTCAGTCAGAGATTGAAAATCGAAAATAATGCATATGTTAACTATGAGAGAACTAACCGCGAGATTATCGACAGAAATGTATATCTGAGTAAAAGACTGAAATAATAATTAGATACAAAGACACCTGACATCGTACATATGTCCTATATAAATAAGAGTATGAAGATGGCTGTCTTCTGGGTTGTTGCGCCGTGTCTGGTAGAATTTTACCGACGTTTCAGAGGTCCCTGCTGTCTATATCATCATGGCGATAGCCCTGAAGTTGGATCCAGCAAGGGCTACACGGCAGAATAACTAATACAGATTTTACAGTAACTTTTAATTAAAATAAATTCGCAATGTGAAGTGAGAGACGCAATGAAACTATTAAGTTATCTAACATCTTCTGCATCTTACTGGTAACCTTCGCTGTCAATTATCAGAGTCACTGTGTCGCTCCAGAGGTTGCAGTGTCATTGGCGGTATTTCAGATGGAACGAAAATTAATTACAAGTCCAGAACTGTGCATTCACTAGACAAGGAGTGAAATTCTTACAGATAAAGGCGGGGAGATCTCTTAGAGAGGAAATATGGATCTTTAACGCATGGTAAGAGGATAGAGCTGGCTCAGGGTCGCGTCCAAAGATGGGGTGCGCGTAGTTCTGCTACCAGATAGTTAGTTTCGTGTATGGTTAATTCCAAGGAATTTACAAAATATTACATCATAACATGCCGTTTTATGAAAGGACTTGATAATTCATATATATATTTATTCTTCAAGTCTATACACAAACCATTTTAAATATTGATGTTAAAAATTAAAATTGATATAAATATTCTGCGCTATTCATCGTTTCCTCGATGTTACAATATTGCGCTATATATTACAACATGTTTCGATGTCTTAGCATCATCTTCAGGTTTTTATTTTTAAAACTATTCTATATTTTTTAATGCACGCTTTTCACTAATTGTAGATTGTAGGTTATTGTTGTGGGTGTTCCTTTGATCTTCTGATTCTTTTGCATATTATGTGGCGTATTATGTTATTTGTTCATTATTCAGGAGTTTGATGTGAAGTGTGTCCCCGTCTGATCAGGTCTGATCAGGTGAATGTCAGTTCATAGACTAAAAATAAAAACCTGAAGATGATGCTAAGACATCGAAACATGTTGTAATATATAGCGCAATATTTTAACATCGAGGAAACGATGAATAGCGCAGAATATTTATATCAATTTTAATTTTTAACATCAATATTTAAAATGGTTTGTGTATAGACTTGAAGAATAAATATATATATATGAATTGTAAACACAAACATGACGCATCTAAACTATAGACTTGATAATGTTGTAATGCACAATGTGAAAGGACCACAGGGTCACGATCCAGAATTTGTAATTTCTAGAAGAAAGACAATTAATTTATTCATTATATATACCCTACAGAATGTTCCATTTAAAATTCAACACTATCTGTATAGCACATAAACCGCTTCACGCACAAGACGATGAAACCATCAGTAATATTGAATTTTTTGCAGTGATATTACGTTATTTCATCTGATGTACTGCTTCAAATCCGTACCGACTTAATTTAAGCTTCTTTTGACGTTAAATGAAAAGCTGTCACAAATAGACGCTTCTCGTGTCCCACAACTGTTACCAGCCCGTGTATTGTTTTCTTACTCAGTGTTTTCTAGGCAGGATGCGGTTTGTTTATTGTTTGACGAATACACTATGTTTGTACTACACAGCTAATGCGCTACTGGTCTGAGGAGCGGCCTAGCAACCAGGGTGGTATTTAATCACGTACTTCTGGGGATACTGGGAGAGTCTGTTGCACAGGGTTGTACCTGCTTCTGATTTTATTTTCATGTCGCAGTATTTGGTTGTTGTGATGCGTTTTAAAATGTACGTCATGCATGAGCAAGGTCTGATGGCCTCCGAGCCGTGGGGTTTAACGGAAATGAGGCAAGGAAGAGGGTGGTTATACTAAGTAAGGTAAGATGTAAGAAACACATGCAAAAGTTTGAATTGAAGCTTGAAAGACACCATTTAATGTAGCTAGACGTAGATTAGAGGTTAATATTGAGACTGATCTCTCAAAAACGTGGAAGTTATGGACTGAATTCAGATTACTGACGATAGGGTCCACTGTGGTGAGCTATTGTGAACACAGTAATTGTTCTGCTGGTTCCATAAACGGTTTGTGATTTAATGGCTAGCTATATGACTATTTAGCTTCTCAGAATGTGTTCTGCTGAAGAGAGCTAATTTATCCTGTATATTGTTAACTGCCTCGCAATGATTGTTGCAATAATGTTTATTATAAGGATGGATAATGCATTAAGCACGTGCTAGAGGATGTAATGATAATGCTTTAAAATTATAAACTGAGTCTGCAGTTGTATTTATGGGTTGTCTTTATGCACTTAATTCTGCAGGTCTGATACTGACGCTGGAGTACATACGTCTATGTGTTTCTAAAGATCGCCGTTGGTGTCTCTGCACTTTAGAATGCCATTCAACATGGCCGCTGTGCGTACGTAGAGTCGTCGTTAGAGATTC
>NW_019059724.1:894139-908493 GCF_000696155.1 Zootermopsis nevadensis | reverse complement strand
GCTGTCATAACCTGTTACTCAGTGTCACCAGCTGAAAACTATAACATGCTCAGTGAGATATCACGTGAGAATTTTCATCCCCAAGCGCATGGTGATGTTCAGCTATTAAATCTTTGTAGACTAGTCGGGTAAAACAAAACAAACCACCAATGCACGAAATACACATTGCATGTCATGAACCTGATATTTTTACGTAGATTATAAAATATGGTAAGGACGCCGTGTGTATTATGACCGCTGTTTCAATACCAATTAGCAGGAAACTGTGACAAATAGCAGATAGCAGATGAAATAATTACTTTGCAAATTTTTAAAAGAATTACACATGCGTGTCATTGTTTTGGCTCTGTACTCTAATGAGAAGAATGATTTATGTATTAATCCCTTGCTCCAGAAAATGATTTACTTACCAACGCAATGAAACAGAGTCCTTCGTAACAAACTGATAGAAACTCAAGTTGTTAGGAAACTCTCTAATTTATTTGGAAGTCGGTGGTTTATTAACATGCTGACAAGAGACCTCCGGTGACCCTCATAATAAACCAGTTGCTTTCGTTCCATACCTTCAAATGCTACTTAGGTTGAATTTATTTAAATCCATCTCCCAAATTGTACTTCCTTTTCGTATTTTATGATCAAAATTCAGTAGATTATTTTTCCCTTAGATATATAAAAACTGAAAACATGTTGCGAAATTCGACTGTGAAACATGTTTCAGGGACAATAATTTGTTATCATCACAACATATTTAATATTGTTTGGAGCAGTGGAGATTTTTATGTTGGCTTCCTTGGCTATGATATGTGATCTGTCTCCATGAGATGGCCGAGTTATTAGCACGTAGGCTTAGTATTCAGTTGGTTAAGGTCTCGTTAAAGTTATTTAGTGGTTTCCCGAGGTTACTCAAGATAAATTCTAAAATAGAACTCATCCCATAATTTGGTGCTATGTTCTCTGAAACACTGACAGAGTTTCAGAATAAACATTAAATAAACAAAAACAAAATTTCACAAGTCTAGATCCAAAGAACTGGACATTAAACATAGAATGTTCGCTACAACATTTTTGGTTCGTTACATTTTATAGCAATATATTGACAAGAGGTGCGTTTATTCTGATACCTATAATCATACAAAATGAGTCAGGATTATGAATTAAGTGTCGTTCCGACCTCAGAAGTTAGCATGATTTTAGAGTTCATAAAAAGGGCGTTGAATAATTGAAAGACATAAAAGTGGAGTGACCTCTAGACCTAAGACTTTTATAGCAAGTTTCATAAAGCTGTCCGTCATTTGGTTATTAGAAATGACTAACACATGGGAAAAGTGGTAAAATACAAATATTTTTGTTGTTTTACTAAAAACTTGAAAGCTGTATTCCTTATCAAATTACACACATACAATCTTTGCCCCTTTGTATTCTGAATGATCCTAGCTGATAAAAAATATATCACACGACAGGACTGTATTTGTAAGAAAGAGTTACTGTAAATATCATCCACGTAAATGTAACGACAGTTTGGAGACTCGAACCTGTTTACGTATTTTCAACTATTAGAACCGTGATTATTCTTTGTTTTCAGCGTGAGCAGAGCACGAAGACATTAGTGCCTTTTCTCGTGCAGACTTTTGGACATTTTAGGCAAACGTCTGTCTCCATTAAGAACGACATTTCCTTATAAAAAAAGTGTTAAAATAGATCATACGTACGAGACTTTAGTCTTGTTTTCACTTGTACTACATTGCCTTCTTTCCTTTTGTATTTATTTCCCGTGTGCAGGGCTCTGGAGACAGTCTGGAACAGTGGCATTGTCATTACGCGTTCATGTTAGCTTGAGGATGATCGTGCGGTTGTGCAGAAGAGAGGGGGAGAGGTGGAAGTCGTTCCAATCAATAGGATCACGACATCCCGAACACCACATCCTTGTGGCAGGCAGAGGGTATAAATATTTATAAGATCACAAGTGGGTGTAGACAGTGTAATCGAGAAAGGGGTGGTTTGTTTTTTGAAGGAAGGAATTTCTTTTCTCACGGCAAGGAGCTGTTCGGGATGCGGAAAGAGATTTGACAGGGCTTTGGAAATGGAATTGGTAAACACATGCGGTATTGGCTCCAGGTTTTGTGGGAAAATCAGGGGGGGTGAATCATGTTTGTTCGAAAAGTAGTTGGATCCAAGTGGTTAGGGTTTCTTCTCGTTATGATCATGTTTGTTCGAAAAGTAGTTGGATCTATGTGGTTAGGGTTTCTTCTCGTTATGCAGGAAGTCGAGATTTTGATTACTGTCCCAGAAGCCGATTATCGTGACTGAAGTCTCTTCAGGAAAATACTGAGCAAGTGCATTTAAATAGGCCACGATTTCTTCCATAAATAAAAATACTTCCCTATTGATATTTTTTAAATGACTTTAACAAAAACATAGGCGTGGTTGTTTGTAAGGCATTTGAACTGAAACGTACTACACTTTTTAAATGTTATTTCAATTTTTCCTTGCATTTTGTTAATGTCGAATTTTAACTTTGTTATTTTGTCTTTGATTTTATATTTAATTACGATTAAAATTAGACGATGTTCAAGTATGAACTTAACCCTTTGATTAAAAACAAATGCAAATGAAGAAAAAGTGGAGAGAGTGAGGGAGTAGTGATAGACGTCGTATTGTATGGTAAAAAAAGAGAAATTTTTGGCTGTGAAGGTTCCCAGGTAGAACCTGCTCGTCCTTCCGTTAATGGTAGGTTGAAGAAAAGGTAAGGCATTCGGAAGTAGAAAAGAAGCGAGGCGTAAGAGAGAAATTGAGCAAGGGCTTACTACTTCTTAGTCGGAATTTTAATTTTACAAAATGTGATTTATCTTGTGTCAGTATTGTCTCACTTGTCTTCTTAGCTTTTTCAGCTTGAGGATATGGTACAGTGTAGAACGTCTGAACAATATTTAAGGATTCAGATTTTACTGTATATTGTAAAATTTACATTTCATATTGTAAATAAAGGAATCATTTATTAACAGGTCGCAGAACGACAATAAAATAAAATAATTTGTCTTATGAAATACATATAATATACGTTGCGAGGAAGTGTAACGCGTTTTGGACTTTGAGCAAGTTATTAATTACCCTGATCAAATCTCGAAACAGAAGTGGAAGACTTCAGTGTTATCATCACCATCGATTATTCTGGCAGCCGTCCCGGTAATTTAAAAATCTCAAATTTACCGTGATCTTGATCGTCACCATTCAGGGAAACAATTACAAGACGCAACCCGCCAATATCTTCCCTGAAACCAAACTTCCGAAACAGCCAAGGCGATCATAAAACTAGACACACTTACTGCGATAGCATCTAGTGATTTAGCTCGAAGACCTAGTTTCGTTAAAAAGATCTTGGCTGCGTTTGATAGAGTTTTCTAACGTCTCTCTCTCTCTCTCTCTGTCTGTCTCTCTCTCTCTCTCTCTCTCCCACTTCCAGTACAAAGAGAAATCCCCATGATATGTGGGACTATGTGCTTTTGATTACAGCCAACTACGGAAATATCTCCCTGGTAGCCTATCCATTAATTACCATATCAGAGCTTATAGCTACAAACCACCGTAGTAACACGTGCCCTATGGCTTGACGTTCTCATATTAAATCCATCCATCTACGTAATGAAATTAATCTAATTGTACCTCTGCCTTTGTCGGTTTTTATTTTTTAATAACCCTATTTTGTTTTATATACATATCCCTTTTCCACTTTGTACATGGAGAAAAGTTTTAAAAGGAGGAAAAGGTGATGAGCTTTGGTGTTTGTTTTTTAGGAATATGAAGTTGGGGGGTGAGGGGAGAGGTTTGAAAATAATCACTGTGAGTCTTAATCCATGCTCTGACGAAAATCCGGCTTCCATGCAGTTTGCTAGCACACATACAGGGTGCCCATGTAGAATTGAATTAGCCTGAATGTCTGTACGTATTTTAAAACTTGTGGATCGCTGAAAAGTTCAGGAAGCCCTATAGATAACATTATTTATCTCTGTTCCATTAGCTTGCTCCCAAACAGCGTTGGAACCATAATCTGGATTGCTTTTTTTAATATCCTTTCTGCTGTTAATTGCTGTTGTTTTTTTTTCGCTATAACCTAGTTACATTTTTTGTCTGTCAGGTGAATATAACAAAAAAAAGTAAAAAACAAAAATCTCACTTCAAAAATTAAAAAATGCTGACTAATATTTCGTTTAAAATAATTTTAATGTAATTGATGTTTTTGTTTACTTATCTTTCACAGTTAATATCAATCCCTGCATTGCGATATACGCCGTTTTACAGCAGGTTCATATTTTATTCCTGAAATGATTTTAAAATTGTGTCTTCGTTTCGAGATCTAGATAATTTTTAAACATGCTGATATTTTTTTCCGTAAACTTCATTCCTCTGCACATATTTCTAATAGTTTATATTGCTCAGTACCGTTTGTGTTAAATATCGTTTAAAAATGTTTTTTCTTGCTTTCAGAGGAGTCTATATTCTTACTGGCATTAAGAAACTTTGGGAAGTATGTAAGTAAGCAAATTGTTTAACTATTTTGAATATCGTGGTAACTACATACACCGTAGCACATGGTGCTTTTTTATTTTTAGTTTCTGCAACATATTTTGTTTTTTATAGTAAATATTGACCCACAGAGCTGCCAACAGAACGTGTTGGTAAAAGATTTTATTATCTACAAGTCGCTGAATGTTGAGACACTTAGGTCATCATGAGTCAGATAGTGGCTATTGAACTGATTCATATAGGCTGTATGGCTGCCTTATTACTTCTTACAGTTTATGAGATTACAAAACAAGTGTGGGTTTCAGCATTATCCTGCTGGTTAAACAAAAATATCATAATCTATTGTAATCACAAATCATATTTAATTTTAAATCTTATATTCTTCCCCCGGAAGTTCAGTTCCACTATTTTTTTCAGGTGTCCCACAATTGGGTTCCAAAATTTATAGAGCCTAAATAATTATTGTCAGCTGAAAACTGAACACGAAATCTCTTAATGCATATAAAGGTATCTGTCTTATAGGTCGTAATCTGGTAGAATTTCACCAACGTTCTAGAGGCCCTCTATGTCTCCGTCATCAGAACCCTGATGTGAGAACTTCAAAATTTATATATAATTCTTATGGTGACTACCGTACTTATTTATAGAGAAATGCGATAACTCGAAAATAAATAAGCAGGGAGACTGTTTTAAAAAATTAATGTATTGTACATTTAGTCATTTTTCATAAGCATATTTCTGCCGATCTGCAAGTATCTGAGTGACGATATTCATGTCGGTTAGAGGGCACACACATATCAGTTTCATGTCATAGTCACGACAATATCAGTCCATTGGTTTGCAGAATGGAAGCTTTTAATTTTCTGAAGGTCATTCAATGAGGTCACTCACATGAGAGCGTCATGGCATAATCACCAAAATATCAGTCCGTGGGTTTTCCGAATAAAAGCTTAAAATTTCTCAAGGTCATATTTTGAAACGCATATTTATGCCGATCTATGGAAGCCTGGGTGACCATATTTATGTTAGTTTGAGGACATGTGTAGGTCAACATCTCATCAAGATGACGATAAGATCAGTCCAAAAATTTGGGGAATATAGGCCCTTAGAATTTTCGAATTGTATAAAACTGAGTGGACATATTCATGTCAGTTTGAGGTCATGGATAGGTCAACGTCACATCATTATCACGACAATATTAGTCCAATATTTTGAGGAATATAGACTTTTAAATTTTTCGAGCACACTTCAAGAACATTATTCTCACGCTTATATCTACCTAACCGTATTAATCTGTGTGACAACCATTATGTTATTTTGAAGCAAAGTATAGATTAACTTTATACCTAAGTCTGGGTAATAACATTCCAAAAATGGGGCTATTTGAGTTAGGTTTGATTGGGTTAGGTTTGATTATGTTAGTTTAGGTTAGGTCATGTTAGGTTAGGTTCGTTTATGTTGGTTTAGTTTAAGTTAGTATTCGTAAAGTTTTGTTAGTTTAAGTTATGTACGTTTAGGTCTGACCATTCGGCTACCCTGACTGAGGTTTTCCGTGATTTTCCTCAGTTGTAAGATAAATGCCAGGGTATAATTCTAGAGGGGCACTGCCCGCTACCCCAATCGAGGAGGCCCTCATCTGAAGTGATCCCCCCAAGTCGCAGAGGCCTTCAGCCGAAACGACCCCATCCCCTTTGGGTTAAAACCCCAGAGAACCAAACAACCAAATTACTTTGGGAAAATTGCTTGACGGGATAACCTCCCATCAGCAATAAAGACCATAGTTTGAACAGTCGGGGCTCCCGCCACAACAAAACCCCGGTTAGCTTAAGCAAATCCCGTTTAATATTAAGCCTCTGTTTATCATTTCTTGCAATGCGTTTCTTAAGTAGGAATTTTGGTACCTAAGCTAAGGGACCATGTCTTGCACTCGCGCAGGACTCCACCCTTAGTTAGCATTTTGGTTGATTGGTTGGTATTGGCTCACTCATCGCCCTGATGACGGAGACAGTATGACCTACTAAACGTTGGTAAACATCTACCGTATTACATGGCACAAGACAGAAATCTTCATACTCACCGCTGTGATAACCTCAAATGATACATGATAAAAATCCTTTTTCGTTCACTTTTCAGCATGTACCAAAATTACATGCTTTTACTATTTGAAATGAAAATATAATACATTTTGCATAGGCTGATGTCTGAGACTGTTCTGAGCAAATAATTGTGTAAGAATGTGGGGTCCACGCAGATCCTGCAGGTAAATCGGAATAGTGCGTTCTCGTCATTTTGACGTCTGAGATCTCAGCGATATCGTGTTCAGTATTTTAGGCCCATATAGTACACACATCCTGGCACGCATATGTAGATATTTCTGATATCATGAACACCTCTATATCTGCATATGCAGACCCACATACATGGTACAGACTGGTGTAATTTGTCATGGATGATTTTTAAATGTTCCTTATCAATACATGCAATCACTCCACATGTGTGTTATACGGGCAGCGGCTCTTTAGAGCAAAAATGACACAAGTGAGGAATGATTTGTAATTCGTCTTGTTTTTATGAATCTTATTGATACGTTCACCTTAGTGAAACAGCGGCTGGTAATAAGGGACTTTCTTTTTCCATGTCAGTACAATTTTGATCTCAATTTCTGTACAACGTAATACTGGAATGAAGTTTTGACTACAGAAGTTACAACGGAATTTAATTTTGTGTGGTTTCGGTTCTCTCTTGACTTGCTTTGGGGCCCAAATCGAAATTTTATGTTTACTGAAAGTCGTTTGTCGTACAAAGAATAATACAACGCTAAATAATATACAGATCTCATTAAACGTCATGATTATTGACTGTCGCATAGATGAACTCATTTTTCGGTGCTGTTAATACCATTTTCCCGCCAGCCAGTTCTGTTCACTTCCAACACTCCGAACTTATTTCCATGGAAAAGCTATTCTTCAATCTCCTTTTTGATTTTCCACATGGCCGTTTCCCAGGAAGTCTCGTCTCCAGAATTCTTTGTGACTTTGCTTATGGACGCCATCCGCCGTACACGTCCAACCCACAACAGCGTACACTTAGACTGATTTCAGTATCCCATCAACATTAAGTGACTGATACAAACCACGTCCTTTTTAGGTTATATTATATATTGGTCACTGTCTGCGCCAATCTGACTCCCAAATATATTCTTGAGCGCTTATTTTGAAAACACTCATAATACGTCTTATCTTCAAAACAAGAGACTATATTACACATCTATAAAATGAAAATCGAAAAATAATCATTTTTCATATTCTTGACTTCAATAGAATTTGTGACTGTATAATTTCTTTTTGTATGTCACGTGATTAAGGAAATCGAAAGTGATAATAATCACATCCCACTGTCGATCAGCTAATTATTTTTTAACAACGGTCTTGATGACTGAGTGCATCAGTATTGTTAATGTTCATCACCGATAAATTCCTATCTGCGATACGTTTAATTAAAATTTAAAAGCAAATTAACGTAGCAAAACCTCAAAGCACAGTTTTTAAAATGTATGAGCATTTTAAAATTCCTCCTTAATTACTTCACATGGGGAATATCTTTGCAGGCAGATAGATGTCTTACAATTAAGTGATATAAATCCGTCATCTGTCCATTCGTGTGGGATACGTCGTCGAAACACAGTGGAATCAGAAATTTGATTTTGGTTATCGCGAAAGTGGATCGAGGTTTATCTCTGTTGTCGGTTGAATGGAGCATTATTTTTCCGATTTCTTGTCTAATGCCACTCACAAGATCTGCCCTACGTTTCATGAAGCAGCTTACGGGTTCGATTCTAAGGAATTTCGTCCAAATGTTCAAGCAATTTCTTTTTCAATTATAAGTTGTAGGAAGTATATGGGCGTCTGGAATGTAGGAGATTTCCTGTAGAAAATTAAATTCAAAAGACAGAGCAAAATTAGGAATTTAGAACTGTAACTGGGGTAGAAGGCACGGTAGTACTGTATAGTAGTTTTAAGGAATAGTTGTAGTAGTAGTGCTGATTGAACTAACTATTTAAGGAATGTGATCGCGAAAACCTGGCGTTGGGCGGCCACATATCACTGTATAGAGTACTGAAATACATTTATTGTGTATTTATCTCTGCCTATATTTTCTACGATCCAAGATCCATAATTCTGAATCGGACGACAAATCCAGGAAATGTATGTCTCTTGTACTGTGTAAAATTAAAATTAATTAATTTGATCTCCCGATATCGTCCAACACTCGGACGTATATAAAAGCGTACGTATGTAGTTGTATCCCTTCATATCGTATGGTTTAAACTGAAGAAATCACGACCTTTGAAGTTAAATTTTGTTTCAGTTAAGCAAGTGGTTCCTTGCATCACTTTAACACAACCGAATCCCGCGTGAGTGTAGTGAAGCTTATAATTTTACTATTGCAGACCTCGAGAACGTCACGTGTTTATGGTACAAATCTCATGCTATACGTCAAAGCTTTTCCTTCAGCTTGACGTTCGGATTATACCTGAAAAGGTTGCAGGCCACTGGTGTGCACAGTGACGGGCCTTAAGTTGAAAAATCGGTAGTTGATGAAGAATATCGAAATCTGTTTCGTTGTCATAAAACAAAACATTCCTCGATTATCGCATTTTGTACGTCAATTTTATTGTGCTCTAAAATCATTATTTTTAAATCTTAGCTAAGTTTCTGATGAAAAAATTGAAGTACAGTGGAACCTCGATATACCGCGGCTATGATCATGTCCCTAAATACGATTATATACGTTTTACATGTTTCACATATAACGCGGGTACTGAAGCTGTTCCCCGAAACCCGCTTTATATCGAGGTTCCACTGTATAAAAATGACAGATGGGGAATCTCTTGGAAAACGTTTACTTGGAAGACTGAGAATGAGATGGAAATGTGTTGAAAAAAATTGTTTCCATATGAATGGAGATTTTTTTCTTAATATTAAATTTTGAGCCTTTGTAAAATTACTTTTATGTTTCATAGTTCTGTAGTTTATTTTAATAATTCTGTGTCAGCAGCTAATATTCTGCTTTATAACGCCACAGCTTCCAAATTTCGCTTTCATAGAGTATCATAATCTTCATGAGACCAATTATGTTTGCGCAGTTCATCGCCGCTTTCATAGAGTATCATAATCTTCATAAGATCAAGTATGTTTGTACAGTTCATCGTCAGAATGACGAAGTTTCAAATGTTTTGGCATATGCATTGCATAATTTCTCTGTCATTCAATTGTTATTACCGTGTATGGATGATTCGTACACCTTTTTATAGCACGTACATAAAATTGACGAAGTTCATTTTTATTATAAAGGCCTATTCGTGCGACGTAATTCACTATAGATGATAAAAACTCCACGTTACGTTCTTAAATAATTGCATAATAAACCACTTGATGTTACATGAAGATAAATTGGTTTAATTAAGGGAGAGAAGGTAGAAACTTTTCGGACACATTTAAGGGACTTTGGGCAAGTTTTTGAGCGTCTTTTTATAGGAATTTGGACAATTAATTAATCTTCTCCGCACGGTAAATACCATTATAATATTTATGGCTATCGGAGATCTGGAGAGCTGGACATGTCTTGAACAATTTCAGGCTTTACTCTTGTATACTACCGGTGTATGCAAGTCGACCATTCCTAACTATGAATATCATGTATCTTATATTATATAACCTAGGTGAACGAGTCAATGTTTTTAAATGTTTGATAGTTTTCCCCGTACCCCACTTCCTGAATGCATCTCGCGTTCACCCCTGAGCCATTCTGGAACTCCCTCCAGGGTTGGTTCGCTGGTCGGACTGTCGGTCAGGGAGTTTGAGGAATTTAATCCTTCCAATTACAGAAGCCTTGATGAAACATTCAAGATTCAGAACATCGGGAGTAGAAGTGTATAGTGTTTGGGGTGGGGAGGTAAGTGCTGTATATACACGCATTTCTCGACGCTATCACAGTAGAAAATCAGTCTCTTGATGGCAGCAAAGGCTCTCGGATATTGTAGCATCGCTGTCACGTCTCCGTCAAACAGCATCCATCCTCTGCAGCCCGAACGGAATTAATTTATTTTGCATTTATAATTTTACCTGTCGTCTTAAACACAGTTTCTGACTTCAGAAGTATAATACAGATACTGGTGTTTGAGACCCAAGAGCTGAGAAAAATATATGGATCTAAGAGAAGATGTAACAGGGCAGAACCAGTTTTATTTGCGGAGTTTTATAATTTCTACCCTTCAACAAATGTTTTATGGTGATAAAATTAAGGTCAATGCGAGGGAATAAGCGAGAAATAAAGTAAAATTAAAATTGTCCAGCCACAAGCCATGTAAGTCGCATGATATTGCTATCATGGCGTTAATTGCTACTTATAAAGATCATTAAAAATTTTCTTAAGCATTTAGATAGGGTTTCAGAACAGATTTGGCTTTTAATTTTGCAGTTCACAGGACTTCGTGAGTGACATATAGATCTAAATTAGGCAACACCGCCTGGAATTTCACGGTGCGATAAAAGTTATTTTAAAATACGTGTTCTTATGTGTGTCCTACCAGTAAGTACACTGTGCTGATCGTTTGGGTGAGCCTCAGGAACTGTGAACTGTGTCGACGAATTTGACTGACTGCCTGGTGTGGTTGGCATAGGGACTAGATTTCGCTACAATTTTGACGTCTTGTTAGACCAATTTTGTGACTCAAGTTCACCTTCATCTCCTCCCGTTGTATTAAGAGCAATTTCGTTTCTTCTCCTCCCCTCTCTCCGACCCCCCCCTCACTACTGTACTGTAGATGTGGTTCGAAATTAGCGCAATCCAAAATTTGCGCTGGCAAGTGACTTGCATAATTTAATTGCTTTTAGTGTCGGTTCTGGTGTAGATACTATTCGTCTTATATTCAACATTGATTAAGTTGGGGATGAGATGGATACAAGTGAAATCTTCTCCGGTAATAAAACCGTCTGTCTGGCAGTCTACACTTATTACTGAGAAATATATTAAGAATTTTTTCTACAAATATCAACACCTGAATACTTAAGGCCGCTGTTCTGAGTTAATGAAAGCGGTCGTCAGGTGTCGGACAGAGAGACGGTAGAAACACAGGTGTTGAAATACTTTGTATTTTCTTCTGTGCATTTGGGATAAAGGCACCCATAATGTATAACTTTGACTACCGTTGCGCAATGTTCAACTACTAGTAGAAATAATTTATACAACGCGAGCTCTGAACTTCAGGGAGAACAGTCATTTTTGGAAAGGTAATTTTCATACATTTGGTTCAGAAATTTACCGTTTATTAAGGTACTCAGATCATTATCGTACTCACGAAAGTTAGAAAATAAAATATCTCAGAAACCACACTGATATCCCAATTTAATGTTTTTCTCCCATCTACTACCAGGTCTCTCAAGTGATATCTTTCTTTTAGACTAAAATGTTGTGTATATCTCTTATCCCTTCCAAGCGTCTTACGTGTCCCACCCAGCTGATTCTATCGCCATGCTAATATATGACCTGTCTCCCGGAAAATTTCTTCTAGTCTTAGAGTCCAGACCGGCTCTGAGGTCCACCCACTTCTCTGAGTACAGTGAGTCCGTTTCTGGGGGGTAAAGTATGGCCCTGGCGTGACGCTGGCCACTTACCCCATCTACTGCTGAAGTCAAGAAAGTGTATGAGCTACACCCTCTCTTATATCCAGTGGTACAAGAATTATGACTTGATGAACTATTGAATTATGACGTCGCTCCGGATGTTAAAAGAAGACAAAACCAGCGATGACAGAAGACATCCAACATCTCAGTCGGAGGCTCCCGAGTCTTTCCTCAAATTGTCGACGAGTTATAGAATGTGACAGCAATCCCAGTCAATGGATAATTTCCGCTTGATTTATGCAACATGTACAGCATAGCCATTCGTTTCAGTTTGACGCTTTCAGTCTGGTTTTGTTTCCTGAAGTGTCAAACTTCAGCGTATCAACACCTTCTACAAATTACCACCGGTGTTTTATTGAGTCTAAATTAACCCCTTTGCTCATTTATCACACGCCTACTTCCTTGTTTACCGGCCCCGTTGTGTCTTCTCCGAGATGTACAAAAGAAAGAATGAAAAGAGGACATCAATAAGAATAATTATGAGAAATCTATCTATAGAAGTGGAAGAAGGAGGAACGCCACTATTAATTAAAATGTTCTTGAACTGGAAGCTGTTCCAGAGAGGCGGTGGGTTGGGGGGGGGGGAGGCATTCAGGCAAGCAAGTAGTGGGACAAGTGGATTGTGAAGAAGTTTTTGGGGCGGGAAGGGTCGTCGCTCCATTCGTATTTACACAAACCTCGTGAAATGACACACCGCTTATACGTCTTCATTGTCTAGTCGATTTCCTGTCCCCTTCTACCCATGACCTCTTGCATGAAATACTGTCTGCCCTTCCAGTCACTCCTGTAGACATCCGTTGTCGTCCTGTTTCCTTCTGATTGCTAATAAGGATGATGGTGAAATGTTTGAGTGAATCTATACCAGAGGACAGCACCCGTCCTCCGCCACGCCACCCCTCTAGAGTTTATTCTTTGCCGTTAATTATTCCTTGGAGTTAATTACTTTTTTCTCCTTCGTCGCTGTCCTCACATTCGTTCTCTCTTTTAACTCTTGTCTTTCCTATTCGTGTCATTTACGTGATTGTCTTTTCATGTTGTTGACATTTTTCTGTCCTCTCTGACATCTCTCTTACATTTTTATGCCATGTCACAAAAAAAAAAGATTTTTCACTTTTCCCTTATTTATTAATTTCTGATGTAGAATCACCGAACTTATTGTCACGGTAAACATTGGAGACCAGAAGTGAAATATTAAGGCAATTCTTCATCATATTAAATTCTGATATCTAATAAAGCTGTCGGAATTAGCTTGCTTAAACACAGTTTTAAAGTTTGCAGAATAGAAATTAAAATCGTAGATATTAATTTTAGATTCTGGTCTTTGTAGTCTCATTGTGTCACATCTGTGAGACTTAAACTTAAGACGAATTTTGGAAATAGTTGGTAAATGATCACAAAAAAACTTTTCTTCTCACTTTCGACGCCAGAAGAATTGACGATATCTGCGTTATATTCATTCCGTTTCATGAAGTTCAAAGCTTCAAGTAAGATGTACCTTTATAATTTTATTGTCTTCATTTTATTCCCAACGGGGGCAGTTCACATTAATATTATTTCAATTATACATCTCATTCTTTTCTTATTTCAGGGTTTCCTTCCTTTTTAATTTCTGCTCTTTTTATGTCATCCACTGGTGTTCTATTTGATTTCACATCCTGCCTCCGCTGGACTCCTTTTCATTACAAGCTAATTTTTGCGGCTCGTCGCCATGTTGTCTCTAGTTTCCTGCATCTCGTCTCCGTTGTCAGTGCTCCTTTTTACATTTGTTCTCTCTTATTTCTTTTCATTGTGCAATGAATGGGGTTCTTTTGTTCTTCTTTTGTCTTTTAATATTATTTGTCATCGCAGATCTTAATTAAATTGTTCGTCGAAGGTCTTTATGGAACAATTTTTTTTATCTGTTTCTTAGACTCTAGTGTTCAAAGTTCATTCGTTCTTACCTCTTCCAGCAATATATATATATATATATATATAGGCACATTTAAAATACCTGGAAGACTTTGTTATAATACAGTTCGTTTGGAATTATATACATCATCTTCTGAATATATATTATTTAAATCTTGTCCGTCTAATCACAATAAATTCTTATTAAATATTAAAATATTACAATAATTAACATTTAAAATATTTAAAATATTAATGATG
>NW_019059724.1:859810-876930 GCF_000696155.1 Zootermopsis nevadensis | reverse complement strand
AACCCGATGTTTCATTGATGTATTCAGGTCGCCATTGATTCCACTCTGAACCATTTTAACGCAGTCCTCGGTTTTATACCTCAGTTATTTCACATCAATTTTAATAATATCCCACCATCTACGCCTAGGACTTACACGTTTTATCTTCTCTTTATGCGTCCTGACCAAAAATTTATAAAATTCACATTTTTCCTAAACGTGCTACACGTCCAACTCATCTCCCGTCCTTGATTTCATTGCACTTCTATGTATAAGTTTTGAGAAGCCCGATAGCATCGCAGCAGTTAAGACTGAGGAAAACCACGAAATTATATTTTGATATTAACGTTTGCTCCAGTCAAGAGGTTGCCATTAATGGAAGCCAGCCGTCGTGTTTGCTGTTTTTGGGGCGCTCAAAGCAGCCTTTAAAATCCTACCCATTCCGAAATATAACGTATGTGTAGTCGTCAGAACGACAGAAAACTTCTCCAGGTCTCATATCATTAGCTTCACGTCACTTGAAAATAATGACGTTGCTGAGAAGTGTTACAGAAAGAGAACGAAACAATTGAACCCATTGAGCTCAGCCTCCAGGCTCTGACTCTATAGAGTTCGCATTGAGTATGGTACGGTACCATTAAATCAACATTGTCACACGGAGTTCACAGGTTCATGCAGTGATTTTCAAGTACCGCTCAGAAATGGTCTTCCGAAAACCGTGGGTCTTTGACTCAGATTGTCACATGTAATTACACATTTCATATGCAGATTTTACAAGCAAAGCCACTTCGTTTGTAGCATACGAGGTGCGATCGGAAAGTTTCAAGACTGCGCCTATAAAAACCCGTACACTTATCTCAGGTATTAAATTCATCCATCACCCTCGAAGTAGTTCCCCTGGGAGTGAACACAACGATCCCAGCGCCGCTGCCAAGCCTGGAAGCATCCCGGGAAATCTTTCTTCATCATCGACAGAGGTTCGGTCATTTTTAAAACGTGAATGCCACACAAACGTTTGTGCACGACCCATTGCGGACTCCCCAAATGCTTGCTTTAGGATTTCATAGGTTTCCGTAGCCGTTTTGGCGAGTCTTTGGCAAAATTTGATGCACACGCCATTCCGAAATCGCAGGAGGGTCGGTGTAATGCACTACCAAAACGCCCGTAACTAAGAAACAAATGCTAATTCGATGATGCCGGCTGGCACACTGATTCACTATGAATGTAGGCCGCACCCCCTAAAGGCAGAAGCTCGTACTACATCCGGTTCGCCCGCTATTGACACAGTCTTGAAACTTTCCGATCGCACCTCGTACTTTTCCATACGTACCTGTGGCTCTTTTTCTGGATGTACCAGTCGTTATGATTGTCTAGTATATGTGGAGCTTAACTTCATGGCCCTCTATACGCCTTTTGGTTAAATACGTAGAGAAACTTAACCACGCCTTCCAATTGCACAAGTTAAATACAGGGGTGTATAAACTTGTAGTATCATAATGCATGTGTGTTTGTTAGTATCTGCGACTCCTTGTCAGGAAACATTTAAGAAATTTGTCGATTTTCGTCAAATTTAGTATCTACGAGATGGTAGCAACACTAACGTCATTTTTGATATGTTATCTGGACTATCACGTGATGACACATAAGTGCGAAGGAAGAACCCCGGAGAAAATGTTAGGCTCCCGAAAAGTCCGGAAATATAACACTTTCTAACAGCTAAGTAAAATTTTGTGAAAGTTTCCAGTATTCCTCAACCAGCAAATCATGAGATTGAGCAGCATTTCTGTAGGTCCCTAAAATTCCTGTTGGCATTCTGTTATTTATTTAATTTAAAAGAAGCTTATCTCTAAAGACAACCATTTTATTGAAGAATTACCTTAACATATCTGTGTATGCATAAAGCAACCTCAGATAACAGACAATTGCCAACTTTGGTGTAATAAATTGAACCTCGTTACACATATTTCTAGACGCTCAAATGTTGATGTTTGCTTTGGGCCAAATACTGGCCTCCTGGCATTTTACTTCTTATCCGTATTCCTACTTATACCGAGTCAATCGTGATTTGTTAGAGCAAGCGAGTTGGAGGTTTTGAAGAGACCAATTAGGGCATTTCGTTACTCCTCTATCAAGACCAGCAACTCACTAACACTCCCCTTGTGTAATACTCATTTTCCAAGCAAAGCTGATATTTTTTTTTCAATTTTTTCAATCAGAACATCGACTCCCTTCTGAACTTACAGCCGCGTAAGCATGCATCACATTGAAATATCCGAGCTTCAAGTACCTTTCCAAGCGAGGAACCCGATGATACGGTTCACTGGTGGAAGGGAGAAGAAAACTGAAGAGGCTATATTAGGAAGTCGTCAATTGTGAGCAATTCTATTGAATTTGTTAGTAAAGATTTTCTCGTTGATTGAGGAGACGAGATCCACATATAGGGGCAGTTTTGATACAATTCAATTTTATTTGAATTTAAAATTTGTTTCAGAAGTTGTGCTGCTTGCAGGCTGGTTATAAACATTCTAAAACCTCAGTCATACAAATAACCAACGTATCATATTAAATAAGTTATAATTAAAGCTATCACTGTGCTTAATTATATATTAATAATCATAACGTCGTGTTTAGCAGTGAGGATGCTTTTTAACAAGATGGACGTGACTGGTTAGTATCGCAATCTGTCCGCTCTAGGAAGCTGGGTGGACCGCAGAATAAATCAGGACGCGATGGCGTAAAGATATTTTTTTGTCCTTATTCAGAATCAAACTCTGGTCGTTCATCTCGTAGCCAGCCACTTTACGTGTACTCCATTACGTTGTTGAATTTTTTTGAGTTTATGAAATGAAAGAATCTGAAACGGGCGTGACGTCTAAAATACGCGGAAACACAAGAGATGCATATTAAATATTGATGATGAACTCGAAAGGAAGAAATCTCTTGCAGATCTGATGTGTATACGGCTATATGATTATAAATTGTGGTCTTAATTGTGCCACAGCTAAGAAGACCACAATGTGTAAGAATTACTTGCCAGAATTTGACGTACATGGGAAAAAAATATTAGAATTTATCTTGTAAAATTTGATACAGTTCTTAAGAAGGACCCTGTTCTGTCGAGTTAGTTGGTTGGTTTGTTTGTGTATATGACGGGATTGTCCAGTGGCTTACATCTGAGAATGTGGAGTTACTTAAAACAGGAGCTTCTTGATTACTTAAGCGCCTTAAAATAAGTTTGCTTAGATACACTGCTGTAAGGTATGAGAAATGCATACAAAATTTTGGTTGGTAAACTTGCGTTGAAGAGTCCACTCCAAAGACTGAGGCGTAGAAGGGTAATAGATGTATTTGGTTCAGGATTTGGACCGCCGACAGCAGACCCTTTTGAATACGATGGAAAACCTTCGACTTCCATAAGAAGAGGGGAATTTCTTGACTAACTGCACTGTTAGATTCTCAAGGGCTCTGTGCCATGGAGATAGTTTCTCAGTTTGGTTACCTCATAGTGTTGGGAACAAAATTTATCCTCCGAATTTAGCAGCAGAAATGAGAAATAGACAATACAAACAATATTTTAATGGTGCACACCTATTTTATTTGGATAACACGTCTTTTTTTCGATAACAGCGGCGTTTCTCAACCTATGGTAAGCTTACCACTGGTGGTACGCAAACTAAGTAAGAAAATCAAAAGAAGATATTAACATAAATAAGTTTTCCCTGAACGCATTTGGTTAGTGGTACATTTAATGTGCTAACTTATAATTAGTGGTACGCCAGCGAAAATGAGTGAGAACCCCTGACTTAGAGGACTAACTTACAATATGACGTCATGCAGCTGTTGCATTCTCATTGGAAAATCGGATTTATTTATTTAAGTTATCGATTTAGTTGAGACAAACCGTGTCTTCGTATCAGGCTTGTTTATTCAAAATCGATTTTTTGAGAATATGAGAAATTTTTAAATGTAAGAACTGATAATTATGTCAACTAAAAGGATCAAATGTGATTTTACACCTAGTGTGTATACTCTTAATTTATTAATTTGATATCCAATTAAATGGAAAGCTATGAACATATAAGAAAAGATAAGCAATTATCATTATTAAGTATGAATGGTTTTATTGCAAATATTTGACTTGTTTAACGAATGAAATTCATTCTGTTTCTTTCGTTTCCAATTAATGTGATGCTAACACAGCATTTGAAGGAACTTGAGCTGAGGACGAAGGTAGGAAAGAGCAAAGAAAAGAGATAGAATTTTTTTTTTTAGTAAATGAGGGAAAAAGTTAGGTTTGATGATGACAAAATCATTAAGATGACGGGTGGTGTATTTTTTGACACTACAAAAAGTGTGTAATGCCCTGCGATTCGCGACTATCTTTATTTTTCCACTGACCTCTTCTGTTTTGGCATCTGGAATTACGACAAGCTACAGAGGCCTCAGAAGGGCTCAGAATCTGTCTTAAATGCTTTCTTCCATATAGAGTCAGGCAAGAAAAGATTTTCTTTTCTCAAATATTATTCTCTGTGTAGGATTTGAGGTTTTCACATCGGCTAGTCTGAAAATTGCTGTCTTCTATTATTTTCTGACCTTTATTCATTTATTTTTCCATATTTTCAGATGTCGCGAATGAAACAGTGAATGATTTTGTCCACAAATATTTAAGTAAAGGTGATCGCGTTAAGGCACTTTGCATTTCATTAATTGTCATACATTCGTAGCAGTAAATACCCAAATATTTGACATGATTAAAATCAGTTCCATTAACTTCCCATCCACCAAAATTATCTATCTAGGATTTATCTTAATAGAGGACTTCACACTTCCACGACGTTTCAGTGATAACTACACTGTCAACCCGTCGTAAGATTCTTGAGTTCACTATCGTAATGACGTGTCTCATTATAATGTATTGTATTTCTCATATTAAACTTTTCATACATATATTATTCTTAGGCTCCAATCGACTTTGAACCTGTTACGTCATAGTAGAGTTGTAGGCTCTGTCCTAAGTAATAATTAGTGGCGTGGATGTATTGGCGTTGTTCATTTCCTGGCTCAACAAAAATTGTTTCAACTTGTTCAAGGTAAACACGATTTCATCATTCTACAAAACTTACCTCCATAAAATAATTGCCACAGGCGTACCGTCATATTAGTAATGAATTGCTAATTATTAATAAATGGTATTTGGTTTAATATTACACATTTGTGCAGGATACATTTTGTCTAGTGTCGTAGTTAATAGTGTTTCAAATGTAATTGGTACCCCAGAAGGCATGTTTGTTTAATGGAGACTTAAAAAGAATACACTCATAAAACTGTCATCAAATTACAATCTAAACCAGAGAGAAAAATCTTTTAAATTTGATACACAGTATAACGAATATTCATTTTAATGTGGTTAAAATATTTTCGCTTTCGTTCACGTATTTGCTGAATGTACGAATAGCAATTGAGCGTGACCGGTAAACTTTTGAAAGCTATAAACGCTGTAACTCGTTCGCAGAAACTCCTTCTTTAATTTTTTATAATATTTAACAGACATTCAAGACATGCCTGAGTAACAATCTCTAGAAATTTTACAATTATTAATTGCTTTTAAAATTATAATAAATTTTGGCGTAAATGAAGTCATTAAGAATCTCAGGGTGAAAATATTTTATTGACAATAACAGAGACGACTGTACCCCAGTTTGCTTGTAGCTTGTACGTTCATTTGTTCGAAATACGTAAGGATAGTGCATAACATGGTGGCCATAACTGCAGCTTTAATCCAAAAAGGCAATTTTAAACATTGTTATTAAATTCATTATAAATTGTTCAAGATAAAAATATATAGCGCTAACATGATTTTATTCCGCGTGGATCAAACATGGCCCGTATAATGTATGAATAATTATGAATATTTAATTACATTTTTCGCATACTTTTCTCCTATTTCGATTTCAAAGTAACTTTTGCTGAGTAACCATCACAATGCGCCATATATTTATACGATCACCAGAGCCAGTCGAAACCAAGCCTATTTTTCCGAAAATTTCTCTACACTTCAGTTTAGCGACCAAAATAATGAGATTTTAGGTTTGTCTTGGCAGCGACTATAAAGATGGTTGTCTTCTGGGTTGTTGCGCGGTGTAGTCTGGTTGAAGTTTGCCGACGTATTAGAGGTAATTTCTCCCTCCATTATCAGGATGATCTTTGATGATGGAGAAAGCAAGGGCCTCTGAAACGTCGATAAACTTCAACCAGACTACACGGCGCAACAACCCAGAATACATCCATCTTCAGACTCACCGCCGTGAAGACCTCAAATCCTATTCATTCACTTTACCTTCATCTGTTACGAAACTTCGTTTTCATAAGCAAATCTTGCCTCTATTTTGGTTAGTCCATTATCGATTACTAAAGTCAGTTATACACCTCCGTACAGGATAAGTGATTTGAAACAGATTCTGCCACCCCTACGTAACGTCTAGCAACCCTTGACTTCTGGATTCTTTTTACGAGTTGTCAGACGTGCAGTGGGGGTCACTATCGGTGCCCCGTGTTTCCACCCTTAGGAGTCATCCATTATATCTTGTGAACACCCCTCTGTCGACCTCACACCCTTCTCATGTCAGTTTGCTATGGAAACAGCTCGTATGAGTGTAAAAATCTCTCCTGGGGTAAAACTTAAAAAAAAATTCCTTCCACCTTTTTCATAAGGGTTTGGCGTATAATATTTTATTAAGTCTTCTAGATGGAATTAAGTCCACACCATAAACAGATCGGTCATTTAGCTGCTGTTTTAGGTAGGAGTTATGAGAATCCCACTCCTTGCCCCACTGGAGTGACTGAGCCAGTTATTAACCCCCCGTCACCAGGAAGAAGGCTACCCGAACGAATAGCATTTTACAATTTTCTTTCTGGCAAAATCTTACCCCACTGCCTGCATACTTGCAGCATCTATGGAAAGTGTTAAATAGACCCCGAACCGTTGATGATACATTTTCAACAGATAATTACGAAACCGTGTACAGTGAGTTAGCACTGAATTTCGAGTTCAAAATTATATGTTCTTTGGACCTTAAAGGAGAAGTTCGCTATTTTTTTTTTCCCTAAAGGCTCAGAGCTCCCTAAAACTATTAAAATTAAACATTTGCCTTCTTTGTTGGGTAACAAAATGATATTTTGATGGATTTAATGGAACCGTAGATTGGTTCCCTCCGAGAGATTCAATAATTGTATTTTGCTCTTTACTTAACTTGTTTGACGTTACCCCACCTTAGTGTCTTAACTTAAGGCGTTAAAATTGGGGATATTGCAGCTTATGCTCAGAACTTCGTTATCGTTAAAGTGGTATATAATCAGTTGCCATCATTCTATCTCCTTCGCGACTTTCCAAAAGGTGTCATACTAAAGTTCTGTATACATTTCTTGTGCCCATTACAGTGGCCATATTCTGACCCCTTTATAGCTCCCTATATTTCACTGTCCTCACAACACTATGTGACCAGTGTAACTGATTAAGTTTCTCGTTATATACTCGTGATATCGAAAATGTTTACCAACTTCCTCCTTCTTTATGAACCAGAACAGTAACACGTGTTAAATTCAATATGCAGATAAGTCACAAACACACAAAAAGACTCTCATATAGTCAAGACACTGCCTGCCACTTTTGGAACCCAAAGACTGATTGGCATGCTTGAAATAAAACGTAAATAGGTCTTAAACCAGTGACCTTTTAATTCTATCAACACTGTAAGGTTCTGTTTCTTTAAAATACTGTTTAATATTATAATTCAATCTAATCGTCGATCTTTCATGTAGTTTATTCCAATCGGGCTGTCTTAATAAAATTTTCGTCGTGAGAAAATTTTACAAACTAATGTTGCTAATTATTCGACAGAAATTTTTACAAGGCTGAGTTGTCTAGGAACAACAGTAACAAATCTAAATTTTATTCTGGAATAGGTTAAGAGCAGAATATGGGTTATTTTATCTTTCCATCATCTATCTTGTAACGCGAACAGGAAGTTGCGAAAATACTTCATGTTTGATTTGTTTCCTAATTCATGGACTTAAAACATAGGAAACGGAAGTATAGTAATTGAAGAATCATCAAGAGAACTCAAACAGACTATACGAAACTAGCATAACACATCGTCCATTTTCCATCGTTACGGGTAAGAACATTTTAAGCACAGTGATAAAATATTGACACCACATGTCAAAATGATCTAATAATTTCGACTATTATGCATGATAAACGGGTAACTAATCTCAGTGAGAATGTTGATATTGGCGTCGTACTGGCTTGTATAAAACGAGAACCAGGCCACATCAGTGCATTTGTTGCTGCTGTCCTCACAAAACTGCAAGTATTTCATCTTGACATCTGACATTGATGAATGTTCCTTCCTAAATACTCCTATATCTGTTCTTCTTTTTATTTTATTTCCATCTTTCCTTTGTTCTTCTTCTCTGAGTCGTTACATTTCGATGAGTGTTACACAATTAATCTTCCATATTTCATTATTTGACAAGCTGATAATATGTTATGGCACTTTTGAGAGAGGGAACTGAAGAACAAAGCGAAAATAATCTTAAAGACAGCACTTCAAATCTCCTTTCAAACACAAATTATGTCTGTCATATTTTATTATATCTGATGTCAGTTCCTATAAAAGAAAAATTTTGTTTCGGAGACAGAAGAAACGCGGCGTGAAAATTATCAAGTGGATGCCAGCAAATCGCGGTCAGTAGCGCAGACAGATTCGACGTTTCTGACTAGACGTGCCGAGTACGATTCCCGTTTTAGGCTTTGCCTGGCGTCTGAAATGTTGTGGAAAAATGAGTACAGACTCACAGTTCTGTATTATCTAATCAGCAACATATCACAAAGTTTCGTCCGTGCGTGTAATGTACATATGTATGTTTTTTTTTTGTTCGAGAGGTGCGCGGTTCGATACTTGACTGTGCTACCGTTTAACCTATTCAGATTTATGCCAATACTATATCGGATTTTGTACGACAGTGAAATGGCAAACAGTCGCCTGCAAACTGGAGTACAGAGAAATATCGAAACGTATTGTGTATCAGATTTATCTCAGATACTCTATAATGTCCAATGTCATAACGATTTGTTCAGTCATTAGTACCGACTGTTAGAGAATTACTGACACAGAACGTTAGATGTTTCTACAGGTTACACTAAAATAATTGAGAATTATAGAACAATCCTGTATTTGAGTCACTACCATAACTTTATACTTCAAAAATTTTATATTGGTTGCCTAATTATGGACCTCGCAACGCAATTGTTTCACGTAACTTTGTCTTTTTTATGGACCTCGCAACGCAATTGTTTCACTTAACTTATCAATGTTTTTTTCGCAATTGTGGTTTTATAATGAAATTTGTGTTCATCTTACTCTTGATAGTTTATAAATACGCATGTTAAAATTTTATTTTAACATATATCGGGTGTATATCTCCTTGATATAGTCGGATATTGTTGATGTTGGCCGTTTACGTGTTTTATCCACCTCGCGAATTTGATTCCTTCCTATGAATATATTACAAGTTTTGTTACAAGAGAGAGTATGAATTTTTATTACTTACATGTGGCACGACGTCCATACAAAATTTCAACAATTTCCGACGTTCCATGGTCTATTTCGAAAATTTGTGCTCTGGCCTCCATGTTCAGCTGACGCAGAATACCCCTGTTGGGTTGATTTGCGTTAGTTAGGTTAGTTTGATGGGGCATCTGCGCAGAGCTTGATGCTCAGTTACGTGATGTAAATTGTCTATTTTAAGCCATCGTACGAGTTCTACACCTTTCGAATATTTACTTCAAAATTTGTGACAGTTAGGCCTTATATATGTAATTAATACTCTCTCTCTCTCTCTCTCTCTCTCTCACACACACACACACACACACACAGATATATATATATATGCGTACAAACATTTTGTAATTTTGTGTCGTTCACTTTTCGAATGTTTCCAAAATAGCACAAATATAAGGTTAAATTTAATTTGATTTTTACTTTCAAATATAATAATAATATTTTATTTTTGAAACTGAAATGTACTCTTTAAATGAAGAACGATGAATTAATACTCCACCTCTATTGTTTCAGTTTGATTGAGGCTGTGTTTTGTATGTTGGTAACTCATTCTCTTTTCTTCAAAATATATTGACTCTTTCCTTTGAAGTATTCATCCGATTTGAGCGAGCTCCTTTAAGCGGCTTCCACTCCTTGACTCTTTCCTTTGAAGTATTCATCCGAGCTCCTTTAAGCAGCTTCCACTCCTAACCACAGTTTTCTGATGCTAGCAATAGTTAAGTCTTCTGAAGAGAACCGATGTTTCACAGATACAGGGAGAATGATGCATTTCCTATTGCTTTCCAATACTCAAATGGCAGGAAAGTGAGGGACGCAAGGAGTGGATAAAAAGAGAGAGAGAAGCTAATGGAATACGAAAAAGAATCGACATCTGTTGTGGCTTAGCCATGCAGAAGAATAAGGGATGTTCACGGCTAAAGGGGAACGTGATGGGATGAGAGGTATGATTGAGATGTTGAAGAGAATGATTATTATTTCGATATATCGATTGACTATTATGTCTCCTTGTTCTTTTCAGAAGAAAAATGACTCTCAGCCTAGCTATATGCATGCAGATATTTATATATCTTTATATAAGATGGGTTTCTCCTGCATTACTACCCGAATAAATATATTGACTTCTAACTAACAGTTTACTTTAACACAGTTATATTTATCTTCTTAACATTCTTTGTCTACCTCCGGCTTCATTCATTTCTAACTTCCTTCTTCAGACTCCATGTGTTTAAGACCGTAACATCGCAAAGACAACGCCATGTCTTCAACGTGACGACCTACTACGAATAAGCCCACAGCAACACATTCAGAGCGTATTAATACAATACCAATCTCCACCAGGAAGACACAACTCAAAACCTGTAAAATCCGTTTTACTTAGTCATATTACATCTTCCCACAATTTTAATATCATACTACTGTCTCCTTGGACTGAAGGAATTTTAAGAATCAGTGAGGCATTGTCAATGTTTTACACATTTACGAAAAGAACGCTAAAATCTGTGTTGTCAGCTGCGTATGAAATTGTATCCGAAATTATTCGTTCGACGTTACCGCCATACATAGACAAAAATATTTCGTTAAGCATCATTAACCAGTTTATCTTTCTGGTAAAAATGTGGCGTGTTTTCTTTGAGGTCCGAACTGGATTGATTATAAATATTTCAAAGAGGACCTTGCTCGTTATAGTTAAGTATTTGGTTATTTCTATATAAATTTGCTTCTTTCACCCTGGTCAAGCCCCCATCATACGGGATGAGTAGAAAATGCCACCTACTAAATTTATCTATTTGAAGCCAAAGTTCGTCATGATAATATTTCATGATTCAGCACTTACCGCAAAGAAAACACGATACTTTACCATTACAAAGATGAGTTGTTTGATGTTGTTAGAGGAAAAAATTGCTGTTTAACTCTGCGAATCACATGAAATCGATTAAGTTTGCAGAATTATTAATTTTTAAATCAAGTGGTACATATATTTACCACTGGGATTTAAGGAATTGATATATAATAACTGTGGATTTGTCCTGTGGGTTACAAGTCATAAGCGTATAATATTCTTGGTTGTGGTGGCTTCTTTGGAAAGGTCCAACTAACTCTCTGCGGTTGGTGTTCGCTAGACTTTCTTGCACGAGTATTTCGTCGAGGTAAAATGGGGTTAGATCGCAAGCAAGGGGCAGAATGGTGTCTGCTGATGTTGGTTTGTTATGTATAGGTTTAGGTAGATCTAAAGAGGGGCGTGTTCCTTTCGGAATCGTCCCTTGTTCTTCGGCGGAGTGAAAGGAACGAGCTAACGCAGGAAAGAGGAAGCCGTGTTTCAGCAGATACAGAAAAAGCTTCCTTACTCCTAATGGCATGAGACAAACAGTACGCTTGCTCTGTTAACCTTCTCATCACTCTCTTTCCACTTCTCCTACCCTGTTTTCAGTCTATAGGATGTTATGTAATAGGACGGAAATTGGTAGTTTGTAATCTGGATTACGTAACATACGTATGTCGATTATGCTATTGCAGAAGTTTAGTTAATCTTTAAAGCACGGTTGTAACTGTACGTACGTACGTCTCAAATATTGTATTGGTTTAATACTACCTTGGCAGCTGTCAGTAGTCAATTCCCTACGTTGTATTAACATATTGATCTTCGTAATGGAGAAGCATTGTGTTTTCTGTGATGGAGGAATTGTCTAAGCATCATTCAACATCAACTTCGTTCTTTAGAAGCTTTTAAATTAAGATTTGCGGTAAAAGTTATGCCGTGTACAGTACTAATACAGAAATTCTAAATACTTTCTTTAAGTTTTGTTTATATCCCATTTGCTATTTGAACTTTTAACTGGAGGATACATAAAATGTACTTATTTTTAGATTTATCTGTGTGCATGAAACTTATCCTCTTTACTTTAAGGACAGGTGAGATAAAAAGATGTAAATTAGAGATATATGAACCCCGTGTGTTAAGGACAACAACTGGACTATCAGAAGTAAATACTTTAGTATGATTTATTACGTAGCAAAGAATTCTGTTTTTTGTTCAGGTATCCTAATGAAATATAAGAGGCTAGAATCGGCTGGACATATGATTAGGGAAGCCTAGTGTAACATTACTCATTGCTGATCTACTTTATTTTACCAAGAACCTTAGCACAGCTTGAAAGTAACAGTTTCTCATGAATGTGTTTCGCTGACGAATCTGTCCGTGACCATCGTCAGATCCTAAGTGAAATTTTAATATATGTGTATACATAGATACATATAATGGGATATAGTTTATGGCTGCATGTGTGTGTATGTTATACACGAGTGACAAAGGTCTCAGTAATGGCGCTGGAAGGAATGATTCAACAAGTTCTTCTGTCAAACGAATGAAAATAAGAAATAGATTTTTCTATTGAATTTCAACGGGTTGTTTTCCCAGCCATAATACCACATCTCACTCGAAGCTGTAAATAATCATCCGTTCATTTCTAATGATAAAAGAGACGCTGTCGTGTATTGGTTAGCATTCCTTCAGGCTATTCGAAATGTCTCGGGTTCGAAAGTGGCCAAAATGATTAACAGCCTTTTGCTTTCTCGTAGTTAAAAAAATGTAACTTCGACTGGATTCTTCCATGTTATCCCTAATTCATCTTTCAATTTATTATTATTTTACTTGAAAGTACTGTGTCTATCGCAACAAAGTACTGAGGAGAATATTATAGTTTTAAGAAAGAGTATTTTGTGGAAACGTGGATAATATTAAACTCCGAGTGTAGTGAAGAATGAGGATATATGCAGGAATCTTCGAGATTGTGTGGTCATATCAATGTAGATGACATGCTCGGAGCGAATAACAAGGATAGAGGCTCTGAGAGGGGACACAGGATGTCATATCTCAACGGCGGGATTTTATGAACACGGCTATTTAACTTACGCACACTTCCTGACCAGTTTAGGGACAATCAGCGTATCAAGGAATCTGCCGCGTGTTGTTAGAAACTGTAATTATACATCGAAAATCGTTGACGTCACGTGCGTTTCGTGGATTTAAAACAATCGTTTGGTAGAAAGAAGAAATACATCCGGCTGTTTGGATATGGGAACCATAATGAAGCCAGAGTGAACTGGGAAAGGGGTTGTGAAGGGGGGAGGAGAAGGGACGGAAAATGAAGCAACAAACGTACAAATGGCCTGGAACGGCATTAAAACGACCGCCAAGTCGGAGTCCTTCCTGGAGAACGCTCACTGACGACGGGAAGGGCGGTGGAGGGAGGGGCGGCTGTAAAGAGGCCTTTACCAAAGAGCGATAAAATCCAAATCATTCGAAAAGGAAAGGAGATGGCGAGTATAAAAGAACGAGGCGATTTTCAGAGAAGAAATCTGTAACGGCTAATCGTTTCAGCGTACTTTGAGAGGAAGAGTGGCATCTGGAACTACCTTTGTTCTTACTGAGAAACTGATGCTGGATAGGGTTCGGGGGGGTTGAAACTGATTGCATTGTTCTGAGACGCGTAAGAGAGATACCAGGCCATGAAAGTAAGTAAAAATAGTAGGAATAAAAATACGACATTTTTAGTGTAAATAAAATAATTCGCGCTATACGAATTTTAGGCTCCTACTAATTCTTAGCCTCGGCACTAGATAGGGGTGAGTGGTCAGCGTCATGCCCCGGCCGCGTTTTATCCCCGCGTGGGAAAGAACCCCGGTACATATTGGATCTGAGTCTGGGTGGGACCTAGAGCAGGTCTGGACGCAGAGGCTAGAGGAGAAGTCCTCTGCCATGGGCCAATATGAAGCACCACCTTACGAGGGAACAAATAAATCTACACGCATTCCCAACGGGCATTTATATTCCTTCTGATTTCTGTTCAGGATTTTATCGCTTGTTTGTTTAAACAAGCTTTATAAAGTGCCTAAATTATATCGCATCAGAAGTTATGATAATTGTAAATAATGAATTCGCATTAAAATGAGTGATAACAGTCTATACCCCTTATCTTAAGGGAGTGAGGAAAATCACGAAAACTTTGGTCTGTATAGCCGGCCTCCAGGCCGAGATATGGAAGAATAACTTTTCGGAATTCGAAGCCTGGGTTGCACTGACGTCATCGAAAAGGCTTGTAAATAACTCGAGCTCCGACTGGGGCCTATCCAGCGTCCGGTTAAATGCTTGTCGGGTGTAACGGTAACCCTTGACCTCATTGTAATGCACGGCCTCGAACGTAGTTAAGGACTATTAAATTTTTACTTAACTGTGCTTTGCTTTACTCTGATTTATTTATTTTCTTATGCATTGCTTTATCACACATTACCTTAACTTACCATACATCACCTCATTTTAAACAAAAGGAAGTTTGCCTTAGAGCTTGCTCGAATAAAGATATTTGTATTTGCAGTTTTATATCAGTTTTTGAATACATTGACTATAATATTCATCTGAATATTGTCATATCCTAGTTGAAACTCGTCGTGCGTATAACCTGGGGCTACTGACAGTTGTGGTTATTGAAATTTAGATTAAACGCAATACTTTCAAGGTGGATGAACTGTGTATCACTTTTGCATGATATTTTTAAGTTATAATTACCATACAAGTAAGAAGAGTCTTGATTTTCTGTCTGTATAGGAATGGATTGGTTATGAGTTATACGTAGGACGAAGGGTTGTAGCAGGGGGTGAGGGGGAGGAGTGAAATGAAAGGAGCGTGACAAAGGAGCAAGGGGGTAGTTTTGATGGTTGCGGGGGTAGAAGGGAGGGGGAGGAGTGGAATAGGAAGAGATCATCCAACTTGTTCTGTGTGTGTATATTATAAGATTGCTATCTCCATATTTCCTATAACACAAAGCGACAGACTTCGAGAGAAGACTTGGTGGTAAGATTCTGTTCGCTCTGAGATGATAAATGGAATATGGCATTTCCATCAGTGAGGCTCAGATTGATCGACGTAAAACGTGCTACCGGAAATGTTATGCGTGCTGATAGAGCCCCCGAAACTGAAAGCAAAATACAAATTCTTCGGCGATTCTACACAGAAAGCTGCCAAAAGAACATTTTTTTTTGTCAATAATAGTATAATATGTTACAATGATTTTTAAATATAACCTAAATATGTTTCGAAAATTGCTGTCTTCTGGGTTGTTGCACCGTGTAGTCTGGTAGCTGTTTACCAATCTAACATGGCCCTTGCTGCCTCCATCATCAGTGCGATGAACGTCGGTAATCTGCTACCAGACTACACGGTGCAACAACCCAGAAGACAGAAATCTTCATACTCCTCGCCCTGATGATGGAGGCAGCAAGGGCCATGTTAGATTGGTAAACAGCTACCAGACTACACGGTGCAACAACCCAGAAGACAGAAATCTTCATACTCCTCGCCCTGATGATGGAGGCAGCAAGGGCCATGTTAGATTGGTAAACAGCTACCAGACTACACGGTGCAACAACCCAGAAGACAGAAATCTTCATACTCCTCGCCCTGATGATGGAGGCAGCAAGGGCCATGTTAGATTGGTAAACAGCTACCAGACTACACGGTGCAACAACCCAGAAGACAGAAATCTTCATACTCCTCGCCCTGATGATGGAGGCAGCAAGGGCCATGTTAGATTGGTAAACAGCTACCAGACTACACGGTGCAACAACCCAGAAGACAGACATCTTCAGACTCACCGCCGTGAAAACTTCAAGTCCTACATAAATATGGTTCGTTAGCCATGCAGATGAATTTTCCAGAACGTAGCTGTTACTGCTTGTGTGCCAGACTGATCCGATTAATTTTCGACATCTGCCTCATAAATAAATGAAATGTTTAATTAATATTTACAGATTTTATTTGATACATTTATTCATGTAACGCAAGTTTCTACGAAATATAATAAACATTATATGCTTAGCCAAGGATTAAGTGTGAAGTTTTAAATGACTCTTGCTTTCTCTGGTTCATTCCCCGGCTTTACAAACTTCTGGTGTAGTTTCTAAGCGACAGACACAGTTTATATAAAATAAAAAACGACAAAGGCGATGTTACAAAATTAAATTTCTATGATCTAAATTTATTAACTGTATATTAATAATTATAATTTTCCTTCCAGATGTTTAGTAATCTTTATTACGAGGTAAAGCTATAAATTAGATTTAAGGACTTTAATTATATCAGTTCACTTTATTTTAAGGACTGTCGAAAAATGGAATGCTCTGTTAGTATTATTTTTAAAAATTTAAAGCGTGATATAATAACAAATGTTTTTGTGAATTATATTTATAATATTTGTGATTAGAAGATTGTCTGTAAGAAGTTTAGAACTGTTTCATTATGTTTTATATAATTAAATATTATATTTTATTTCTTATTAATTAAATGAACAAATGCAAAAAGAATTTAGTTAATATTATTTTTGTGCAGAAGAACTGAAAATATCTTTTCACGGTTTCAGTAAACATCAGTTTTTTAATATCTTGGATTATGTAAACAATAACCTGTTATTTCCTTCAAATTAGACAAGTTAATTTTAAAACGAATTTTAATATTATTTCCTGCTG